>JAUCMX010000016.1:23687471-23709971 GCA_033459395.1 Hemibagrus guttatus | reverse complement strand
AAACTAAGGAGGACTAATGAAGGAAGAGACAGGGCAAAAATGTGCACCAGAGTTAATTCAGTGACAGGAGAAAGTTAGTGTGTGTGTGTGTGTGAGATTTGATGAAGTTGTGATAGAAGTGTAATCATTTAACCCTCTCATGATTCTCCAGAAGGTTTCAGTGATCAGAGTGAAGTGTGTGAGACTAACATTCAGCGCTCGTTAACATGCAGAACACACTGACGAACATCTGCATGCATCACCACACTACAGCTTTAAAGTCATTAACATTTTAATGCCATTTCTGATCTATTTATATATACAGTGTTCCAACTCGGAAGAATAACCTTGAGAGAGAGAGAGAGAGAGAGAGAGAGAGAGAGAGAGAGAGAGAGAAGTTGTTCATAGAGCCGGAACTCACAGCGCTTTATAATTACAGCATGTCACAGAATAATTACACTAATCATAACTCCATCCTGAACGAGCTCCAACCTGCGCTAATCACATCTACTGTCTGCTTCACTCACATCACCGTCTGGGAGAAAACGATGCACAAGGCCACGGCATTTCACGGGAAAAAAAACATTAAGGAAATAATAAAACTGAGAAATGAAAATAAGAACAAATCTGTTTAATACAACACAAGTCACTCTAACATCAGTCTGAGTCGGTGTGTGTGTGTGTGTGTGTGTGTGTGTGTGTGTGTGTGATAGATAACAGTTTTATGGCACTAATCTGCATATACATCTAACCAGGAATGTCATCTCTCACACACACAACTTACGCCACCTTTCCCTGTGTATAAGATGGAGTGTGAAGGTCACAGAGGCGACACGCGGCTCGTCTCAGAGCCACTCGCCGTCGCCAGCGGCCTCACGTGTAATTCCTTCCCCTGCTGACTGACGCCACATTTCTACTCTGTTCCTCCAACCCTTTCTTTATTTACTGCTTTGTTATCTACAGATAAATCCTCAGCGTTCATCATCGTAAACAACGCACACTCATTCAGGGCTTTTTCGAAAGGTTCAGAAGAAAAACAACAGAAAGCGAGTTTGATGCTAAGTGAAAGCTGCAACAAGAGGTCGTAAATATTTAAAATACGCCCCATGAATATGTAACGATGTCATTTGAATATGCAAATATGGCATTTGAATAGTATTTGAACAGCGCAGGGTGGAGACTGAGTGAAGAAACAAAGACGAGTTCAGGGAAAACTTTGAGTAGCTCTGAGCAGAACATCAACATAAACCTGAACACACACACACACGCACTTAAATGAATGGGTGTTTGGGGCAGCGAAGGTCCGCTCCGCTCCCATGATTCACTGCAAATGAAATGTCACCCTGGCAGGCTGTAACACCGCGTCTCGCCGCTCGCCGCGCCGTAATTGAATTCCGCCGCCGTATAAACAACGCTCAGGCTCCAGAGCCGGTTTGATTGGTATTAATGCTAGTGCTTTTGGAAGCTATTCTCCCATCACCTATCCCAGAATCCTCAGAGGAACCTGCACTGAAGCGCTCTCTCTAGCTCTCTCTCACACACTCACACACACCATCATTCACATGCTTCATTTTATTAAAGTGCCTGTATATACACACTGCTTACTGCAGACACACACACACCACACACACGACTCCACAAATTACCCTGATCCAGATTCAGAAGCTAAACTTCATACAACACACACCTTAATGCACTGAATACATGACGGTTTCCATGGTTACGGCTCGTTCTGGGGGCGTGTCCAGCGTAATAGCTCATCTATTAATAAAGAGGTTTAAAGTGAAGGATTTGGAAGATTCGAAAGTGAATGAATCTGATGAGTTTTAACAGATAAATGCTCCTCCTCCTCCTCCATCTCCCCCCTCCTTTTAAAAAAATTTAAGGGAAAAATTTAAAAAAATTTAAAAAAAAAATTTTGTTAAGTTAATTAATTTAATTACATTAATTTAATTAATTTCTCCTTTAGAGCAGGTTTTAGATCCAAACAGCTCTGAGGAAATGTTCTGAGAAACCTGACATAATCAAGCAGTTCAGGTTCAGCTGGAGGTCTTCTTTACTCTTTACTGTGAGAAACGGCTTTTGGATCGGGTTTTCTGACCCGGGATCAGCTCCGCGTCTCAGATCGTAAAGAAACCTCAGAACCGCTTTATTATTGGAGCTCTTAGAGAAAAGGGCCATAAAGCTGTGGAGATTTACACAGACTCATCCAGGTGAACTGCTGACCTGTGTGTGTGTGTGTGTGTGTGTGTGTGTGTGTGTGTGTGTGTGTGTGTGTGTGTGTGTGTGTGCGTTTTGTGTGCTCTTTTTGGTCCAATCTCACTTTTCTTTAAAACCAGATCAGAAATCTGCCAGAAAACATCATCCATCGTTCAGTACATCACACACACCCACACTTTATCTACGACAGGAAGTGTACAAGGAGGATCAATGAAAATCAATACAGAATCATAAATCAAGACTTTAAACTGAAGCTGGATAAAAACCTAACATTTTTATCTACAGCAACATCACAGCATTAATTACAGACTTATTCTCCACCTACCGGAAAGGGGGTGTGTGTGTGTGTGTGTGTGTGTGTGTGTGTGTGTGTGTGTGTGTTACTTCAGCGAGTACATTTAATTTAAAATGAGAAAACTCACACAGTCCAGAGCACTTAAAAATGTAGAGAGAGAAAAAAAACACTAGCAATAAATAAACAAAATAATGCATTTGGTCTAAATAAATAAATAAATAAATAAATAAATAAATAAATAAATCTATACATTTAAACAGAACAGATTTCTGTCGACTTTTTCATGAGCGAGTTTTATCGTTGGAGGTTAAACTCGTCGCTTTCAGAGATGGAACTACTTTTTCAGGAGGAAGGATTTGCTCTGGAAATTTTTGGAAAGCAGTAAAAAGTAGTTCCGGTTGCTTTCCTGCCATCAGAGCCACATGAACCATCCACCTGAAAAAGGAGTGCCATCTTTAATTAAAATAAAAAGGGCAACAAGGTTTAAGTTCTAACAAATGAAACGGTTTCTCTGAGCACTAAATCAGACACAAAGCACTCCACAGTCTCCCTCTGTCACTCCACTCGTCCGTGTAAAAAAGCGAGAGAGGAGACCGGAGGTGTGAAAGCAGACGTTCGTTCGTCGTGACTTTACGTGTCTGTAATTATGCCTGTATGACACGTGAGTGGGCGTTTACACGTGACAGCACAAGTGTGTGTGTTTATCAAGTCAGAAAAAAAGAAAGAGAGAGAGAGAGAGAGGAAAAAAAACAATTTATTTTGATGAGAGATGCAGGTGCTGCTGAGGAGAAGCTCACTCATTTTGTTAAAGAAGTGAGAAACAACGAGTAAAGAAAAGAAACGAGTGTGCTGGGAAAAACACTCTGAGAAGAGAAAGAGAGAGAGGGCGAGAGAGAGGGAGAGAGAAAGAGGAAGAGAGAGAGAGGGCGAGAGAGACAGGGGAGGGAAAAAGAGGGGGGAGGGGGAGAGAGAAAGAAAGAGGGGAGAGAGAGAGGGAGAGAGGAGAGAGAGAGAGAGAGAGAGAGAGAGAGAGGGGGAGGGAGAAAAGGGGAAGGGGGAGGGTGAGAAAGAGAGAGAGAGCACGAGGGGAGGGAGAAAGAGGGGGAGGGAGGAGAGAGAGAGGGAGAGAGAAAGAGGGAGAGACTTTTAAATTTTCCATTTAATTAACATTCGGAAAAAATCTAACTTCGAAGACAACAGTGGAAAGGCAGCATTTATACAGGAAAAAAACAAACAAAAAAAAAACAAACAAAAAAACAACCAAACAAAAACAAAAAACAAACAAAAAAACACAAAAAAGATGTTAAGAACAACCCTGACCCCGCCCCCCCCTCCCCTTTTTAAAATTAGATGTTAAACCTTAAATCTTCTACATCTACAGAGCATAAAACGTCCCACAGTGCCCACACTTGGCAAAATTCTGGTACCCTTTGAGTCAACTTATAGAAAACATATTCAACATTGACTCTGGCTTTAACTGGAGCTGTGAGCATTTCTTCCAGCATCCTGGGTGCCTCCCCCTGCATTTTATTCTTTCTTGTGAGCCACGTAGCAAGCCTAGCCTGACCCATGATGAAGTTTAGTAGTACGACAGATTTTTTCTTTGGAACATACTTCGGCCCATGCACGTAAAGGTGTTTAGTCCATGTGACTCCTAGCCCTCTGCACCAAGCTCTGAGCAGTGAAAACAGCCTGTGAAGACGTTCACAGTGCAGAAACAGGTGGTCTACTGTTTCCTCTCTGCCACAAAAGAAACACTCTCTGCCCCTAGAGGGGTCGATGTGTGCCACATGTCTGTTTGTGGCCACGGCCCCGTGTACTATCCGCCACTGCAGATCAGCTGTACGCTTCTCTATGGGTGGTTTGTACAGGGACCTCCAGCATCCTCGTGGGGAAGAGTCCGGCGCCAACAGTTCTGACCAGTGTGACTCCTTTAAACCTGCCAAAGAACCTCTATAAGAAACTTTAACACAGGTTTCATACAGTACTTTCTTAGAGGCATCTTTAAGTGTCGTTAGTATTGGCATTTGGAAAGACAAAAGTGCTGCTTTCTCCCACTGATACTCCCCTACTGCTGCAGAGATTGATAAGGGTGGTGGGGGCTGATGGCTTCTCCCAGGGTCCTGCCCCAGAGCCTCCCTGAAACGGAATGGTAGAGCTGAAGCTACCTCTCCGAGCAGTCCCTGCATGAGGCGGGCCGACAGTACTCCGGTCTCAGCACACAGCTCCCTAGCTGTTTTCCAGCTGTTGCCAGACCTCAGATCTTTGACTCTGGTGATTCCTGCTCTCCAAAAATGCTGTTGGACGTAGGGAGATGAGATCATTCTGGACTGTATCAGAGGATTGTGGAAGAGTGGTTCTTCTTCAGTGCATGGGAAAGGCTGTGCGTTGATCCTGCTGATCCTCAACACTGAAGACCAGGCTCTCAGGACTGACTGGTAGAACAGTGTTGTTGCTGACAGGTCCATTTCCCTCAGGTTCAGCACGAAAAGATGTTTATCATAGTTCAAATCTTCCACGCGCCATAGTAGGGCGTAAGCCGTGTCAGCCCATGCAATCTCTTCTCCATAGAGCAGCCTCTGTGCCGCCTGCAGTCAGAAAGTTCTGACCCGACATGACCGGTCGATCAGGCCTTGGCCACCTTCCTGCAGCGGCAAGTAAAGAACAGGGGCACGAGTCCAGTGCTGTCCAGCCCAGAAAAAGTTTACTATCCTCTTCTGAACCTCCTTGATCAACGGCTCTGGAGGTTCGAGGACAGTGAAGCAATGCCACAGAAAGGAGGCTATCAGATTGTTGGTAACCAGTACTCTCCCTCTATAGGATAGCTGGGGCAGGACCCAGGTCCACTGAGACAACTTGGCACACACCTTCCCAACTACCCCTCCCAGTTCTTCATTTGAAAGTCAGCTGTTCCTAAAAACACCCCAAGATATTTTAAGCCAACCTTTCCCCACTGGAGACTGCCTGGTAAAGTGGGAGGACCTTGTTCCTGCCACTGCCCTGTTAAAAAGCTCTCACATTTGTCCCAGTTAACTCTTGCTGAAGAAGCTCTAGTATACAGGTGCATCTCAATAAATTAGAATGTCGTGGAAAAGTTCATTTATTTCAGTAATTCAACTCAAATTGTGAAACTTGTGTATTAAATAAATTCAATGCACACAGACTGAAGTAGTTTCAGTCTTTGGTTCTTTGGTGAAGTCTCCTGAGCCTTCAAAATGGTCTCTCAGTTTGGTTCACTAGGCTACATAATCATGGGGAAGACTGCTGACCTGACAGTTGTCCAGAAGACAATCATTGACACCCTTCACAAGGAGGGTAAGCCACAAACATTCATTGCCAAAGAAGCTGGCTGTTCACAGAGTGCTGTATCCAAGCATGTTAACAGGAAGTTGAGTGGAAGGAAGAAGTGTGGAAGAAAAAGATGCACAACCAACCGAGAGAACCGCAGCCTTATGAGGATTGTCAAGCAAAATCCATTCAAGAATTTGAGTGAACTTCACAAGGAATGGACTGAGGCTGGGGTCAAGGCATCAAGAGCCACCACACACAGACGTGTCAAGGAATTTGGCTACAGTTGTCGTATTCCTCTTGTGAAGCCACTCCTGAACCACGGACAACGTCAGAGGCGTCTTACCTGGGCTAAGGAGAAGAAGAACTGGACTGTTGCCCAGTGGTCCAAAGTCCTCTTTTCAGATGAGAGCAAGTTTTGTATTTCACTTGGAAACCAAGGTCCTAGAGTCTGGAGGAAGGGTGGAGAAGCTCATAGCCCAAGTTGCTTGAAGTCCAGTGTTAAGTTTCCACAGTCTGTGATGATTTGGGGTGCAATGTCATCTGCTGGTGTTGGTCCATTGTGTTTTTTGAAAACCAAAGTCACTGCACCCATTTACCAAGAAATTTTGGAGCAATTCATGCTTCCTTCTGCTGACCAGCTTTTTGAAGATGCTGATGTCATTTTCCAGCAGGATTTGGCACTGCCCACACTGCCAAAAGCACCAAAAGTTGGTTAAATGACCATGGTGTTGGTGTGCTTGACTGGCCAGCAAACTCACCAGACCTGAACCCCATAGAGAATCTGTGGGGTATTGTCAAGAGGAAAATGAGAAACAAGAGACCAAAAAATGCAGATGAGCTGAAGGCCACTGTCAAAGAACCCTGGGCTTCCATACCACCTCAGCAGTGCCACAAACTGATCACCTCCATGCCACGCCCAATTGAGGCAGTAATTAAAGCAAAAGGAGCCCCTACCAAGTATTGAGTACATGTACAGTAAATGAACATACTTTCCAGAAGGACAACAATTCACTAAAAATTTTTTTTTTTTTTTATTGGTCTTATGAAGTATTCTAATCTGTTGAGATAGTGAATTGGTGGGTTTTTGTTAAAAGTGAGCCAAAATCATCACAATTAAAAGAACCAAAGTCTTAAACTACTTCAGTCTGTGTGCATTGAATTTATTTAATACACGAGTTTCACAATTTGAGTTGAATTACTGAAATAAAAAGAACATTTCCACGACATTCTAATTTATTGAGATGCACATGTAAATGGTTAAAGTATCAGCCAATGTTTGAATGTTGCCTTGGTTCTTAATAAAAACTGTTACATCATCTGTATATGCTGACAGTACAAGTTTTTATTGGGCACTTCCAACTAACAGTCCCTGTAGTTTTACTCCAAGTTGGCTTAACAGAGGCTCAATTGTCAAGCTGTATAGTTGTCCAGATAATGGGCACCCCTGTCTAATACCTCTTTCCATTCTCACTGGACAGCTAAGACCACCTCCAACCTTAAGAGTAAAACAAGCCTCGGAGTATAGCAATTTTATCCATAGTAGAAATTCCCTTCCTACACCAAAGGTTTCAAGTACCTGGAAGAGATAATCATGATGGACCCTGTCAAAGGCTTTTTCCTGATCTAAAGACAGAAAACCCAGATCACATGAGTTCAGCCTGCACAGGTCAATCACATCTCTAACAAGAAACAGACTGTCCATTATGGTGCGGTTTGGTATACAGTAGGACTGGTTATTGTGCACTATTGTGTGCATGCACTGTTTTAGTCTGTTTGCAAGGCATTTCAATAAAATCTTGTTGTCGCTGCATAAAAGTGCCACAGGTCTCCAGTTCTTAAGAAGTCCCAAGTCTCCTTTTTTTGGCAGTAGTGACAGTACTGCTCTTGTGCAGCTCGCTGGTAGCTTTCTGTTGATAAAAGAGCTTTTGAACACCTCAAGCAGGTCTGTTCCTAGAAATCCCACGAAATGTTTATAAAACTCATTAGGTAGTCCATCGATTCCCGCTGAACGTCCCACTGCGAGCTGCTGAACTGCGGTGGCCACTTCTTGAAGGTCAAGACCTGCACCCAGCATGCTGCTCTGCTCAGGAGACAGTTTGGGGAGTTCCCTGAGTAGCTCCTCCGTGCAGCATGGGTCACAGTCCTCAGCACTGTAGAGGTCTGTGTAGAATTTTGTGGCCTCTCTCCTCATTTCGGCTGCCTCTGTGGTTATACAGTGGGGCAAAAAAGTATTTAGTCAGCCACCAATTGTGCAAGTTCTCCCACTTAAAAAGATGAGAGAGGCCTGTAATTTTCATCATAGGTACACTTCATCTATGAGAGACAGAATGAGAAAAAAAAATCCAGAAAATCACATTGTCTGATTTTTAAAGAATTTATTTGCAAGTTATGGTGGAAAATAAGTATTTGGTCACCTACAAAAAAGCAAGATTTCTGGCTCTCACAGACCTGTAACTTCTTCTTTAAGAGGCTCCTCTGTCCTCCACTCGTTACCTGTATTAATGGCACCTGTTTGAACTCGTTATCAGTATAAAAGACACCTGTCCACAACCTCAAACAGTCAGACTCCAAACTCCACTATGGCCAAGACCAAAGAGCTGTCAAAGGACACCAGAAACAAAATTGTAGACCTGCACCAGGCTGGGAAGACTGAATCTGCAATAGGTAAGCAGCTTGGTGTGAAGAAATCAACTGTGGGAGCAATTATTAGAAAATGGAAGACATACAAGACCACTGATAATCTCCCTCCATCTGGGGCTCCACGCAAGATCTCACCCCGTGGGGTCAAAAGGATCACAAGAACGGTGAGCAAAAATCCCAGAACCACACGGGGGGACCTAGTGAATGACCTGCAGAGAGCTGGGACCAAAGTAACAAAGGCTACCATCAGTAACACACTACGCCGCCAGGGACTCAAATCCTGCAGTGCCAGACGTGTCCCCCTGCTTAAGCCAGTACATGTCCGGGCCCGTCTGAAGTCTGCTAGAGAGCATTTGGATGATCCAGAAGAGGATTGGGAGAATGTCATATGGTCAGATGAAACCAAAATAGAACTTTTTGGTAAAAACTCAACTTGTCGTGTTTGGAGGAGAAAGAATGCTGAGTTGCATCCAAAGGACACCATACCTACTGTGAAGCATGGGGGTGGAAACATCATGCTTTGGGGCTGTTTTTCTGCAAAGGGACCGGGACGACTGATCCGTGTAAAGGAAAGAATGAATGGGGCCATGTATCGTGAGATTTTGAGTAAAAACCTCCTTCCATCAGCAAGGACATTGAAGATGAAACGTGGCTGGGTCTTTCAGCATGACAATGATCCCAAACACACCGCCCGGGCAACGAAGGAGTGGCTTCGTAAGAAGCATTTCAAGGTGCTGGAGTGGCCTAGCCAGTCTCCAGATCTCAACCCCATAGAAAATCTTTGGAGGGAGTTGAAAATCCGTGTTGCCCAGCGACAGCCCCAAAACATCACTGCTCTAGAGGAGATCTGCATGGAGGAATGGGCCGAACTACCAGCAACAGTGTGTAAAAACCTTGTGGCCACTTACAGAAAACGTTTGACCTCTGTCATTGCCAACAAAGGATATATAACAAAGTATTGAGATGAACTTTTGTTATTGACCAAATACTTATTTTCCACCATAACTTGCAAATAAATTCTTTAAAAAATCAGACAATGTGATTTTCTGGATTTTTTTTTTCTCATTCTGTCTCTCATAGTTGAAGTGTACCTATGATGAAAATTACAGGCCTCTCTCATCTTTTTAAGTGGGAGAACTTGCCCAATTGGTGGCTGACTAAATACTTTTTTGCCCCACTGTAGTTCCATCTTCTTGTCTGAGGTAAAGCATCTGGTTCTGGGGTTTTGCCATTTTGGTGAGGCCGAAAAAAAAGGCACTAGGGGCATCCATGTCTCTAATGCTGGAAATGCGGGATCTTATCAGGGGCTGTTTAGCTTCGTTCCAGCAGACCGCCCTTACTCACATCATTACTGCAAATAATTTTTCTTTGTGTTTCAGTTATTTCTGTTTCAAGTTCTTGATTTTTGCTCCTTATTTTGTCCAACATGTATGCTGTGTATTTCTGACAGAATACCTTGATGTGTGTTTTCCCCACCTCCCACCAGGAAGCTAGACTGTTAAAGTCACCTTTTCTTTTTCTCCACTCATCCCAGAAAACTTTAAACTTCCCACAAAACCCTCATCCTGAAGTAAATTTGTGTTGAAGTGCCAGTATGACCTGTGCTTTTTTGTAACAGATGTCATTATGTCTATTGTGTAAATGATGATCTGAAAACCCAGTGGGAGACATGACTGCTCTATAAAATCTACTTCTACTATTTTGGTTATTTAAAACCTGTCCAGTCTTGCTGCAGTGATCCTTGTGTCAGTAACTTTAACCCATGTGTATTGTTTAATTCCCTGGTGTTGTTCCCTCCACACATCGACCACACTACACTGACTGATGAGCTCTCCTAGCACCTTAGCTTCTGTCTAAGGTGAAATCTGTGGTGCATTTCCAGTCCCCTCCCATTACCACTAAGGGTCTGCTGCTACTGTGTTGTAGGGCATTCTTGAGTTTATTAAAAAGCTGTGCTCTCTCACCACCACTGTTGGGGGCATATACGTTTATAAATAAGAGCTTTGTACCTCTTACTTCAGTCTGCACCATTAAAACCCTGCCCTGCTCTAGCTCTGTGACTCGTGTGTTTATCTCACCCAGTGTTCTGTTAAAAAGTATTGCCACCCCTGCACTGACACTGGTTCCATGGCTGTGGAAAAGTTTCCCTTCTCCCCACATTGCCCAGTCTGACTCATTGGCCTGATCACTGTGAGTCTCTTGCAAGAAATTTACGTCTATTTTTTTGCACTGTATCAGTTCTAACCCTGCTCTTTTATTCCTGTCCCTGCCACCACTGATATTAAGAGACCCTATCTTTAACTTCTCCATTGGAGGGACTAAGAGAAGGAAGAGGAAGAACAGGTAAGAACAGCAGTGCAGACAGGAAGAGGACACCCAGTGTGACGACTTCATTGCCGCTTTCTTTTGCCAATGGACTTCCGTAACCTCGCTAGATGATTTTTCAACCTATCTCTCTTCTTTTTATCTAATTCTTCATAACTTGCTGTTCGTTGTGCCATAACTACAGAAGCTATAAATTTCTCAATATCTGGAAAGTAATCTTTGACCTCAACCGATTTACCAAACGTTTCATCCAAAAATTCATTTATTTCAGTTAATGTGTAGAGCTGTTGATCTCCCCCAAACTGTGACACACTGATGTCTGAAAGGTCAGAGAGGTTGTCTTCTAATGGTTCCTCATCCTGCTCTATCTGAGAACGTGCCGGATCCCCATCACTGATCAACATCTCTACACCGTCTGAAACCTCTGCACAGCTTGACCCTCCCGCAGTGTTTAACCCTGCCGTGCTATCTGACCCTCCTTCTTGTTCTAAATCATCAGCTACGTTCAGAATGTTCGTTTGTACCTTCATCCTTTTCACCTCTGCACCTTTATCTACGTCGTCTGCACATCTGACACATCAGTTAGTTTTTCACTTTCTTTTCTGTTCACAGCCTGTTTTCCCTCATCCACCTGTTCATCACCTGTCTGTTCACTGCAGCTCAGTGCATTAGCCCCTGCAGTGGTTTGGTCAGTGTTCTGCCCTCCGGCAGCATCTGACTGCCCCACACCACTTCTTGCTCCAGCCTGCCTCTCTGCCCTGTCTCCACTGCACCCAGCTTCCTCATTGTCCGGTGTCCTGTGTGGACAGACAAACTTTTTGTGCCCTATATCCCCACACTCAAAACATCTCATATTCCCGGTGCTGGTGTATAACATGTATGATTTCCTTCACACCACACGCTGAAGGAGATATCTAGGGTGGGTTCATTCAAAAACATGAGCAGTGTGCGTCTGAAAGAGATCACGTGTTTCAGTGCGGGGTTTTTACAGTTCAGTGAGACCATTTTAACATCACTCACCTGCTCCACCGAGACCTCGGAGCTCACCTCACACCGCACCCCGTGCCGGAGCGAGAGAGGACGGGCTGCACCGCTCAGTTGGGCCGCCATCCCTGCACTCCACCACGAGATCAACAGATCTCCGCGGTGACAAAAAACATTTATTTACACCGCTTATCTGTTATTAGTTTTATTTTATTATTATTTTATATATATAAGTTCTATCACTCCGAGAAAAAAGCTTCCAAAATTCGGAAAGTAAGTGCTCATTCACTCTCACACCACTCTCCCACACCGACTCCCAGCATGCACCAGAGAGAGAGCGAGAGTGAGAGAGAGAGAGAGAGGGAGAGGGAGAGAAAAAGAGGGAGAGAAAGAAAAAAAGGGGGAGGGGGGGTGAAAGAGGGAGGGGAAAGGGGGAGGGAGGGGGAGAAAAAGAGGGAGAGTGAAAGAGAGAGAGAGAGAGAGAGAGAGAGAGAGAGAGAGAGAGAGAGAGAGAGAGAGAGGGGGGGGGGGGGGGGGGGGGGGGGGGGGGGGGGGGGGGGGGGGGGGGCACGTTTTAAATGAATGAAGAGAGTGTATTATTGTGGAGAGAAACGGTTATTAACGCAGCAGAAATTCAGCTCCTGGCATTACTTCATTTCTTCAACACGATTATTCCAGCTTTTATTTATGAGCTTTATAAAAATTTCAGTCACAAACATGCAGACAAAACAAAAACAACAACAAGGCTGTAAATAACAAACCCCAAGGACGTCTAAATCAACCAACACACCCAAAATACCGAGAGCTGAACACCGCGAACACACTCCACACCATGAGGGGTCACTTACTAAAGGACAGGAATCAGCTCCTGACCTGAGGCGCACACAAAACCCCGAGAAAGACTCAGAGACACTCAGACTCTCTGATAGGATTTTATAAACGTGTGTGTTCAGTGTGTTAAAAGTGTGTGTGTTCACAGTGTGTTTAGTGTGTGTATTCTGTGTGTGTGTGTGTCCAGTGTGTTCCAGCTTCACCTCTGACTATAAAAGACTGAGACTGGAGACTCCTTCCTTCTGTAAGTGATCAATAATCTGTTCATGTAAACAGTCCTCCGTACACGCCCCGTGAAGGAGCTGTTGCTATGGAAACGATAAGGTATCAGTGTATATCACAGCGTGTCGATCTCTCAGCAGCCTGAAGATGAACCATTTTCTAATTATTTAAAGCAACAGATCTTTTCTGTTTTTCTTTAAATAAATAAATAAATAAATAAATAAAAAAAAAAAAAACAAACAAACACACATCTAAAAATCTTGACCATGGCTAAACGGTACAGCTGCAGAACTTTCAGGTCCAGAAGGCATGACAAGGTCGTGATGAAGTGACCGGAGTGATTATGTAAGGTTTAAAGCTTACGCGGTTTTCCTCCCGCAGGCAGACGTTCAGCCTGAAAGTCATGAAGCCACACAGAAGCTGCGGTCAGAAGCAGGACGAGACGGAGACCAGACTGAGGTCAGACATGAGCTTCTGAGATGTTCCACTGATCCTGTTTAAAGAGAACGTGTGGGGGGGAGGAAGAGGAGGACTGCTGAGGTGTGAATGAAGATCTGAAACTATGAGCACTGATAGAAACTTAAAAACTCCTCCCATCACCAACCTTCTGACCAATCAGATTCAAGAAACACAGCACGGTATAATCAAGGCTGGCTTTTACACTGCACTAGGGGGCGTGGCCTACGGTTCAATTACCTCCGAGCTGCTGCACTCGTCGTCCTCCAAATGTTTCATGCTGTGAAAGCACACGGTAACTAACGTGTAGAGTGAACACACGGGCGCGCGAGAAGGGGCCCACGTGAGTGTCTCAGTGCTCGTTCAAGTGTAGTGCTCTCGCACGCGACAGTTTCTCTGTACAGTTATGCACACCTGATCAACTACGTATTCAAACTCTCATATCTCTCTCTCACTCTCACACACGATACTCGCAGCTGACAGGTGCTGCTGACACTGCAGAAATCTTCTGTATCCAAAATCAATCACACCCTCAATCTCCGTTTCACACACACACACACACACGAAAAAATTTTTGAAAAGAAGATTTATAAAGAATAAAAAACAGCAAGTGTGTGTGAGAGAGTGTGTGTGTGTGTGGGGGTGTGTGTGTGTGTGTGTGTGTGGTAGTGGATCATCTTCAGTAATAAACACTGTGTGTGGTGTTGATAAATGGGAAAAAAAATCTGCATGCTTCTGACCAATCAGCATCCAGTATTCAGCAGAGCTGTGATGTCACACATTAACAGATATCTCCTCAGCTCCTCCCTCAGGGCTTCATAATTAACACAGACATTCATAAAATTTTAAAACAGACATTAATAAATAAATGAAACATTCCAGCACTAACAAAGTCTCCAAGTCTATTTCATGGCACCTCGCAGACATACGTGTACGCGCACACACACACACACACACACACACAGCAGGATGTGTGCTTAACCAGATGGTCTCCCTGGAGACACCTCCTGCTGGTCCATCACATTGCATCAGCTTTGCCTCAGACTCATGGTTAAAAAACACACACACACACACACACACACACACACACACACACACACAGGGTGGGCAACCTGCAGGGCTCTTAGTCTTAGTCTCAGACACACACACACACAATATTATTGAATATTCAGTATAAATGAGGAATCACAGCTTATGGACTCTTTATAAAACAGAAGTGAATTAAATGCTGCTGGTTTCGGGCTGTAATGGAGTCGGTGTGTTTACACATGACATCACTTTTATTCTCATAACTGGACATTTTATAAAAATAAATAAATAATTAAAAAAGAAAAGAAACTGCCTCCAGTGGTGTTTAATCGATTTGATCCCACAAATTCTTTACTTTCTGCAAAATTTTAAAAAAAAAAAAAAAAAAAAAATCAGAAACAAGAAAACTAAAAATAAATAATTTTAAAAAATTAACAAAAAAATGCACACAAATAAAATGAACGTAAACAAATTAAAAACAAACAGACAAATAAATGTCTAGCCTGCGCTGCTGTTTATTATATTTAGATCAAATTAAATCCTAAATTTCCCACAATTTTGTGTGAGTGTGAAAACAACCGCAAACACACACAATTTAAATAAACCATGAACTTGAAATCTAAGAAGAAATAAAATGTAAAAAAAAAAAAAAAAAAAATAGGAAGACAAAATGTAAAGATTTATAAATCTATAAATAAAATTTATCTTTATCTGATCTCAGTTTGTTTCACCGTCACATGGGATTTAAAATATGCAAAAAAATTTTAAACAGAAAAATTAAAAAAAATTTTGTTTTAATCTCGTTTCCATGACAACCATATCAAGATCGTATTAAGACCGTCATAATAAATCCAAATGTGACAGCAAGGGCATTCCTGAAGCACTGCATAGAAATATCCATGCAGAGCGCGCACACACACACACACACACACACACACACACACACACACACACACACACACACACACACACACACACACACAGTATCCAGTCCTGAGTAGAAGCAGCTACTCACGATCTGTTCAATAGTATTGAGCCATTTAGTTAAAACACACTTAGTCAAGCAAAGAGCCACAGCGAGCTGATAAATCACACTCACACTGAGCCAGGCCACTCAACTGCAAGCCACACACACACACACACACACACACACACACACACACACACACACACACCTCTGATCGTGAGAGTATGCAGCTCTGCAGTGTAATTCTCCAGTTTAGTGAAGCATTACAGCAGATCGATCGAGCAGGAGAACTTCTGCATATTCATGTCATTAGAGTTCAATAGAGAAATAATCCAGCGAGATGCCGGCTGATGCAGACTGACAGCAACACACACCTCTCCACCTTCACCTCGACACCCTTATACCATATTTCCCCCCCACACACACACACACACACACACACACACACACACACACACCTGCAGTCTCCTCAGGTCAGAGACAACGCCTCTTTTTCATTCGATTCATTTAGTTCTGCTTAAATGCACAGTGTTTGTTACCCAGGTGGTTGCTGGACTGGTCAGTTAGTTATTATTCATTTTGGACAGGTTGATGGGTGTGTCAGGGAGTCGTTGAGATGCTGTGAGGGCAGCTGGGGTGGGTTTTTTTTTTTAGGGATGATATGTTGGGTTGGTTGAGCTTCCTGTAAGAGTAGTTGGAGGTGGCTGGTGGGTCACTGTGAAGGTGGGCTGTAGTGTCCGTGCGTTAGCTGAATGAGTCAGTTAGCGGGCAGAAGAAGGAATCTTTTAGCTCTTCAATAAAACATCAACATCTCAGCTCTGCTTCAGCTGGAACTCACTTTGGATTGAAGCGTCCAGCAGATGAGAAACACACAACAATCATCACCTCCTTCTGTCTCTCTGTTTATTCATCAGTAAAAGATTGAAGCTGCTGACCAGACTGGCTTCACGTCACTCACGAAACCTCTCCACTTACTCGTACATCTGATTCTTTTGAAGTAAGAAACTCCAAACATTGTTGACTCACACACACACACACACACACACACACACATACACACACACACTTACAGCTGGTACAGACCTTCAAAAGGAGAAGAAAGATGAGGAGATGAGTGTTTTACAGCGAGCAGACAGAACAGACGGAGTCACACACTGAGCCTTCGGGAGGTTAAGTGACAGCAGCTGCCTCCAGGTCATTTCTCCTCACACAAAGTGGCCACTGCGAGAAGAGCTCCTGCAGAGCTGCCGTCATATTCCGACTCGTGTCTTCACAGACAAATCAAAACACTGCCGAGGCACTTAACAGAAACGTCATGGACACGTGGAAACGGACAGGAGAAGCGAGGATGCCAGATCTTTCTAGAATTGATGGAAACGACTTTGTGCGGTTTTATTCTGAACTTTAAGCTCAAGTAATGGATCACGTTACTATTATAGTTATTAAATGGCATGCCAATGTTCTGCAGCTTGGAGATGAGATCAGACCCCAGTGGCTTTGATACACAAGCATGGAGCCATTTCAAGAGTTCTGATGTTGAGAAGCTGAAGAGCCCGTGTAAGATCTGTAGTGAGATCTGAAGTGCAGCATCATGACAATCAGAGGCCACTGTGAGGTGCAAAAACTCGACGTCATTCATACAGATGAACTGAGCACACTTTTGGTTTCAGGTTGTGTATAAAGAGAAGGAATGATGTTGATGGAACCATCTCCACCGGCTGTGAAGCGGCTCGTCATTTACTCTAAACACCATCTCTGTCTTTCACACATCAAGCCACTGATCAGAGAACGACACTCGTCCTACACTGATGCATCACCGTGACATGAGCACAGTGTGTGTGTGTGTGTGTGTGAGTGAGAGAGAGAGAATGCTGACATCTTTCACAGCTCATAATGTGTAACACAGTGTGGGAGATGAGGGCACTTTTCATGTAGCAAGAAAATGACGGAGTTTTGTAAATGATTGTGGGATATTTCAAGAAGAGTGGAGTTAGGATTGTGTGTGTAGGTCAGCTATAATCGGTCATGAATGGGAAACACACACACCCCCATAACACACACACACACACACCATCTCCTACTGGCTGAAGAGTCTTTATACGGCCGTGTGCAGCCTGCATGTGCTGTCTGCTGTACTTTCACTCACACACACACACACACACACACACACACACACACACACACTCCTACGCTAAATGAGCAGGTTACACCACCATGATGCCACGCAGCCGTGTAATTCACCCTGCAGTCTGTCGTCATACCTGTTCAGATACAGACAGAATAATCCTCATAATAAACATTTCCTCAGGATGTAGGACCCGTTCCTGCTCCATCACACCTTCTCTCCGTATCTACACAGGTTTCCTCCGGGTTCTCCGGTTCCCCTCCTGCCTCACTAAAACATCCTGGAAGGAGAATTAGTGACTCCAGGTGTGAATAAGTGTGTATTAGAGACATTACTAAATCCTTCCTCAGTCCGGTGTTTTCCGGCGTTTCCGAGAGCAGAGAGGAATTAAATCCCTTTTTTTTTTTAATCCAGTTTAGGCCACGCCCATTTCAGATTTACATCCAAATACAGATACAGACACATACTCTGGCATCTCAGGTGTGTGTGGCGGCCTGAGATGGACCAGCGTCCTCTCTGGGGTGTGTCCCCAGCTCACGCCCAGTGCTCCTGAGATGAGGATAAAGCTCTGAGTGAAGTTAAACGAATGAAGGAATAAACGAGTCTTTAATCACAGTGCACTGCGCTGTAAAAAATAAAAAAATCTCCATTTAAATCCTCAGAAATTGGAATTTTTAGATAGTGACCTTAATGATAATTGGATTCTTATTATATTATTCACGGTTTTAAATAATAGATCAAATAATCCAAACAGCACCTTGAGGAACAGGTGTGCACTTCTTCAGACCTGAGGCTCTCAGTATTAACGTGTTATCATTTTAAAGAGGTCTGGTGTAAAAGTGCAGTGTAATGAGATTAAAGGATCTGATTAGACTGCAATTTATTTAAAGACACACCTGGTCTGATTACACAACCCAGATGATGTGGAGTCCTTCAGAACGTTTCTTTTTTTCTATGTAAAAACGTGTTCAATGAATAGAAACACCGACCCGAGTTCATCGTTATATAAAGCACGAGGCTCTAACGGACTCGGATCGTCTCGCCCGGTTCCCACTCCATCGTTTCCTCCTCGACTCTCCGCCCGTCGCTTCCTTTTCACATCGGTTTAGGTCACAGCCCCAGGATGCTGTGTTTTTTTTTCTCGGAGGTGATGCAACAACCACAGAAAAGCCTGAATACGGTGGTGAGTCACTGATGAGGTGCCATTTAGGAAATGTCTGGTTTCAGGGACATTATACAACGACATCATCGCTAAATGTGTCGACTGTTTACTAAAACACACACGACCCAGTGGATAAATCCAGGACAAACGAGCTCTGATTGCACGTCTGCTGCTCTGCTGCTCGCCTCTTTTCCTTTTCATAGAAATCAGGTCAGAAGAGATTACGCAAAAGTCTCTTCTCCAGCATCAGCACCGGCACCACAACACTTTCCACTGCTCTTTCATTTCCACTTCCTGTGCTTCTCTGAACATCTTCAGGACTGTTTTTTTTCTCTCTCTCCCTCTCTTTTCTTTCACTTTACCTACTGCATTGATTCTAACGCTTTACTTTCAAGCGTCTCCTTTTAAAAATGATCGCTTTTATTGCATTAATACACCGTTATTATTGATTATTGAAATTACTGCATTAATACACCGTTTCCTGCATCATAACTTTAATCACTGATGTAAATAATAAACAAATTCTAATCCAAATCATAAAAAAAGACAATTCAGTACAGACTTCTAGTATTTACACCCAGAGAACAGAGTTCAGGAACATTTTTAGCTCCAGATAAATAAAAGGTTTTATTTAAAAAAATATTTGCAGATAAAAAGCCAGAAAAATGTGTTATCTTCCTCTTACAGCACAGCAACCGGCCATCAATCCAACGGTTTTACTCGATAAAGAAGGTCTCACTTTTATCAAGTTACTTCCTGTTGTCACTAGCGTTATAGCAGCTGTAAACTCTGGTTCCATCACCAGTTGAATTTTATTCTCTCTCTTCAGGTTAATATAAATTTAAAAAAAAGCAGTGTAAACTCCTAAAGATGTGGGAGAACTTAAAGCTTCACCTCTGACACTGGAGACTCCTTCCGCAAGTGTTAAAGGTCCATTCCTGAGGTTCATCTCACTGACCCTGTGAACCTGACTGTGGTTGATTTGTGGAGTTTTGCTTGGATTTAATTCATCAAACCAACAACTGAATTTATTCTTCTAATTTTAATGACCAGTGAAGTCGATCATCTTTTCCTACCTTCACAGCTGCTGTGTCCTTCCTCGTGTCCGGCGCTGCAGCTGCACCTCCCGATGGGTACGAGCCACTCCCCCTCGGCGCTGCAGTGCATCCTGGGAGGCGAGTCAGTGGCGTCCGGTTCGGAGTTGTTGACACAGACGCCTCTGACCTCCACCAGCGTAGCGAAGGCGGCCTCGGCCACCGTGTCGGGGAAGACGGCGAGGTTCTGCACGGCGGCACGACAGCGTTTGTAATAAACACGCACAGAGACGATGGCGACGCACGCCCCCACGTCCTGGAAGGCCAGGTGAAAGCCGCGGCGCGTCAGCGGCCCGATCTCCCGCACCTCCGTGTTCAGCTTCATCTTCCTCTCGCCCAGGTCGCCCTGCGTGAAGCTCTCGTCAGCGGCGATGGTGTCCACTTTACTGTAGCGCGCCTCGTCGTCGTCGTGGCCCCCCAGCACGCGGTCCGACTCGGCGTACAGCAGGTTGAAGGTTTCCTTGCAGCTTCCCGCTACGCCCGGAATGCTGTTACAGTCACGCAGCGTGAACTGCAGCTCCACGAAGATGCGCTGACCTCCACGCCGCCCGATCCACCCCGTCCTCAGCCAGTTGTTCTGGTTCGGCTCCATCACGTTACACACCTGGTACGTGCGGATGGGTTTGTACTTCTCGTCCACGCCGCTGATCTCCTCCCACTGCGTGAACACACACACACACATACACACACACACACACTAATCACGCCTCTGACCAGGGCTTCAGGGCTTAACGTGACTATATACACTCCAAAAAATTATCCTTTTTTTTCTTAGTTATCATCAAACGAAAATAAAATAAAAGCTATAAATAATAATTTTTTTTTTCTTTCAGTTCAGAAAAAACAAACAAAAACACCCTGGGATAAGTGGACGCAATACATTTAACTTTAACTTATTTGAATTTTTTTTGGTTTTCAGTTTTATTTTTTGTTGATTATTTTTTTGCTGTTGTTTGTTTGTTTATTGATTTCAGAATTTCAATGGCCAAGTTTGACCAAAATTTGCTCTTTTTTTTTTTTGAGTTTATGTAGTTTTGCTTTTTTATATCCTTTTTAAACCTGAACAATTATTTTATTATTCTTTCTTTGTATTCATCTAGATTTTATGTTTTTCTACATTTTATTGATTTTATTTTTCATGTAGTTAAAATTTAGCATTTGATAATGTTTCTTGAAGCTAATCTTTATTTATTTACTCCAGTTTATTTATTTAAGTTTTTTTTTTGATCATTCCTGTTGAAGAAACAGCTGTTTTCACCCTGATCTCATGCTTCTTGTCAAATTTATAAAAAAAAAAATTTTTGCCCTGACTTTCATGCTGATTTTTTCACCTTTTATTTTTTTAATCCCGAGTTTTATCATTCATCATTTTTGTGATTTTTTTTCTTCTCTCACCAACCCCGTGTCCTACAGGCTGCTGGTTTCTTTTTGTTTTGACAGAAACAGACTTTTTTCTGATTAAACCACATGTTCAGGTGAATCACTGCATCATTCGTTGAGAACAAACAGCGATCTTTTTATTGCAGACGTCGTATCGAGGCTGTAATTGTTATTTGAAATAGAGTTTTGTTTTCCTCAGCAGGAGAAAGCTATGGAAGTCGTTCCTTCCATCCCTCGTTCCGTTTCTCAGGGTAATAAAAAAAAGATATAAATCAGACACTTCAGTGTGGGGATCTGACACACTGCTGCTTGGGCATCGATCACAAAGTTTCACTAACGACTCTGAAGCTAATTCGGCTTAAACCCAGATTAAAATCCTGCTCCTTTAACGTCTTCATCCATCAACCTGATCACTAACTGTGAATTCTTCTCTAAAATTAATTATTTTAATTGTTCACGTCTCATCTTCGTCTTGTTCTCCTTCGATTCATTTTATTTTTGTACATTTGTAAAGACTTGAACACAGCTCGTTGTGTAGAGTTTATGACAGATAATAAGTGTTGTTAAATGGCGTTCATTTCAACGGACAATCTGACGCCGTGTGAGGGTCCGAGGTTTTCTCTCCGATTTCTCGTCGCTGAATGCAGTGAGAATGTGAAGGTTTCAGGGTCCGAGGTCCATCGTTTATCCTGAGGGAACATTCAGAAGAACTTACTCCATTAGCAGGATACGAGGTCCAGCCCAGTTCCGCCTGGGACTCTTTGGAATTCAGCAGCACCACTGAAAAAGACAGAAACACCTCCATTACATTTTCATCCCTGATAAACTGAAAATAGGGGGATTACTGCAATGAGAGGCAACTCCAGGCTCATCTCACTGTCATGACACACACTGAGAACATCAGGAATCAAACGATTCGCCGTCGATCTCTTTATGTGACCCAGAAGATCGGTGAAAAAGCCACCGGCATGACGGACATTTCACTGAGAGAAGAGAGAGACAGCATAGAGAGAGACAGTGAGAGAGACAGCAGAGAGAGAGAGAGAGAGAGACAGAGAAACAGGCAGTAGAGTGACAGAGAGACAGAGAGAGAGAGAGCGGAGTGATAAAGTACACAGTTAAGTAGAGTGTGTTCACGAGGGCGTGTCTGTAAAAAGCAAGCACTACTTTAACATTCAGCTCACTCTGAGGACACACCGGGGTCCTGCAGCCACATCACAAACACCGCCAACTTCAACATCACAAGACAAGACAAGAGCATCCTTCAACAACTCCGGCGTGGCAGCAACATGGCCACACACACACGGGCAGGACAGGGGCACACACACACACACACGGGCAGGACAGGGGCGCACACACACACACACGGGCAGGACAGGGGCACACACACACACACGGGCAGGACAGGGGCGCACACACACACACGGGCAGGACAGGGGCGCACACACACACACGAGCAGGACAGGGGCGCACACACACACACGGGCAGGACAGGGGCGC
>JAUCMX010000016.1:23682471-23684971 GCA_033459395.1 Hemibagrus guttatus | reverse complement strand
AATAGGACGGATTAGCCTCATGCTGGGACAAAGTCCTCATGGCTTCGTCCAAGCACTTTATCTCTGAGCACACACACTGTACACACATATTACATACTACACACACACACACACACACACACACACACACACAGGCTGTGAGGCTCTGCCAATCAGAAACCAGCGTCTCACAGGACTGTCACAGGCCAAGCCTTACCCCTTTAATAACCATACAAGTGAAAGACAGATGAGAGTGTGTGTGTGTGTGTGTGTGTGTGTGTGTGTGTGTGTGTGTGTGTGTGTGTGTGTGTGTGTGTGTGTTGGCTGTTAGCGCCAACAGAACAGCAGAGCACATTAACCAGGAACCCTGTTCAGCCTTTTTACGGCCTCATTAAACTTTCAGCTTCAGTAATGGGGTCTAAAGAGTGCCTTCTCTCCTCTGAGATTCTCATAGCCAAATCACACACACACACACACACACACACACACACACACACACACACACACACACTCGGCGTGTGCCACAGCGGCACCTGATCCGCGGCTCGGCAGGACGTCTCGCTCCACCGGAAGTCTCAGCTGCCCTTTGTAATGTTTGCTTTGTGTCAGTATAAATGCCACGCTCTGACATTCATAGCCACAAACAAATGGCTTCACCTGGTGTTCTCTGGAAAGGTGAAGCGTACCGCGTGTGATCTGCTCCAGGACAATAACTAATGCAGAGTGATTCCGGCTCTTTTGTTGCTCGCTGGAGAAACGTCTCGTCTCGACATTTTCATCTCATCTCCTTAATTCTCTCGCTCATGACACGAACACGCAGCTTCAGCGAGACTTAACATTCCTCACGGACAGAGCCGCAAAAACACTCCCGTCTCCAGGGTTCGTGGACATCTCGAACCATTTATTCTTAAAATCGCGTTATTGTTGAGTTACTGCCTGTTATTTTATATATACAGACTTCTTTAAATGATTATTTCTTATCCTGTGATTCTAAGACAAATCCATAAAACTCACTCTGTCTCCGACATCTTTATTCAGAACAGGTCCGAAAGAATTTCCCTCTTTCCCCCCTGGATTTCATGAATAAAACGTATGTAAAAAGTACACCACAACCTTGAGAAGCTCTAAAGCCGCGTCCTTTCATTCACCGAATCACTTTACGACCTTAAAATGAACCGTTATAGCAGCTGAAGTCTGTCCAGTGTGGCATTTTTTATACACTTCCTTCATTCATCCTTAAAATCTAAAGGGTCAGTAATTTCATTAGCGCGTGCTCTCGCTCGCAGAAGCTGGCGCTCACATGCTAACAGCGCGTCTAGACACAGAAATCTAATTAGATGCAGAAGAAGCAGCAAATCAAATTTGCTTAATGTGTCCAGGCTAAACATCACCCAAGAGATGGTAGAGGAGCTCATTAATCACATCTCCAACTCTTCTGCTCCAGTGTCCTCTCTCTCGCTCAGATCTCACCGCAAACCAATCCCAAACACACCTTAAACTCACCCCAAACTCACCTTAAACTCACCCCAAACACACCTTAAACTCACCCCAAACTCACCCCAAACACACCTTAAACTCACCCCAAACTCACCTCCAAACTCACCTTAAACTCACCCCAAACACACCTTAAACTCACCCCAAACTCACCCCAAACACACCTTAAACTCACCCCAAACACACCTTAAACTCACCCCAAACTCACCAACGTACCCCAAACTCACCCCAAACTCACCAACTTACCCCAAACTCACCCCAAACACACCTCAAACTCACCTTAAACACACCCCAAACTCACCAACTTACCCCAAACTCACCCCAAACACACCTTAAACACACCCCAAACACACCCCAAACTCACCTCAAACACACCCCAAACACACCCCAAACACACCCCAAACACACCCCAAACACACCCCAAACACACGCCCCCGGCTTCCAGCTAAACTCGTTTTCATTAATCGGCTCAATTCATACACACCTCTGTCCATTACTATGTACTTAACACACACACATTTTTAAAATTATTTAATCCTGCAGAACAGACAAAACAATAAATAAATTAAAATAAAATGTTAAGGTTTTCTTTTCAATAAATCCACAACATTAATATTATTTCTAAAGTGTAAAAATGTAATCTTTAATGTTTTCAGCTCTCTTTCACATGAAACAACAAACATGCCATTTTTTTTTCTCCTCTATTTTTACTCACAATTTTTCGGTGAATGAATCATGTGATCTTTAATATATACGCGTCTTTGGCTGATGTCGGTGTGATGGTCAAACTCGCACTTTATTCCAGAATGTTCTCTGCCCCAGATGATGTCACGAGGTGTAAGAAGTGGGCGGGGCTTCAGGAGAGGTCTGTTACACCGACGCGACTGTCCAGAATTTCAGCTTCATGTCAGTTGGCTGATCTGATGTCTATCTGCGTGTTAAAGCATCTAACAGAGCAAAATGTACCATGTTCAGGAGATCTGATTATCTAATCTAATCTAACGGACTGTAGTGTAATTAGAGTAAA
>JAUCMX010000016.1:23671824-23676971 GCA_033459395.1 Hemibagrus guttatus | reverse complement strand
TCTCTCTCTCTCTCTCTCACACGCGCACTCTCTCTCTCTCTCTCCACACGCGCACTCTCCTCTCTCTCTCCACACCGCACTCTCTCTCTCTCTCTCTCACACCGCACTCTCTCTCTCTCCCACACGCCCTCTCTCTCTCTCTCTCTCTCACCGCACTCTCTCCCCGCACACACGCACTCTCGCACACGCCCCTCTCTCGCACACACGCACACACGCACTCTCTCTCTCTCGCACACACGCACTCTCTCTCTCTCGCACACACGCACTCTCTCTCTCTCCACACCGCACTCTCTCTCTCTCGCACACCGCACTCTCTCTCTCTCGCACACACGCACTCTCTCTCTCTCGCACACACGCACCCCCTCTCTCTCGCACACACGCACTCTCTCTCTCTCTCTCACACGCACTCTCTCTCTCTCTCACACGCACGCACTCTCTCTCTCTCTCTCTCTCTCACACGCACGCACTCTCTCACACACGCACTCTCTCTCTCTCTCTCTCTCTCTCTCTCTCACACACGCACTCTCTCTCTCTCTCTCACACACGCACTCTCTCTCTCTCTCTCCCCCCTCTCTCACACACGCACCCCCCTCTCACACACGCACTCTCTCACACACGCACTCTCTCCCCCCTCTCTCACACACGCACTCTCTCACACACGCACTCTCTCACACACGCACTCTCCACACACGCACTCTCCACACACGCACTCTCACACACGCACTCTCCACACACGCACTCTCTCACACACCCCCCTCCCCCCTCTCTCACACACGCACTCTCTCCTCTCTCACACACGCACTCTCTCCTCTCTCACACACCCCCCCTCTCTCCACACACGCACCCCTCTCTCTCTCTCACACACGCACTCTCTCCCCTCTCTCACACACGCACTCTCTCACACACGCACCCTCCTCTCTCTCACACACGCACCCCCTCTCCACACCACGCACTCTCTCTCTCCCACACACGCACTCTCTCACACACGCACGCACTCTCTCTCTCTCTCACACACGCACTCTCTCTCTCTCACACACACGCACTCTCTCTCTCTCACACACACGCACTCTCTCTCTCTCACACACACGCACTCTCTCTCTCTCACACACACGCACTCTCTCTCTCTCACACACACGCACTCTCTCTCTCACACACACACGCACTCTCTCTCTCACACACACACGCACTCTCTCTCTCACACACACACGCACTCTCTCTCTCACACACACACTCTCACACACGCAGGCACTCTCTCTCTCTCTCACACACATGCACTCACTCACTCACACTCACTCACACTCACTCACACTCACACTCACTCACACTCACTCACACTCACTCACACTCACTCACACTCACTCACACTCACTCACACTCACTCATTATGTAATTATTGCTCCTGCTGTATTGCAGGGAAATGAAGTAATAAATCTGTTGTTGGTCACTGAAACCTGAGGTCACACAAGATATTTCATCTATTATTTTTTTTACATATTTATCACGCTGTTAAAGCTATAAGCGGATAATGAGCTGATCTCTCTTTCATGTATAAAAAAGAAAAGAAAAAAACAAAATAAAAGCTCTGATGTTTTTGTATTATTTTATGGTTATGATCCATTGAGACTCATGTTATTGTAGTGCTAGCTAATGCTAGACTTCAATCCTGGCCTGATGCTAGCTGTAAAAAAATTCACCTCCAAGCCCACGGTAATGCTAACAGCAAGAGCAAAAGTTTACACACCCGCCAAACCTAAACACAAGAACGTTAACTCAGTAAGTTAACCCAGTTGTGTGTTAAGAGCAGATTCAATATTTCTGAATATACGTTAAATGAGGAAATGCTCATGAATAGATAGCGCAGAAGACACACACACACACACACACACACACACACACACACACACACACACACAGCAGGGGGCCGTAAAGTGATCGAGTCCAAACTGACAATTTATGTATTTATTCATCGTGTGAAACTGCTTTAAAAGGTCGGGCAATTTTCCAGGTCATCGGTCAAAGCGGACCAGTCAGAGGAACATCCCTCCTGTTGTCACGGCGATAACGCGGTTGAGGTGAGAGCAGCGTGTCAGCGGGGTTCAATATCACGCACTCGGGCACGCACGAGGTCCACCGTCTTAATGATTCTGAAAGGTCAAACATCTCCTCAGAAGATTAATGGGGTTTTAGATGGAAGGCGAGCAGCAGAGGGCATCAGCAGAGCAGAGCTGCTGGAGCACTGACCCAACACAGGAACCTACACAAGAACATTCACACATTTCACACAACTCCAACATACTGCTGAGAAGATTATTAGACACAAGATCACCAGAAAAACTCGAGCTCAAGCCGATACTAATCCTGCGTTTCCACAAGCAACCGCTCAGTTCCTAGTCGAGATCACTGGAGAGAGCATGGAGGAGCGAGTGTACAGTACAGTTCCTGACCACACAATGCCAAGATCCCAAACATTCAGCTGAGCTTCAGAAACACGACCACCAGTAGATCACAACACCAAGGAGATCTGACCATCGTACTGCACCGTTACTGCTCACGGGGGGAAGAGATGTGTGAATTGGTGGGTTTTTGTTAAATGTGAGCCAAAATCATCACAATTAAAAGAACCAAAGACTTAAACTACTTCAGTCTGTGTGCACTGAATTTATTTAATACACGAGTTTCACAATTTGAGTTGAATTACTGAAATAAATGAACTTTTCCACCACATTCTAATTTATTGAGATGCACCTGTACCTTACTGCAGAGTGAAATCCTTTTCTTCGCATATCCCATCCTTGAGAGCGCAGAGCGCAGGGTCAGCCATAATACAGCGCCCCTGGAGCAGGGTGGGTTGGGGGCCTTGCTCAAGGGCTCAATAGTGGCCACTTGAGCTACCACCACCCCCACTAATAGTAACACTGCAACACTAACACCATCACTGTCCCGCCTCACCACTCAGCCTCACACCGTCCCGCCTCACCACTCAGCCTCACACCGTCCCGCCTCACCACTCAGCCTCACACCGTCCCGCCTCACCACTCAGCCTCACACCGTCCCGCCTCACCACTCAGCCTCACACCGTCCCGCCTCACCACTCAGCCTCACACCGTCCCGCCTCACCACTCAGCCTCACACCGTCCCGCCTCACCACTCAGCCTCACACCGTCCCGCCTCACCACTCAGCCTCACACCGTCCCGCCTCACCACTCAGCCTCACACCGTCCCGCCTCATCACTCAGCCTCACACCGTCCCGCCTCATCACTCAGCCTCACACCGTCCCGCCTCATCACTCAGCCTCACACCGTCCCGCCTCATCACTGTCCAGCCTCACACCGTCCCGCCTCATCACTGTCCAGCCTCACACCGTCCCGCCTCATCACGCAGCCTCACATCGTCCCGCCTCATCACTCAGCCTCACACCGTCCCGCCTCATCACTCAGCCTCACAACCGTCCCGCCTCATCACTCAGCCTCACACCGTCCCGCCTCACCACTCAGCCTCACACCATCCCGCCTCACCACTCAGCCTCACACGTCCCGCCTCATCACTCAGCCTCACACTGTCCCGCCTCATCACTGTCCAGCCTCACACTGTCCCGCCTCATCACTCAGCCTCACACTGTCCCTCCTCATTGCATTACATTGAGGGTTTCTACAGTTACATGATGCAACCTGCAGCACGTACATCAGGAACCTACTTTAAGGCAACATTCTTTAATAAATCGACAGATAAATGCAGAAAACTCATTTCAGAATAAATCTGGTTTGCGTCGATGTTCAAATGAAACGCTGCGCCTCTTTCGTTTCGCCGCAGTTTTAAAGCGTGTGCGTTTCATTTGCAGCATGAAGCCTCCTTCCCTTCGCTTCTTATCAGATTACAGAGCATCACCGATTTATCACATCGGCAGAAACGTAGAACTCACATGGCAAATTTAATTCGTGCTCAGACGGACGAGTGCCGTAACAGAAATTTGCGGCAGTGTGTTGCGTATTCTATCACACACACACACACACACACACACGGCGAGCCGGAGCTGCGTACCTTAAATGGATTTTCTCTCCATTAGCAGGATGTTTAAAACTCTTGGGTCGACTCAAATATTCATCATTCTCAGTGAGGATGAACCTGTCTGGCTCTTAACACACACACACACACACACACACACACACACACACACACACACACACACACACAAGTGCATTACACTCCTGCGTCAGTAGAATGTTATGAATATGACATGACCACCATGCTTTTAGGCAAATGGTGGCGGTGTGAGCGGCTGTACAGGACTGGGAGAAGGTCAGAGCAGGAAATGAAACGCAGGAAGTTCACAGACGTGGCGATGTCGGACATATGGAGGTGCAGTAAAACCTTCTGGACACAAAAAACACATTAAGGAGGATTTCACCTGGACGAGACGTGGAAGCAGAACGTGGATCATCGCTGCGTCTGTTCCCACTGACTCTCAGCGAAAGGCTTGGTGTAATCCTGAACACCTCATTAGGTGAAGAGTTACACACATCAGGAGTTACACACATGGGGGCGGGGTTTATCTAAAACAGGCGTGTCTCATTTATGATTCCGATCTTTTATTTAGATTTTTAACCTTATTATATTAGACAGCAAAAATAAATAAATGAATAAAATTTCCTTCTTCGGTCCCCATTTTCTATCCCTGACTTTTTTTCAGGGTTAAAGGTGAATTTTCTCGCCTTTAAGTGAAACCTGATGCTTTAGTGGCTTGAGTGGTGCAGACTTGCACAGAGATATGAGATTAGTTAATTAGGAGTGCTCATTAGAATATTAGGCCACGCCCATGGCTCATGCTCAGAGATTAGCTTCAGCTTTTTTAGCGTTTCTCAGATTTCATGCAGGTTAAACGCAGATTATTTTCCTGTAAACACTGTTCACACTGACACAAAAACGAGCAAGACGAACTGCACTGTACACGAGTCACAGGGATCTCTAAACACAGATGAATGATGCGTGCAGGTAAAGAATTGCGCGTTTAGCAAAACAGCTCGCGTTATTTTAATTAGCTTCCTCCATCATGGAGAAAAAAAAAACCCATGTGCAAGCATTTATATCATCAGCAGTGAAAAAAACTAGCGCGTCCCACGCTAACATTGTTATTCATTTTGTCTCTACA
>JAUCMX010000016.1:23661824-23666824 GCA_033459395.1 Hemibagrus guttatus | reverse complement strand
TGCTTGCTAATCTCATGTTGGGTACAGATACAACACCTACATAATCACACCACCATTCAGATGCAAAGCACACACACACACACACACACACACACACACACATTGTTCCAATGTACTTTTGTGTTGTGTGTTCTGCACACGCTGCAAAAACCCACTAACGTGAAAGCAGACAGCAGAGACAGTGTCTCTAAAGCCATATATGGAAATATGTGCATTATTGTATCAGGATATAAAAAGAGAGCTGCTCTGAGTGGGCTTTTCAGCTGGAATTAAAGGAGGCGTGGCCTCTGTACCTGTCAGTTGGAATAAAGGAGGCGTGGCCAGTGTACCTGTCAGCTGCAATTGAAGGAGGAGTGGCCTCTGTGCCTGTCAGTTGGAATGAAGGAGGCGTGGCCTCTGTACCTGTCAGTTGTAATTGAAGGAGGCATGACCTCTGTACCTGTCAGTTGGAATAAAGGAGGTGTGGCCAGTGTACCTGTCAGCTGCAATTGAAGGAGGAGTGGCCTCTGTGCTTGTCAGTTGGAATGAAGGAGGTGTGGCCTCTGTGCCTGTCAGTTGTAATGAAGGAGGCGTGGCCTCTGTACCTGTCAGTTGTAATTGAAGGAGGCATGACCTCTGTACCTGTCAGTTGGAATAAAGGAGGTGTGGCCAGTGTACCTGTCAGCTGCAATTGAAGGAGGAGTGGCCTCTGTGCTTGTCAGTTGGAATGAAGGAGGTGTGGCCTCTGTGCCTGTCAGTTGGAATGAAGGAGGCATGGCCTCTGTACCTGTCAGTTTTAATTGAAAGAGGCGTGACCTCAGTGCCTGTCAGTTGTAAATTCAAATTCAAATAACTGACAGGCCTCTCTACCAGTCAGTTGTAATGAAGGAGGCGTGGCCTCTGTACCTGTCAGTTGTAATGAAGGAGGCGTGGCCTCTGTGCCTGTCAGTTCTAGAAATTGTATTACTTTAAATGTAAATATAACAGTGTGGGTTGGATCACGAAACTAATTCTTGAGTCATTAAACATCACCTCTCGTATTTTGCAAAAAAGTTTTAAAAATCTAATCCAATTTGGAAGGATCATCAGCTTCACTCTTGTTCAATGAAATAAACATTTTTAAATTTGTAAATACTCTTTTTTCTCCCATAAGAAGGTGAAGTCTGTGCTGAACACATGCCTTTGCTAAAAATATTCCCAAAACACCTCGTATATGTTTGATTATTTTTTTACTCTCCAGACACAAAATGGCATTTCATCAGCGTTCCCTAAGCTAGAAGAAAGTGCAGATTCAGCATGGCCTTTCTCTGGCCAATCGGATCCTGGGCCCTCGGGAGCATCCCTGTCCTGGGGTCCTGGTGTCCCACGCGTCCTCACTCTCGGCCAGTTTGTAGAAAAATTCGACGTCAGCGCTGGCCTTCGATCAAAGGGAACTTCAGTTGCATCTCAGTGAGAAGATCCAAGTCCACCTGCAGCAGGTCAGGAGGAAACACTTAAAATGGATGAAGAAAAAAAATGAGAGACGAGCAACACGGTCCAGAGACATGTAGAGACGAGGAAGGAGAGACGAATGGAAATGAGACGAGTGTCATTTAACAGGAGACTACTAGAGTTCCTACACATCACTAGTCTTAGTTATAATGATTACATTAATCAGCGGAATATTTCATTTAACAAAACACCTTTCACACTCGTTAATCAGCAGCAGGATCTCCAGCACCACTTCATCCTGCATTTTATTTTATTTTCTATGTCCTTTTCTGACAGTGTGGAACTTAATGGAGCCACAAGACATGAGAAATCATAATGTTTATGCAGAATGCAGGAGCTTTTAGAACAATTATAAGGTGCAATGATGAAAGAAAACACAAGGTGTGAAGGATAATCTGACCAGCGCTCTGACCAGCGCTCACCTGCTTCCACAGAGAAACCTTCACTTCATTCATCATTTTATCCATAAAACATTTGTTCATGAACGGTTCTCAGGTCACGTCCCAGCCTCACTAACATTCAGGAACATCAAGAATTCCTGAAGTTCGGATTTAAAATTAATCCAACAATCACAGTTTTGTATTTGACCGCTGAACAAACGCTCGCTCACAAAGCCGAAGCTCTTCGTTACTTATTTATTTCCTCTTCATTTCTCTCAGTGCCGTCTGATCTCTCTCTCTCTCTCTCAGAGACTCGGACCCACTCACCAGACTGTGAATTTCAGATTTAAACCGGTTCGCGTGGCTCATTTCGCTTCATCAGCGGCTGTACGATAGCGAAACGATGAGGTCAAAGGGCACAAACACACTGCTGATATCTTTATCTCTTTCATCTTAAAACTCTGGGGAGTTGATCCTGAATAACTGGAGGTTCGAGAGGGTCATTCTAGATGAAAATGAATATAATGGTCACTCTCGGTGAGTTGCGAGAGACAATCTACAGGAGAAAGATTGCTCCAAAATGGCCGCTGGATCGTTTTCTCTTCGCCACCTGGAGATTTCAGAGGTAATGTTTTCGTAAACGATTTGTCAGCAGGAATAATCACTTCAGGTAGAAAGAGCTGAACTTCTTAAAAGTTTCTGATAAAGAATCAGCTTCCTGCGTCCACGGGGAGCGTGTTCCGGGCAGCGGGAAAGAGAAAAGACTGATCACAGATCAGCAAACCGAGGCGAAGTCTAACAACAACAGCTTCAGAAATCCAAGATGGAGGAATTTATTTATTAAAGTCATTTCCTGTTAGGTTCAGACACCAAAACATGACAATGTAAATCATATCTATATATTTATACTGATATTTATATTTTCTACACATTCTCTATGCGTGTATAGATAATTGGATTTTTGAAAGTGTGTACGCATTAAAAGGATGAGAATGAGCTAGAATCTTTGATGTTGTGGTAATTATCTCCTTCTTAATATCGAGAACCTCTCAGAGTTCCATATTGTCCCTCTTTATGGACTTGAAGATCCCTTAATTATCCACTAACAGTATTTCTGTGGTGCAAACTCAAATTATTGTTAATGATGTTCTTCTAAATATCTAGATACTGTCATGGTTCCACACAGAACCCTCTTTGGAGGCTAGAATCTCTTCATTCCTAAACAGACCAATAAAGAAATCTTGAACATTTTTTTTCTAAGAGTGCTCATTTTGTTAAAGATGCACAATTATTAGGGTTTTTTTTTGGTCATCAAAACATTCAATTCAATTCAATTTTATTTGTATAGCGCTTTTAACAAAGAGCATTGTCTCAAAGCAGCTTTACAGAACATAAGAAACAATAAACACACAGACAGTCCTAGATGTTAGACAAAAATTACCCCTAGTGAGCGAGCCTGAGGTGACTGAGGCAAGGAAAAACTCCCTTAGATGGAATTAGGAAGAAACCTTGAGAGGAACCAGACTCAAAAGGGAACCCATCCTCATCTGGGTGACACACGGAGAGTGTGATATGAACAATGTCCTTTCTGCATTAGTTGTGTGATGCAGATACAGCATGTGTAGAAAGTTATGTGTAAATTAATTAGGAGGTTGTTGTCGTCCACATAGGGTTGGCAGTGTTGCTTTGAATACCCCAGTCCACACAAAGCAGAACCCGGCTGGAGCTGGTCCATCTCTGGATGCCACTGGAACTGGCAAAACCTCTATATGTCTCAGGATGGGTAGAAGATGCTCTGTATTTGTGATCTATCATCAAATTTCGTCTTACCTTCTTCTATCCATTCCCTACGATAACCACGATGCAAAAACCTAGACGTGAGATCAGCAGACCATCCAGAATAAGATTTAGATGTGTTTAATTAGGATGTTCATCTGTCAGTTATTTAAAGTTGTACCTCAGTTCACTTGAATTATGCCTGACGAAGACCTGATGGTCGAAACATTGCAGTAAATATTTTTATGGAGCGGTATCAGTGTGCGGACATTTTGGTTGTCTTTTACTCCAGTTTGATCTTTTTGTCCTGCACCTGAGCCCTGTTTTTTGGGTTTGTGGAATGCTTTTTGTATATTTTGGTTTATGTATTACGTGTATGCCTGGCTAAAGAGAATGTCTTTAGTCTACGTTTGAACTGGGAGACTGTGTCTGAGCCACGAACACTGTCAGGAAGACTGTTCCAAAGTTTAGGAGCTAAATACGAAAAAGCTCTACCTCCTTTTGTAGACTTTGATATTCTGGGAACTACCAGAAGTCCAGAGTTTCGAGATCTTAAGGAGCGTGATGGATTGTAACGTGTTAGAAGACTGGCTAGATACGTGGGAGCTAAACCATTTAGAGCCTTGTATGTAAGTAGAGCTAGTTTATAATCAATTCTAAATTTAACAGGTAGCCAGTGCAGGGATGATAATATTAAAAGCCATATTTCACTGGCATTACACTGGACAGTTCTCCATTTAAATCTACAAAATGGTATCGGTCAGACAGGTAGGATCTAAACCATTTTAATGCCTGTCCCTGAATACCTGTGTGAGTTCGTAAGCGATCTACGAGAATGTTATGATCTATAGTGTCTCATGCAGCACTAAGATCAAGCAAGACTAATATTGAGATGCAGAATATCTAAAACCTCTCAGGGTTCCACACAGGACAGGTTTAAGAGGATAAGATCCTTAGGTTATTTAAGCAACCTTTAAAGTACCCTTGAAGGTCCCTGTTTTTAAGTGTGTTTTTAAACTCCACATTACTCCTTATTGTTTTGTTCTAAATACATAGAACCTCTCAGATGTTTACCTTTTAGCTTTGTGGCACTTGGCAGAAATAAAACAAAGGTTTTTTTTAATAATTCAAAGTTCTTAGCTAACTAAAACGGATCAACTAGGATTCATATGGAACCTTTGAGAGTCATATGGAAAGACTCTGTTGTTGGGTTCTGCATAGCTTTAAGGGTTCCTTCATAGGAACAAGTGAAGAACCAGTGATCAACCAATCATCAAGGCTTGATTTACTAAGTCCCCCATTCAAATAAAAATAAGAGAGGAAAAATAATAAGGTCAAAAATCTAAAATGTATCAGGACTAACTAGAGACAAAG
>JAUCMX010000016.1:23654324-23656824 GCA_033459395.1 Hemibagrus guttatus | reverse complement strand
TGCACTCTTTCATCTCTTCCTGACCATGACTCCTTTTCCTCCCTTCCCCTGGACTCAGCTACTGACACTTTGCTCTCCTCCCTTTCCTCAACCATGGACCTTCTCTGACCTTTGTCCACTATACGCAAGAAGAATTCTTCTACTGCTCCTTGGCTGTCAGATGTGCTTCACAACAATCGGAGAGAACTACAATCAGCAGCGAGGAAGTGGAAGAAATCTAAACTCGACCTCATCTCTTATCGTACGCTCCTGTCCAAATTCTCCTTGGACGTGACTTCTGCCAAGACCTCCTTCTACAAGGAAAAGCTTGAAACTTCTGCACAAGATCCCTGAAAGCTTCTTCTTCCATCCTCCCTGACCGCCGAAGATTTCACCACTTTTTACACAGAGAAGATTGAGAGGACCTGCCAGACCTTCACGTCTCTCCCAACTTCATCTACATCACACAGTCAGCACTCCGCTACTCCTTCACTGACGCAGCTCTCAACTGTAGCATCAGAAGAGGTTTTGCAAATTATTCGGCCCTGCAATCCTACCACCTGCCCACTGAATCCAATCCCTTCAGCTATACTCCAGACCATCTCACCTGACCTCCTACCCTTCATCACCACAGTCATCAATGGATCCTTAACGTCTGGTCATGTTCCAACTGCCTTTAAGAAAGCCAGGGTCATCCCCATCCTGAAGAGACCTGCTCTGGATCCCTCAGACATCAGCAACTACAGACCGGTATCACTTCTCTCATTCCTTTCAAAAATTCTCAAACATGTTGTTTGTAATCAGCTGTCTGACTATCTCCTGCAGAATAACCTCCATGACCCCAACCAGTCTGGCTTCAAAGCAGCACATTCCACAGAGACTGCCCTTTTGGCAGTCACTTAGCAACTCCATGCTGCTAGATCAGCCAAACTGTCATCGGTCCTCATCCTCCTCGACCTGTCTGCAGCATTTGACACAGTAAACCACAAGACTCTCTTGTCCACCCTCAGGAGTCTTGGAATTTGTGGAATAGCATGGGAATGGTTTGCTTCCTACCTGGATGGCCGCTCATATCAGGTAACATGGAAGGGATTGACATCTGCTCCACGCAGACTCTCTACTGGTGTCCCACAAGGCTCAGTACTTGGTCCTCTCCTTTTCTCCCTCTATACTCACTCTCTTGGCAAAGCAATATCCTCACATGGATTTTCATACCACTGCTATGCTGATGACACCCAACTTATCTTCTCCTTCCCTCCCTCAGATACCACGGCTTCTGCTCGGATCTCAGCGTGTCTGGTGGACATTTCATCTTGGATGACGGCTCATCAGCTGAAACTCAATCCCAGCAAAACTGAGCTGCTGGTCATCCCAGGTGATCCATCCCCAGCCCAAGACCTTGCGATATCGCTGAACAACTCCATGACTTCCCCTTCAGCCACTGCTCGCAACCTCGGGGTAACCATGGACAATCAACTGTCCTTTTCCTCCCATGTCACTAATGTGACACGCTCATGTCGGTTTCTTCTGTACAACATCAGAAGGATTCGGCCATTTCTATCCACACAGGCTACTCAAGTGCTTGTTCAGTCTCTGGTCATTTCGAGATTGGACTACTGCGACTCTCTTCTGGCAGGTCTACCTCTGAACGCAATTCGCCCACTGCAAATGATCCAAAATGCAGCTGCACCACTTGTTTTCAACCTGCCCAAGTTCTCCCACACCACCCCACTGCTGCTCCTCCACTGGCTTCCGGTAGCTGCACGCATCAGATTCAAAACACTAATGCTTACCTACAAAGCCAAGAATGGACCAGCGCCATCTTACCTCAAAGCTCTCGTCACTCCTCGCACTGCACCTCGCTCACTCAGATCCACTAGCACTGCTCCACTGGTCCCACCATCTCTCAGGGAAAAAGGTAGGTCTACATCTAGACTCTTCTCTGTTCTGGCACCGAGGCGGTGGAACAAACTTCCCCTAGGTATCCGTACGGCCGAGTCTCTGACCGTCTTCAAACGGCAACTGAAGACTCACCTCTTCCTGAAGTACTTACACTAGCTCTTATTTTTCCCTGTTTATGTATTATGTATTTAAAAAAAAAAAAAAACCCAACTCAGTGTTAGGCTAATGCTATCCCAAGTTTGTGTCTTATTGAACCAGTGTTAATGTATTCAGTGACTGAGAACTAAAGCACTTTTGTACGTCGCTCTGGATAAGAGCGTCTGCCAAATGCCAGAAATGTAAATGTAAAATGTAAACCACACACCGCTTAACACACACCAAACCTCACACAACCACACACTACTACACACACCACTTAACACACACCAAACCTCACACAACCACACACTACTACACACACCATTTAACACACACCAAACCTCACACAACCACACACTACTACACACACTATTTAACACACACCAAACCTCACACGACCACACACTACTACACACACCGCTTAACACACACCAAACCTCACACAACCACACACACCACTTAACACACACCAAACCTCACA
>JAUCMX010000016.1:23629324-23649324 GCA_033459395.1 Hemibagrus guttatus | reverse complement strand
ATACTAAACACTCCTCACGATACTAAACACTCCTCTCAATACTAAACACTCCTCACGATACTAAACACTCCTCTCAATACTAAACACTCCTCACGATACTAAACACTCCTCTCAATACTAAACACTCCTCACGATACTAAACACTCCTCTCAATACTAAACACTCCTCACGATACTAAACACTCCTCACAATACTAAACACTCCTCTCAATACTAAACACTCCTCTCAATTCTAAAAACTCCTCTCAATACTAAACACTCCTCTCAATACTAAACACTCCTCTCAATACTAAACACTCCTCTCAATTCTAAAAACTCCTCTCGATACTAAACACTCCTCACGATACTAAACACTCCTCTCGATACTAAACACTCCTCTCAATACTAAACACTCCTCACGATACTAAACACTCTTCTCGATACTAAACACTCCTCACGATACTAAACACTCCTCTCGATACTAAACACTCCTCTCAATACTAAACACTCCTCTCCATACTAAACACTCCTCTCAATACTAAACACTCCTCACAATACTAAACACTCTTCTCAATACTAAACACACTCCTCTCAATACTAAACACTCCTCTAAACACTAAACACTTCTCTCAATACTAAACACTCCTCACGATACTAAACACTCCTCTCAATACTAAACACTCCTCTTAATACTAAACACTCCTCTCAATACTAAACACTCCTCACGATACTAAACACTCCTCTCAATACTAAACACAACTCTCAATACTAAACACTCCTCTCAATACTAAACACTCCTCTAAACACTAAACACTCCTCTGAATACTAAACACTCCTCTAAACACTAAACACTCCTCTCAATACTAAACACTCCTCTAAACACTAAACACTCCTCTAAACACTCCTATAAACACTCCTATAAACACTCCTCTAAACACTAAACACTCCTCTAAACACTAAACACACCTCTAAACACTAAACACTCCTCCAACATAAAAACCCCAAACACTCCTATAAACACTCCTATAAACACTAAACACTCCTATAAACACTCCTTAAACACTAAACACTCCTTTAAACACTAAACACTTCTATAAACACTAAACATTCCTATAAACACTCCTCTAAACACTCCTCTAAACACTAAACACTCTTTAAACACTCCTCTAAACACTCCTCTAAACACTCCTTTAAACACTAAACATTCCTCTAAACACTCCTCTAAACACTCCTCTAAACACTAAACACTCCTTTAAACACTCCTCTAAACACTCCTCTAAACACTCCTCTAAACACTAAACACTCCTCTAAACACTAAACACTCCTCTAAACACTAAACACTCCTATAAACATTCCTATAAACACTCCTCTAAACACTCCTTTAAACACTAAACACTCCTCTAAACATTCCTCTACACACTCCTCTAAACACTAAACACTCCTCTAAACATTCCTCTAAACACTCCTCTAAACACTAAACACTCCTCTAAACACTCCTCTAAACACTAAACATTCCTCTACACACTCCTCTAAACACTAAACACTCCTTTAAACACTCCTATAAACACTCCTTTAAACACTAAACACTCCTCTAAACACTCCTCTAAACACTAAACATTCCTCTAAACACTCCTCTAAACACTAAACACTCCTTTAAACACTCCTATAAACACTAAACACTACTCTAAACACTCCTTTAAACACTAAACACTCCTCTAAACACTAAACACTCCTCTAAACACTCCTTAAACACTAAACACTCCTCTAAACACTCCTTTAAACACTAAACATCCTCTAAACACTAAACACTCCTCTAAACACTCCTTTAAACACTAAACACTCCTCTAAACACTCCTTTAAACACTAAACACTCTAAACACTCCTTTAAACACTAAACACTCCTCTAAACACTCCTTTAAACACTAAACACTACTCTAAACACTCCTTTAAACACTAAACACTCCTCTAAACACTAAACACTCCTCTAAACACTCCTTTAAACACTAAACACTCCTCTAAACACTCCTTTAAACACTAAACATTCCTCTAAACACTCCTCTAAACACCTAAACACTCCTCTAAACACTAAACATTCCTCTAAACACTCCTCCAAACACTAAACACTCCTTTAAACACTCCTGTAAACACTACTCTAAACACTAAACACTACTCTAAACACTAAACACTCCTTTAAACATTCCTATAAACACTCCTTTAAACACTAAACACTACTCTAAACACTCCTTTAAACACTAAACACTCCTCTAAACACTAAACACTCCTCTAAACACTCCTTTAAACACTAAACACTCCTTCAAACACTAAACACTCCTCTAAACACTAAACACTCCTCTAAACACTCCTTTAAACACTAAACACTCCTCTAAACACTCCTCTAAAAACTCCTCCAAAAACTAAACACTCCTTTAAACACTCCTACAAACACTCCTCTAAACACTAAACACTTGTCTTTTCTCCTTTCCTGCAGCATGGCCCAGCTCTGCTCTCCTTCACAGCCTCCTGGTTTCCCTCCATCTTCTCCTGCTCTCTCTAACCCTCCTTATCATCCATCTCTTCCTCCACTTCCTTGTCCTTCACTTGAACTACGTTTCCCATGAGTCCACGAGTGTTTGATTGTCTCCTAATCGTGTGATCCGTCTCCAGCTCCATCAGCGTGTGAGAACGTGTAATCCAGAACCTTCCTCAGGGACGACATTAAACCTCAGTACCGGAGTTACAGTAATCCCTCTTCAACACTACACTGTCCACACGCCGCTGAGCTCCAGAGCTATCTTCTACATGCAGACTCACAGCTTTACCCCTCACTCATACACTGCACTGACACTGGAGACTCCTTCCATACAGGGTACCTGACACTGAGAGAAAAAAATCTGAGAGAGAGAGAGAGAGGGAGAGAGAGGGAGAGAGAGGGGGGGGGGGGAGAAGAGAGAGAGAGAGAGAGAGAGAGAGAGAGAGGGAGAGAGAGAAGAAAGAGAGAGAGAGAGAGAGAGAGAGCAAAGAAGAGAGAGAGAGAGAGAGAGAGAGAGAGAGAGAGAGAGAGAGAGAAGAGAAGAGAGAGAGAGAGAGAGAGAGAGAGAGAGAGAGAGAGAGAGAAAGAGAAGGAGAGAAGGAGAAGAGAAGGAGAGAGAGGTTAACAGTAAGTATTACTTTTTACATCACAATTCTTTTTAACAATGTAACAATTTTCCAACTAAAAAAAAGGGATAAAACACAGACAGACAGACAGACAGACAGACAGACAGAAATCTAAAGAGACAGAGAGACAGACAGTGGGATATACAGCTAGACAGATAGATAGACTGAAAGAGAGAGACAGAAAGCAAGATGGTGAAAGAGAGAAAGATAGAAAGACCGTGAGACATACAGTGAGAGGGTAAGCTAGACAGACAGACAGAAAGAGAGACAGAAAGTGAGACAGAGAGACAGACAGAGAGTCAGTATGAATTATGGAGCGAGTGCACTGTGGGTCTCAGACTCAGTGAATTACTTTCACTCTGCAGCATTTAATCACTGACCTCTCCTCTATGTTTTACGTCTCTCTCTTTCCTCTCTCTCTCTCTCTCTCCCCTCTCTCTCTCTCTCTCTCTCTCTCTCTCTCTCTCTCCCTTTCTCTCCCTCCACAGTAAAGTTTAAAAGTTTACACACCCCTGTGGAGCACTAACCAAACACCCAGACATGCGCCTCTATTAAACTGTATACACGCTGTATTTAACACACACTCTATTCTGCTCAGACGTTTTAGAAATCGCTCTGAGGAAGATAAGGCCCCCACACACACACACACACACACACACACACACACACACACACCATGAAAATTCACTGTCACACATGAAGGAAGGCAAACATTCAATCAGAGGAAGACAAACACAGATGTAGACATGATGGACACATGAACACACTCGCAAAAAAAATTCAGTTTACCCCCCTCTCTCTCTCTCTCTCTCTCTCTCTCTTCTCTCAGTCTCTCTCTCTTTCTGTTTCTACATGACTCTCTCTTTCACACAGTTTCTGAACTGACGCATTAAAAGCATCTTAAAAGTAAAAAAAAAGTCTCTCTTTCATTCTATGTCCCCCCCCCCTCTCTCTCTCTCTCTCTCTCTCTCTCTCTCTCTCTCTCTCACCCTCTTTTTGTGATATTTATTCGTCTCCCCGTACCACAGAAGGGACGCCCCCGCCGGTCCCCATCCACAGCTGACAGAAATGGAACGGTCTTGTTAAATTCATCACCTCACCATCTCTGAAGAAAAAACATCCTCAGTGCCAGCAGACCCCCACTTCACACAAGAGAGAGAGAGAGAAAGAGAGAGAGAGAGAGAGAGAGAGAGAGAGAGAGAGAGAGAGAGAGAGGGGGAGGGGAGAGAGAGAGAGAGAGAGAGAACACACCGGCGGTGGGGGACGTGTTTCCACCGTGAACGTACAATAGACCATTGTTAAAAGTGTGAAATTGAACATGATCCAAACAGTCAGTTGTTAATTAGATGCGAATATGCAAATTAGTGGGAAGGAGACGGGGACGATGTGGACGATGCTCTAGAATTATAATCGCTGCATTGTGTACAGTCGGAAATTATTGCTGTCCTTCATTAACATACGCAAAACAGACTGAGGTTTGGAACCTAAATTCAATAGAATAAAAAAAAAATAGAATAAAATTAGTTACCAGAAAAAAAGTAATAGAGGGGCGAAAAAAACAAAAGGAATAAATACACAGCAAACATAAAAAATATATATGAATATAGGATGGATGGCAGAACAGCATGAATATTGTGAATAAAGTGCTCTGTGCTGCGTAGAAAATTCCAGAAACAAAGTCTGAGCATTTGGCTAGAATTGTTCTAAAATACTGCAGGTCCTCTGGAGAGGAGAAGAGCGCCCAGTCTCTTCCAGGTGGACGTCTGGGGCTCAGTTCCTCTGCTGTGAGGAAGTCTAATCAGAGGATGTGCTGCATGACTTTTATAAGCTGCTGAATAATGAGTGTGGAAGCTGTTTTGTGAAATGAAACCAGTGATTAATGTCCTAATGACAACCGACACTGTTCATGCAGCAGTTATTAATTATTTAGGAGACTCCCATGGCGCTCGTCTCATTGGTATGAAGTAGGATCGGCTTTCCGCGTTTCGTTTGGGAATTGTCTTGAGAGCAAAGGAAAAATAAACACTTCTTTCGTCAGTCTGCATTTTCTATCCCTGTTTTTTTTCCACGTTGTTGTGGTTTTACGCTGCTCTCTGTGGCTTGTGAAGTGCACACAGGAGATTTTGTAACCTGGACGCTGAGCACCGCGGAGCCCGAGTCTGAACACGGAGAACTTTCCCTGCATAAGCACCGACGTCATTATCCATTCTGCCTCTCGCCTCCTCACTGGGGATGGAGGCACCGCTATCTGCCTTTAAATCCTCTCTGTAAGAGTCGCAGAGAGAGCGAGCGATTGCCTCTTTAAAGTAACCTGAGACACGGCAGCAGTGTTGGAGTAAAGAGCGAATTCGGGACGGAAAAACGTCTGCGTTAAAGAGAGTCGAGCTCCAGACGCACCATCACAGGAGAAAGTGTCATCTGTTTGAGTTTTAATCCTCCTTCTGTACTTCGGCCCAGGGAAAGCGAGATTGGGAAAGAGAGCGGGAGTAAGAAAAGATCAGCGCTTAAGCCCTCTCTGAGGGAGAAGATGTTCCGCCTGCATAATTACAGCCCGTTTTCTCTGGGCCTTGGCTCAGGTTCTCTTCTCCTGCTTTTGTCTTCCTCTTTCCTTGACTTCTCCATGAACCCACGCCGTCTAGCGGGACTTCTAGTCAGCTTTAAAGAGCTGTCTAGAAGATATTTCCTGCATTTCTTATGCTTTTCTCTCTGTAGTGGTTTTTTTGTTCTATGTTTCGGGCTCTTGCTCTCTCCTGGGAGGCTGGGAACTTTATGTCTCAGCACTTTTGGCTGGTTTTCTGTTCAACTTTTCTCTGTTTCTCTCACAAACAATGAGGGTCAACTGGCAAGATCTGATCCGAGGTGCGGGATTTATCTACAATGTCTGAAAGGGAAGACAGCTACTTGTACTACGATAAATAGTGAGTCAGTCAGACAGACAGACAGACAGACAGAAAAAAATAAAAGATAGATAGATAGATAGATAGATAGATAGATAGATAGATAGATAGATAGATAGATAGATAGATAGATAGATAGATAGATAGAAAAAAAACAGACAGACAGAAGATAGATAGATAGAAAAAGATAAAATAGATAGATAGATAGATAGATAGATAGATAGATAGATAGATAGATAGATAGATAGACAGAAACACAGACAGATAGATAGATAGATAGATAGATAGATAGATAGATTAGATAGATAGATAGATAGATAAAAAAAAAACCAACAGACAGACAGACAGATAGATAGATAGATAGATAGATAGATAGATAGATAGATAGATAGATAGATAGATAGATAGATAGAAGAAAAAAGAAGAAGACAGAAAAGAAGAAGATAGATAGATAGATAGATAGATAGATAGATAGATAGATAGATAGATAGATAGAAAAGATAGATAGAAGAAACACAGACAGACAGACAGAAAGATAGATAGATAGATAGATAGATAGATAGATAGATAGATAGATAGATAGATAGATAGATAGATAGATAGATAGATAACAAAAAATAGATAGACAGAAACACAGACAGACAGACAGACAGACAGATAGATAGATAGATAGATAGATAGATAGATAGATAGATAGATAGATAGATAGATAGATAGAAAAAGAAGAAGATTTAATAGTGAAAATTTAATAGATTAGTTTTGAATAGGTGATAATAATAAAAAATTTTAGTGTGAAGAAAAAAAACGGGGAAGAAAAAAAAGAAATTTAGAAAATTTAAATAAAGTGATAATGTGAAATAAAAATTGAAACAGTTCCTGAAGATTGCAGAATAAGCGTAATTTATTCTGCTTCTTTATTGATTTATGCCTCTGCTACATGCTGCAGATGTGTAGTGAGGAGTGTTCCTTGTTTAAAATTCCTTTGTTTAATGATGCTGATGTCCCGTGGGAGGAGAGCAGCAGAGCAGTGTGCGGAAAAATGAGCTTCTTATTTTTAATTACCTGGGTATTGTGATCAGAATCGTTCTGCCTTTCTCTCCGCCTCGTGCTCGAACCCCCCTGAAGACCGGAATCAGAGGGCAGCTCATGGCCACGGGTTTGAGGTGAGGTGAATGGCATGCTGGGATATCCCTGAACGGCTTGCTAAGTAAGTCTTTTAAAAAAGCACGTCTTTTTTAGCACATCATTCATTCTCTTTCTGTTCTTTCAGAGAATCAGAATCTTTAGCATCAAAGCCTAAAGAGACTCGGCGCTAAAACAGACAGGAAGTGAAGACGGCAGCATGGCCGAGGAAGGGACAGGAAGTCCTTCGGGATTTTCACTTTTTGCTCGTCTGTTTTTCTTCGCTTTCACTCTCCACTCTCTCAGGTTGTGTGAACTTACAAAACACATCCGTTGGAGCGCTGTGGTGGGTTTTGAGGAGACGTCCACATTGAACAAATCCGTAATCTTTCAGTTCCAGCATCTCACCTAGCATCATGACCACTTCAAGCTGAGCTCAAAGCTCTAACTGATCTGCTGTTCTCCAGAGCAGAGGAACGAGTTGCGCTTTTACGGCAAAACCTCCGGCACTTCCAACAAATTACTTTTTATTTTTTCCCCAAAGTTCTATCAGAACAGAACCACATGAAACCATCAGGTCACCTGAACCTCAGAGTAAAGATCATGTTCCAGGTGAACTGACAACTTCAGCATGATATCACAGGTATGTGTCATGAGCTACAGAGCTACAGGAGCTGAAAACCATGAGAACCGTCTCTTTTATTATGAAAACATCTACTCACACATACCACCACAAAAGTCCTGCTTCCTAACCGATAGCATCACAGGAGCTACAAGCCCAGTAGAACGTTCACTTGAGCTTTCAACTGGCTTTGGTTCTCCAGGTGATGCTCAGTCTCAGCTTGGCTTCCTGTGTTGTTTCTACTCAAGCTTTAGCCATGGACACCACTGGGAGAAAGCTTTAGTCATGGACACCATCGGGAAAGCACATGCTCCAGGTGAAGCTGGAAATCCCACCTTTGTGTTGGTTCTACTTGACCAGACCAGGGCCTTGAGTGCATCATCTGAACCTAAAGCTTGTGCTCCAGGTGAGGCTCGAACTCACAACCTCAGCGTTGCTCCACAGTTACTGCCATTGCACCACTTGAGAGGGATGTGCACCTGCCCTTACAACTTGACCTTTAAGCATGGAACCCACCAGGGCAACTGAGATCGGTCATGAAGTGAAGTTTTAGTGTGCATCATTAGAAGACTGGTGAGACTGGTGCACAGCTCCACTGATACAAACTCTGTGTTCGTCTGGGAGTGAAATGATATATATAAATATTAGAAATAACGGCTGTAACGTTTTATAATATATAATTACAGACCTACAAAATGAAAAGAAACAAAGGGAAGCAAGAAACAAAGAGCAGAACATCTGAACATCAGACTGTCTCTCCATCTTCCCCTGGTGTTTCCCTCTGTTAGTGAGCCTCCTCACGTTCGTGTGCAGTAGTAGCTCTCTCTCTGTGTGACGTCCCCCTCAGCCCCATCGGCCCCCTCAACCCCCCCGTCCCCATCGCCCCCCCTTTACCCCTGCGGCCCTGACAGGCAGGAGGCAGGATGAAGTGCGTATACACAGAGCTGGGGCTAATTGAGAGAAAAGAAGAGGACGGATTGTTTTGGCGCCTCACCGGCATCACAATTAGACCTGTCAATAGCCGTTAGCGGCAGCACGGGCTTCAGACGACACGACTGTCACATCAGAGCGATTTGTGTTTGTAAATCCTGTCAAAATCCACATCCATCCCTTTATCCTGATCACAGTGTACAGATGCCGAGGGACGCTGGCTGAGAAAGCAATTAGTACATATGAGTGAGATTCTTCTGCAGGATTAGCCGCTAACACATCTGTCTGTTTAATGCTAACAGATTGTGGCCTGTAACATGGGGCACTAAGCGCTAGCACTGGGGTTTGTGTCACAAAAATGCAGTCAAACATGCTGCCTGCTAGGCATCCTCGCGGAATCATCATCAAATCTGTAAGTGTTACATTAACGCACACTGACACACCGTGTGCAATCATGATACACACACACACACACACAAAAACAACACACACACACACACAGGAGGAGGTGCATGATTGAAAAGTCTAGCCTAAAATAAGAAAAAGAATCAGAAACCGAGCAGAAAGAGCAGAAAAAAACAGCCACAGAATCACCAAGAGAGCAAGAAGAAGAAAGAGAAAATGATGTGGAATACGAAAAGGGTCACACAGAGAGAGCAGTAGAGTATGGATAACATTGGGGGTCAAAAACTAGACACATGATACAATATCAAATATTCAAGCAGAAAAACATAAATCTTAAATTCAGGCTAATTTTTTTTTTCTTTAACAGGCAACATTTTTTTTTTAAATAAAATCTAATCTAAAATCTAATCCTGTACCATTTGATCTACGCAAATGAATAAATCTGCTGTTTTAATTATACATTTAAAGGAAATGGAGACTGTGACGACTCTCACAGCTTTGAGTAAAAAAAGGGAAAAAAGTCAGACTTAAACCTAGTTTAACTACAAAAAAACACAAAGAGAAACGAGAGCTAGATATAAACAGAAAGAGAAATTGAACATCCCTTTTTTCTTTCTTTCTTTTCTTTCTTTCTTTTCTTTCTTTCTTTGGAGTATATTAAGAGCTGTTTTGATACTGTACAAATTAAAAGCTAAAAAAAACCTGAGGAAGAAAAGATAACCCTAGCACATCATCATTGTGTGTCAGTGTGTGTGTGTGTGTGTGGTGTGTGTGTGTTTTGTGTGTGTGTAATTAGGAGCTGAAACAGCAGGGCGGGAAAACAGCGTACATTTGCATGTTGCACTATTTCTGGTGGCTGCAGATTGAATTAAATCCTGGATTAATCAGACACTGAATCGTGCGGGCAGCACAAAATCCAAAATTAAATTACTCCCCCCCCCCCCCCCCCCACACACACACACACCACACACACACCACACGCACACACCACACACACACCCACGCTCCCAGCACGCCGTGCTGCACATGATGCTGGTTCCACCTCGTGTTAATGTTCACCAACGCTGTTTTCTCACAGCCTGCTGAGAGAAGGGAGGAAAGAGAGAAGAAAGGCAGAGAGTCAGAAGAGGAGAATAAAATAATCCACGATCTAATCTAGAGAAGCTGTAATCCGGATTAATCTGGTGCTGAGGGGAAACACGGCGGCGGCGTCCGACTTCACTCTGACTGACAGAGCGGGTAACAGAAAGAAGTCAAATGAGACGAATCTTTAAAAAAAAAATTAATTTATAAAAAAATTTTTACAAAAAAATTTTTCTTGGATTTTATTAGATCGGGCTGGAGTATTTATTTGGACAAAAAAATGGTCTCAGGGGGCCTTAACACTGGCTTTTTTCACTCTCAGGAGATTATTCCGGGGGGATGGGGGGGGAGCTGAAGGGATGATGGGGGCGTGGCTATGAAAAAACCCTGACAGGAGGAACCGGTAAACACAAACAATCTATGGAGATCAGGATTCTCTCAGCCCCCATAACACACTCCAGCTGAGGGCGGGGCTTAATCTGATCCTTTTGACCAAATTCAACATATTTTACTAAAGAAATAAAAAATAAACAATTCCATCTCTAATTGTTAGACGAGGTTACTCATTCTAAACAGCTGTGTATGACTTCTTTTTCTGAAATTTTTTTCTTTTTGCTTTTTTTTCTTTCCTTTTCAATCATCGGTTCGTTTTTTTCATTCTTTAATTTTTCCTTTCTGTATTTTTTAAAATGTATTTATTTAATTTTTAAACAGATGAGTGTTTCACTCTTTCATTCTCCTTTTCTTCTTCTTTATATCTCTTATTTTAGATTATCGCTCCCAGTGTCACCTTTTTATACCATTTTAGCTTTATTTAATGGCTCTGTCCATGCCTCCTCTCTCTATCTGTCCATCTCCTTTATTTAGAGGAACATTGCCCTTTTAAATTGCCTCTTTTCTTCTTCCTTCCTTCTGTTTAATTCCTTTCTTCATTTTAACAATGTCTTCTTTCCAATAATCATTTTCTTTTCACTTTTTTTTCTTTTTTTCTTTTTTATTTCTTATGATTCATTTTAACAGAATGCTGGTAGTCTCACTATTTTGATATCTTTTTTAGTTTTATTTAATGCTTTTTTACTTCTGTCTTTTTTGATATTCTTTCCCTTTCCCTTTTTTAATAAATAATGATGCTTTTCTTTGTGATTTAAAAGAAATCTAAAATCTTCACCCAGTTTTTACTTCCTAACAGACTTCTACCTCCTTTGTTCTTTTTTTATAAAAAAAAAAAACTTTCCTTCTTTTTTTCTTTCTTTCTTTCTTTTTTTTCTTTTTTTTTTCTTTTCTTTCTTTCTTTTTTCTTTCTTTCTTTCTTTTTTTTCTTTCTTTCTTTCTTTTCTTTCTTTCTTTTTTTCTTTCTTTCTTTCTTTCTTTCTTTCTTTCTTTCTTTCTTTTTTTTCTTTCTTTCTTTCTTTCTTTTCTGTCTGTCTTTCTATCTCCCTGAATAAATAACGGGCATCATGAAGAGTGTGTTGAGCTTCGGGTTCCTTAAACACACAGAAGCTTCAACTTCAACACAAAATGTTTTACAATCACATGATGAAACCTCGCAGTCTAACACCCATCTATCTGTTTTGTTTTGTCTGTATGTCTGTCTGATAGCGAGATCAGACACTTGCATCATCCCCGTCTCTGTTCACTCGTCCCCCTCGTCTGGAACATGACGTTCTTTCATCCAGAGCTCAGCTCAGACGTTGCTCCTAAAGGGGCCTTTGAGAAACCTCGTCCCTGACGGGTCTGCACGTGGAACATCAGGACACAGAGACATGTTAGTGACACGCTGATCTGGGGGCGCTTTCAGAACACGCCGCAAACCTCCCTCGTTATTCATCAGCAGACAGAATAACAGATGAAAGAGAAAGAAAGAAGGAAAGAGCGGAGAGATGAACACCAAGAGATTTGAGTTTGTCTCTGTTTCACCCCGGAGGCTGAGAAGAACAGATAAAATGAAAGGAAAGAAAGACTTAAAGAGAGTAGAGGAGCTCACAGCCTTGTTCTCACGTCAGCCAGCTCTCCTTCAGCGATTATCTCCAAACAGAGCGAGTGCTCCACCTGTCCGTCAGTCGCCCCCGAGCAACGGGGCCCCGCCTCTCATCCCCCTCCCTCACGCTGACACGCTGATCTCAGAACTTCACACTTTCACACTGCAGTCTAATAAACATCACCTAATAAACACTCTGTGTGTATGTGTGTGTGTGTGTGTGTGTGTGTGTGTGTGTGTTTTCAATCAATGTTACAACCCTGAAGTTGATTATTTTCCTAGAACAGCACAACGCAAAGTGTTTTATTGTTTTTTCTTACTTATTAAATGACATGTCACACTTTTTATCTCATTACAGTTACATGCTGTTTCTAGAGAGAGACACACACACACACAAAAACACACACACACACAAAAGAAAGAGAGAGAGAGAGAGAGAGAGAGAGAGAGAGAGAGAGAGAGAGAGAGAGGGGTCAGAGGCGGGGTGAATAGCCCCTTTGTGGTGACTTTATAATTATCTGACAAAACTGACAGCGAACGACTCGAGCATTAGATTAAAAATTTTCTGGGTATTTAACACATAGTTTTAAAATGGCTGACTTTCTGATCTAGAAACCTGCAAAAACACACACACACACACACACACGTCTGACGGCTGCCCTAATTAGTAATTACCCCGGGGCTGTACCTGTGGATGGAGAGTTTTTACTGGACGCTTTTTATCGCCGGCGCTGCAGCTGAGGTCATGAAGGTGACGGGGGATGCGGTCGGAAATGATAATAACCATAAAAACCGGAATAATAAGGGAATATTCCGAGGGTTAGGATCTCCTGATGCGCATTTCCCGATACCTGATCCCTGATTAATGATCTCGTGTATAAACCTGTAAAGATAAACGATTGAAGAAGGTATGATTCAGAGCTTTTTTTTTTCTGTTCGCCGTTTCTTCATCAAGGGGTCCTTCAAGTACAAAGCGATCTACAGAAAGTGCAAAATAAATAAAAAGGGATAAAAATAAATCCTCTAATAAAATATATTACATCGCATTTGAACAATAGTGACAAATTAACTATATTAACCCTTTATATATGAGTTTTTAATGCAGCCAAGAAGAATTTAAATTAAACCTGCATCACTTTCCCTTAGTTCTAACCCTGGCCACGCCCCCAAAAACTCACCTTACAGCACATTACATAAACAAGCAGGAGTAGTAAAAACGGATAAATCAGCATCTAAATCCAATTAATTAATTATGTAAGCACTCCACATGATCGTTGTGAACCGCTTGTGAAGCTTTTCTGCAAACGTGAGCAATTTTTTTTTCACGTGTGTGTAAAAAACACGGCTCCTCCTTGTGGTCAGGAGGGTTATACAGGCTTATATGTTGTGAGCTGGACGCTGCTCTTAGACACGTAACAGACACGACTGCATGCTTCAGGGTCAGATGCAGAGAAGAGTGTTTACAGAGAGTCTCACACACACACACACACACAACACCACACACACACAGAGTGATTTTTTCACGCTAATCACCGTCCTCCTTCTATCATCCTGCAGCAGCTCTGAGCTGAATTCCCAGCCGTGAATGTTTTTGAAACCAGGCTTTAAAAATATCCAAAGAGATTTCAAGCTATATGAGATTATTTCCCATCCTCTCTCTCCCTCTCTCTCTCTCTCTCTCTCTCTCTTTGTGTTTCTTCTTCGGTTTTTCACACATGTGGCAGAGGAATTCAGAGTTTTTCAGGTTCATGTCCAGGGCAGAAGGAGGAATCAAAAAGAAAAGTTTTTCCCCCATCTGACTCCTGAACTCTTCAGTTTGGCTTCTGGGTTTTGCGTGTGTGTCTCGGGCAGGAAGGCGAGTCAGAGTGCGAGGTGTGTGTCGTGTCTCAGAATCAGACAGTGTGGCCTGGAGGAAAGAGGAACAGGGAAAAACTCAGACACAGAGTCAAACCCTGGACACACCCCCGACCAGCTCGCGACCCTCTGGACTTCATCAGCTGTCTTTTAGAAAAAACGAGAAGGAAAAATACGCTGTGTTTAAGCCCCTCTCTCTCTCTCTCTCTCTGTCTCTCTGTCTGTCCCGTCTGTCTGTCTGTTTTCTCTCTCTCTCTCTCTGTCTGTCTCTCTCCCTCTCTCTGTCTGTCTGTCGGTCTCTCTCTCTCTCTCTCTCTCTCTTTCTGTCTGTCTCTCACTGTCTGTCTCCCCTCTCTCTCCCATTCTCTGTCTTTCCCTCTCTCTGTCTGTCTCTCTCTCTCCCTTTCTCTGTCTGTCTCTCCCTCTCTCTGTCTCTCTCTCTCTGTTTTGTCTGTCTTCTCTCCTTTTCCCTTTCTCTTCTCTCTCTCTGTCTGTTTCTCTCTCCCTCTCTCTGTCTGTCTGTCTGTCTCTCACTGTCTGTCTCTCTCTCTCTCCCATTCTCTGTCTTTCCCTCTCTGTCTGTCTCTCTCTCTCCCCTTTTTCTGTCTTTCCCTTTCTCTGTCTGTCTCTCCCTCTCTCTGTCTCTCTCTCTCTCCCTCTCTCTCTTTCTCTCTGTCTGTCTCTCCCCCTCTCTGTCTCTCTCTCTCTCCCCCCTCTCTCTGTCTGTCTCTCTCTCTCTCTCTCTCTGTCTGCCCCCCCAGGCTGTAATGTGATTAGTGTGCAGTGAGGGGGGACGGTGTGTGTTTATTGTTCATGGCTATAACATGGCACTAAAAATAAAACAGAACTCTTCGTCTCTTCTCAGGAATCTCGTTTACACACAGAGCTGAACGATGGAATGAGTCACTCCTGTGTTCCCGTACAACATCCCTGTTTTATCTATGTGACGTTCACTAAGAACAAAAATGAGAGGGTCAGACACACACACACACACACACACACACACACACACACACACACACACACAGACATACATACAGACACACATACATACACAAACACAGACACACACATAGACACACACACACACACACACAGACAGACATAAATACACACACAGACATACATACGGACACACACACACACACACACACATACAGACAGAAACTACAGATGTACAGAGCGACACCCCGGCACACTTCCTCATCCTCCAGATGTTCTTCAGCACGTCGTGTCTCTGGGGGCAGCAGCTCCTCCAGCTCGGGCGCTGAAGTCGACGTAAACAATGTTAAGGAGAGTTCACGCTCCTCGGCGAGGGATTTCTGGGTTTATCTTCGCTCACAGCGGTCCGTTTGATCCGCGCTCCTCTTCTTCTTCCTTAACACTCAAAGCGTTCCAGATCTTCGCTGCCACACCACCTTTCAGCAGCACAGAGCAAGCCTACAGCTGCTCCCGAGCCGACGTGGAGTCACTTCACCTCACCTCACTTCACAAAGCCAAACAATCCCCTGACGTTTTCTTCAAAAAAATAAAGAGTTAAATGAAGCTGTGTGTAAATCTGTGGCATCGCTCAGTCCAGAGATGGAGCTGCGTTCTCATGGCGTATGAATACAACAGAACCTTCAGGAATGTGTGCAGTAACCCCAACTACTTTCTACTGTTTTGGAAAAAAATAAAAGATTTTCTATGAGTTTTCTCTCACATCTCACCTCATCGTCAGGTCCTGACTCGGTGTTTCCCGCATCACAGAGTCACATATTTTTTACATTCTAGCATTTCTGTGATTGTTGTTGATTCTTACACACGCTGCAGATCAGAACCTGTGACTTTTCCTTTAATCTCTTTAGGAAGCATTTCCTTTTCCTTTTTTAAATCCACACACACAGGCTAGATTAGCTAGCATGCTAGCCAGTGACCTTTAAAAAAAAAAAACCTTAGGAGAAAATAATCTGGACTCTCAGCAGGGGCGAGCACGCTGTGCAAATGAAATCTCCTAACACCGCCGTGGCGTTTTTTCCCGGCCTCGCGTCTCGGAGCTCAGCGTTCCCTGTTACGAGCAGCTGATTTTTTACAGAGTTACTGACACCTGAGAGGAAAGGCGTCGTCCCCGAGCGAGCAGGTGAGTGACAGATGACACGCGGCTGCAGAATAACTTCACATGATTATCACACCTCGTAGGAGGATTAACGCTGCTGCTCACGTTTAAACACGGTACCTGCATGCACATGACAGAGCGACCAATCAGAATGCAGCAAAGTCATGTGCTTATAAATATTCATGAGAAATAAGGCGCACATTAATGAGCTGCTGCTTATGTTAATGACGTAGCGACGTACTGCAGTCACTTATTAGTGCTGATGTCACACTGCTTGTTTCCTGAAAAACATGTAACTCTAAACGGATAAAAAGTACAAAGCGTCGTGGTTTATTTCTTATTCTGTATATCTGGCCTGAGATTGAGATGTTTTTTTTTTTTTTTAAAAGGTGAAGTGATAAACAAACAGCGGAGGTCGACACAGTCCGCCTCCGAAGCAGCGAGTGAAGCTGGCTGCCGCTAAACATCCATGATGCCGTCGCTCATGTGTGAAAGCTGCTAATGCGATTCATCTCCTACCTGCTGAGCTCCCTCAGCGACGCCCCCTTCCTCTTCCCTCATGAATAATTCATAACAGTTGTTAAAAATCACAGCTTTAGATTCACAGAGTAACACGCTAGGGACCGATCCGTGTGTGTGTGTGTGTGTGTGTGTGAAGAATGAAACTCCTAAACCCTTCTGAGATGTTCCGTGCTGCTGCTTAATACAATAATTTATTAAAAATTTAATAAAAGAAATGAGCTCTTTGCTAGCATTGCGTAGTTTTATCTATTGTTTGCATGCTAGTCATTAGCATGCCTTTAATTAGCATCAGTAGAACACTCAACCACTGACTTTCTTTTGCATCAAAACCAGCACTTTATTTCCCCTGCTGCTAAAAATCCCATATTTTTTGTCCCGTTATTGTTGCTGTGAGCTAAATCTTACTCCTCCTTCAGCTAAACACTAACTTTAAACAAACTGAAACACTTTCCTTCTCAGCTCACAGACTGGATTCAGGTAGGAGGCGTGGCCTGATGTTTAAAGGCGGAGCTTGCACATGCAGCGATGCAGATGATATGATTGTTTTCATAAATGTTCTTCCTTAAGTGACAGAGTGAGCACAAAGCTAAACTGTTGGCTATAAGCTTCCATTCCTTTTAGCTACATTAGCCTCCAGTGCTAATCGAAAGTAGCAAAATAATTCAAATCTTAGCTTGATTATATTTTCAGCTCATTTCCTGTTTATTGAAATATTGTGGGGTTTTTAATCCAGCACTCTGACACTGCTGTCACCTGAACAAATAGAAAAAAAAAAGAACTTTTCTCCAAATTGACTTCCTCCTGTGGAATTATGGGATTGAATACATGGATCTCACGCAGCAAAACATTCCCCCGTGTCACTTGCTAAAGTCTGGAGAAACACGCTAGCGCTAATGGTGAGCTAATTAGCATGAGTGAAGAAGTGAGTCAAATAAATCCGGGTTAACACACACACACACACACACACACACACACACACACACCCCACACACACACAGAGATCAAAAACAATTGGAAATAAATAAATAACCCCGTCTCTTCTCATCCTCGCTCTCCTTCCATCTGCTCTTCCGAAATAAATAACAGGCGTGACACGTTAGCGCCGAGACGAAGATCCGCACTTAGCGCAGACGCTCATTAAAAATCAGGAAGGCAGATACTCAGTGACAGACGGACAGCTTGAGATACAAATATACTTTTATTTTGTACTCGCCACTAATCCACGTCAGATCGTGACACACAGATATGATTACAAACAAGAACACAGATCTGTGATGAGTCGCGGGTCAGAGCGCTGCTAAACCCCACGCCTTATCCTCGAGAAGTGGCTCCAGATTGACAGATCTCCATGTGGGCAACTTTTATTTTTGGTTTTGTAATAGATTTCTTTTGTACAAATGATTCTTCATGGTTTACTAATGCAACCTAAAGGGAAACGTAGCGACGTTGCAGGAATGAAGCGCGGTGTGTTGCGCTGTTACGGAGAACTAATCAACGCCGGAGGGGTGTGATGAAATCCAGACAGACAGAAGATGATTATTTTCCTTTAACTGCACATCCCCGAGTGTTTTATTCCTTTTATTTACACTATAGATTGTCAACCATTTCAGTTCTTATATATGAAAGAACATCGTTTTCATTTTTATCCATTTACAGCTACATTTGACTCACATTACAGCAGCTATAAACAGTCCTTCCATCACCGTAGCAATGATTACCTAGTCCTAGATGTTACTATGGAAACGATAACGTATTAATAATGAGCAAGCGCATTAATTATATTAATAATTAATATATTGTTATAGAGAACTAATCCACAGCTTCTGACCAATCAGAACGCAGCATCGGAGTAAGCCTGTGTAACAAGTGAAGGAGTCGGGAATCAGGACACTGATGAAGGTTACATCTGCTCCTCTTCCACACCGAAGCGAGTCCGTGTCTAAAATCATAAATAAACTTTCCTCATCCGGGACGCGGTGTCCGCTGTGTAACCTCACAAAGCTGTCAGGAATAACGTCTGCTTTCCAGAGAACGGGGGAAGCGAGTGTAACTAATCCGGCCTTTACGTCTCAATCTCCCTGCACTGCGTTTCTCCTTCACCGCTCTCTGATCTTCTGCAGCTTTGTTCCTCGTCACACGGATAAATCTGCTTCCGCACGTCAGTTTAGCCATTTATAAATCAAACCAGGCCACAGAGACAAGTTAAACTGAGGCGAGGCGAGGCGAGACGGACTGGACTCCGAGTTTGCTCAGAAGTTTGCTTCTTTAGTTCAGGAACTGTGATGCTAATGTTGTAATGTAGCTAATAGAAGCTAATGGCTACCAGTTTAGCCTGTAAATCACACACTCACCTCAAATGTTTAATAAAACAACTAATTTAAATATGCAAAACAATTTCTAAACGTATTATTACCATATTGATTAGCACCGCCTTCAAACATAATGCCACGCCTCCTTCTGGAAACAACCCCTAATGCTGGAGCGTGTTATGATTTAGACGAGCAGCGTTAGCTACGTCTCCACCCCCAGGCAGAACAGAGTGTTAGCCACGCCCCTTTTCCATACAAGGCAACTCAAGAGGGAAACGTAAATGAAGTAATGAAGTGGAAGACTGATATCTTTATGCTAATGAATCCCACAGCAGTGCTGAGCTGAGGTCCAATCATATGAAAGCGCTCACTCTGACGCTTAGCGGTTCTATAGCAACAACGCGCTCACTAGGCTCCACTAATAATAAACAGATCTTTAACAAATGATCATACGGTGAAATTTTCTGTAAGGAGAGTTTGGGTTCACGCATCATGTATGGAAGGAGTCTCCAGTTTCAGTGCTTTGTAACAGTCAGACGTTAAAACTGGAACTTTTTGTGATTTCACAATACTACAACAAGAAGCGTCTGTTTATGGCTGCTGTAAGATGGGTGATGATTATGCAGCGATGTTACAGGAACTGACTTATTTAGAGGATGTTCCATAATGTTACCTGCAACTGTAAATGGATAAAAAGTACACAGTGACATTCTTTATTAAATAAAACACTGTACTTTTGGGCATAGTGAGGAACATCAGAGGGAAATCCTCAGGTGTGTGACAGGGAAGTGTAGAGTCTATTAAAATGGTTTAGTATAAATTAATCCTTTATATCTGTCCTTTACATCCAGCAAATCAGCCATGAAGACATGAGGAGCAGCTTTTCCTCCTAATGAACGATGTAAAAGGTGCAGTGTTCGTTACGCCATGTTCTCTAACATGCTGATTTAATTCATTACCTCAGAAATCCTTCACCCTGAATCCTTCAGTGGTCAAACAGTGGACAGACAGCAGAACCTGAGAGAGAGAGAGAGAGAGAGAGAGAGAGA
>JAUCMX010000016.1:23611668-23623824 GCA_033459395.1 Hemibagrus guttatus | reverse complement strand
TTCAGGGAGTGCAAAGTCGAGTGTTCAGTGGAGTGTTCAGTAGAGTGTTCAGTGGAGTGTTTAGTCGAGTGTTCAGTGGAGTGTTTAGTCGAGTGTTCAGTGGAGTGTTTAGTCGAGTGTTCAGTGGAGTGTTTAGTCGAGTGTTCAGTGGAGTGCTAAGCCGAGTGTTCAGTGGAGTGTTCAGTAGAGTGTTCAGTGGAGTGTTTAGTCGAGTGTTCAGTGGAGTGTTTAGTCGAGTGTTCAGTGGAGTGTTTAGTCGAGTGTTCAGTGGAGTGTTTAGTCGAGTGTTTAGTGGAGTGTTCAGTGGAGTGTTTAGTGGAGTGTTTAGTGGAGTGTTTAGTGGAGTGTTTAGTCGAGTGTTCAGTGGAGTGTTTAGTTGAGTGTTTAGTGGAGTGTTTAGTCGAGTGTTCAGTGGAGTGTTTAGTCGAGTGTTCAGTGGAGTGTTTAGTCGAGTGTTTAGTAGAGTGTTTAGTCGAGTGTTCAGTGGAGTGTTTAGTCGAGTGTTCAGTGGAGTGTTTAGTCGAGTGTTTAGTAGAGTGTTTAGTCGAGTGTTCAGTGGAGTGTTTAGTCGAGTGTCCAGTGGAGTGTTCAGTGCTCAGCGACATGTGACTAAACGGGTTTGTTAATGAGACGCACTGGTTCTCTGGCTACATGACAGCACACACAGTAACACTTGTGTTTATTCCCCGATCAGCTGAACATTAAAAACCCTGAGAGCCAATCTCAGTACAGGGGATCGTATCGAGTGATTTATTACACAGAGGATGAAGAGTTAGTGCTCAAAGATGACGTATAAGAAACAGGAAAAATGGGCAACAACCAGGTGTGTGTGTGTGTGTGTGTGTGTGTGGTGTGTGTGTGTGTGTGTTTTCACTTACATGAGGGTGTACTATGGGAAGAAGGTGAATGAATGAATGATAAATAAATAAATAAATAAATAAATAAATAAATAAATGAACAAAGAAACAAATAAACACTATTTAATTTTTTTTTAAAATATTTGTTATTTTACCACCACCTCAAACAACTAGAGAGAGAGATTATGAACGAGAGACAACAACAATAATAATAATAATAATTATTATTATTATTATTATTGCTCATTCATAATCATTCATAATCTCTCTCTCTCTCTCTCCGTCTTTCCTCTCTCTCTCTCTCTCTCCCCTCTCTCTCTCTGTCTTCCTCCCACCCTCTCTCTCTCTCTCTCTCTCTCTCTCTCTCTCTCTCTCTTTTTGTCTTCCTCCCATCCTCTCTCTCTCTCTCTCTCCTCTCTCTCTGTCTTCCTCCCATCCTCTCTCTCTCTCTCAACACCCCCCCACCCCCCCCCACCCCCCCCAAGGCTCTTCAGGGTCGTTGCTCAGTAATTAGTTTTGCTGTACTGGCCGCTGGGCAGGTCAGAGGGTTTCCCTGTAATCTCTGTATCTGCTCACGTTTAGCTCGCTTCTTACTGGTAATCTCACAAACCCATCTACAGCCAGTGCTTTAGAGCAGAGCGGGATCACACACACCACACACACACACACAACACACACACAGACTCATATTTCTTTCATATACGCATAACACATTATTAAGCGCTGCATAAATCTTGTATAAAGGAATAATGTAGGATTTTTTTTTCAAAACAGAAATGTGAGTTTTCTCTGAAACCATGCAAGAAAAAAGAGAAATAAACTACAGATGATCATGAGACCTGGTAGACAATATGTTCTATTCAGAGACATGATGATGATGATGATGATGATGATGATGATGACTCTTACAACTCCTGAGTGTTTATGACTCTTCTCTCAGTGTCTATAACCATCACGTAAAGATGAGGATTCTCTCTCTCTCGCTCTCTCTGTCTCTCTCTCTGTCCCAATTCTCTCTGGTTTTGGGGGGCTCGTTAGGACGCCTAAATTATCTTTAATTACTCTCTAATTACAGGCAGGCAGAAGTCCACCCTCCATAGGTCCTGACACTGAGCACGCTCATTAGTATCACACACAGAGCTCAAAGTGAGAGAGCAGATCAAAGAGAAGCTAATCAGAGTTAGCTTAGCATCATGACGAGGGATAATTGGGAAGGGGATGAAGACAAATCCCGGAATATTTAATTGAGCCTTCAGTGGAGTGCAAAATGCCACAAAATGGAGAGCTAGAGGAGGTTTAGCATGTGAGGAGATATGAATGTGGATAGGGAAGTTTTTATTTGTGGTGTTTTTTTAAAACACTTATTAAACTCTCAGCATTTTATTACTTTTGTGTGTGTACTCTACACAACGATCTGATTTCTTTGGTTTTGTTGTTGTTGAGTTGTGGATTTGTTGTGTATTTGGTTCTATCGTGTGCTTCTAGTTTTGTTCTGTATTTTATTTTGCTGCTGTATTTTTTTTTTTATTGTGTTGTTGGATTATTGTGTTTTTGCGGTTGTGTGTGGTTTTGTATTGTGTGTTTTTGTGGACTCATTCATGCGGTCATCTGGATGCTGTTGAATCTCGGTCTGGTGCAGGAGTGAAGTTGACAGTAATTGTGAGTTCACATTAATAACACACTCCATTAGCCTGAAGCACGTCTACACACTGACACACACACCAGCACACAAACACACAAAGGAGTTCTGCTAATGCTCAGCTTAGTGCAGTGAATGAATACAATTGAATTATATTCATTTCTTCTTGTGTGTGTGTGTGTGTGTGTGTGTCTGTAGATGATTTGGATCAGTGTATAGTTGTGATTCAGTATGAATGAATTGTGTTTGTGTTACTGAGCCACATGAATGCAGTGTTTTCACCTTCTCCAGGATCAGCAGCAGGAACATTGGAGTCACAGACAGGACGCAGGACAGCCTCGGGGCTACGAACACACACTCCTCCACACACCGAGTGTGTCATGTGATCACGTCCAACATCAGTCCTTTCAAAATAAAACACAACCTTGACATTGTGTTAATTACGGAATAAAAATAATGCGATGTGGGATTAACAAGAAGAGAGAGACGACCTTCAAGCAGCTTCTCAAGGTCAACCTTCCCTCAGGGATGTAGAGATGGAGGTGAAATAAGGTAAAGGACAAGAGAAAGCCCCACACACACACACACACACACACACACACACACATGTGTCGATGTAATGGTTTCTCACTTTCCCCATCCTCCACTCTGTCTTTCACTCCATTCTGTTCATCTTCCACCACATCAGACCTCCTGACCCGGTGTGAGGTGAGGAAAAATGACACCTAGAGCAAGTGAGGTACAAAAAAGAAAAGAGAAAGAATCGAACGGAGAGAAAAAGAATGAGTCGAAGAAAAAAAACTAAGATCCTGTCAAGCTGCAGCTGAAGAAGAGCTGCTTAAGATCACGGTGTGAGTTTATTAGACAAAGAGCAGACTGCAGAACGTTAATGTGAAGCTCTTACAGAAAGCTGAAAGAGCTGAAAAACACCCTGAAGCCGTGATGTTACAGCCACTTCATTACCAACAAAGCGCCTGGCTGCTAATGTCTGAGCGGTAAAGTGGGGTCAGGAGACGAACAGAATCTCAAAAAGCTCTTCAAAATGCTCCTGGTTTTTGTGTCAGAATAGAGTGTCTGTTCATCTATTCGGAGTTTAAAGTGGAGTATGTGACTGAAAACCTTCATAAAGCGCAGAAGCTGTACGTGTACGAGAGGATCGGACCGGAACGACGCTAATCAGAACTCTAGCATGGCGGTGGGTTGTTACTCAGAAGATCAGGGATCAAGCCCTAGCATCACCAAGCTGCCCCTGTTGGGCCCTTGAGCAAGGCCCCCAACTCTCCCTGCTCCAGGGGTGCTGTATCACGGCTGACCCTGTGCTCTGACCACAACCCTCCAAGGATGGGATATGTGAAGAAATAATTTCACTGTGCACTAATGTATATGTGACAAAATAAAGGCAACTTGGCATTCATTATGGAGTCTGCTAATGCTAATGCTTTACATTGAGCTTCCTTTAACTCATTATTTACTTATCTAATTATTTAATTATTTACTGAACCTCAGGGTCAGTTGAACACAGATCAAAATAATGCGCGATGTTTGTTTAAATGTTAAATGTTTCTTCGAGCCGTGAAATAAATTTGAAAAAGATTAACGATAGCCTGTTTCTAATCTCCAGTAAATTCTGTATGAAATTAAATATTCTGTAAAAATATGTTCATTAGGCACGGTGGCTTAGTGGTTAGCACGCTTGCCTCACACCTCCAGGGTTGGGGGTTCGATTCCCGCCTCCGCCATATGTGTGTGTGTGTGTGGAGTTTGCATGTTCTCCCTGTGCCTCGGGGGTTTCCTCCCCCAGTCCAAAGACATGCATTGTAGGTTGATTGGCATCTCTAAATTGTGTGATGGGTTGGCACTCCGTCCAGGGTGTATCCTGCCTTGATGCCCTATGACGCCTGAGATAGGCACAGGCTCCCCGTGACCCGAGTGTACTTCGGATAAGCGGCAGACAATGAATGAATGAAAAATATGTTAATTAGCATGAATGCTAATGAAGATAAACTGAAGGAGGCCATTTTGCTCACTGATTAAATCATTTCTTAATGCAGGAGCTGCTAATACGTGGTGCTGAAAAGATTCTTTCTGAAAGATTCTGAAGCTTGATGCCAGAAAAGAGAAGAGAAGAAATGAGTGAAATGAGTTTGAGGTTTTTTGAGATGTTTATGTATTTTATTTATTGATTGATTCAGTTTATCGAGCCACTTCAGGAAGCATCATCAGAATATTTTGTGTGGAAAAAAAAAAATCTTAAAAGCCTAAGAGAGATGATTCCTACAAGCATGAAGACGAGACTGAAACTTTCTCCTATCAGCTGCTTCCTTCCCAAATCATGGCACTGATCTGCATCACTCAGTGTGTGTGTGTGTGTGTGTGTTACGGTGTCATTACCAGCCCTGCACACTATCTCCTCAGTCCATCAGGTCATTCAGAAGGTTTAATAGTAATCAATTCCAGCCTACAGTATCGAGCTCAGTGTCATCGTCTAGCCAGGATGAGTTTCTGAACATCACGCCGAGCGTCTCCTCACCTCCAAATCCTTCCTCACCTCCATCCTGATCTCCCCGAACTGCTCCATCCCTCCAGCTCCTGATCAATTTCCATCTCCATACAGACCCCAGAGCTGCGCGTTCGCCATCGATCCCAGAAAGAGATCGCGGCTGAAATTGAAATTGAATGTCGTGTCGACTCGTGGCGCAGAGGATCAATGGAGGAACGCATGGACATGATGCCGAGATTAATTATTAAATTAATAGGTCGCTTCAGAAAAAAGCGATGAAGGTCATCGGGGACGATGGGATCTCCTCGGCGCCTCTCGGTTTATGAGAAGGTGGTAATGAGGTCGTTAGTGCTCGTCTGTCTCGAGGGTCCATGGTTAGGACAAGATGACAGGAAGCGGAACGCTCAGGATACTGAAAAGCACCGCAGGTGAAGGTTCTACATTATCTCCAGGATTACTGCGGCACCTCAGGTCCTGCCCGTGACCCTGCTCTAACACTGTTATCATAGTCATGTGACACGCTGAAAACACCTTCAGAGTGAAAACCATCAGCAGCTGCACATGATCTCCGGTTACAGCTGGAAAATACGCCCATGGTTCTCAGCGTCGGTTCTCAGCGTCGGTTCTCAGCGGTCGGTTCTCAGCGTCGGTTCTCAGCGTCGGTTCTCAGCATCTCACATGTCCTCCTCTAAATCTTACTACATCTACAGAACGCTACACTACAGTTAGAACCAGTAAACGTACATAGAACCCTTTTCGGAAGATATGGACATTTCTACTGAAATTTTGTGTGTGTGTGTGTGTGTGCATATATGTATATAATTGTGTGTGTATGTGTATATATATGTGTATATGAGTGTGTGAGTGTGTATGTTCTTTATTTTTGTGTATAAGCATGTGTGTGTGTATGTGTATATATGTGTGTATATGTGTGTGTGTGTAGTGCATATGCGTATGTGTGTATAAGCATGTGTGTGTGTCTGTGTGCATATATGTATATAATTAAGTGTGTATGTGTATATGTGTGTATGATTGTGTGTTTGTGTGTGTATGTATATGTGTGTATAAGTATGTGTGTGTGTGCATATATGTGTATTTGTGTATGTGTATTTTTGTGTACGCGTCCGTGTGCATAAGCATGTGTGTGTATGTATGCATATGTGTGTGTGTGTGTGTGTGTGTGTGTGTCTTGTGTGTGTGTGTATGCATATGTGTGTATAAGTGTGTGTGTGTTTGTGCATATATGTGTATAACTGTGTGTGTATGTGTGTATAAGTGCGCGCGCGTGTGTGTGTAAGCATATGTGTGTGTGTGTGTGTGTGTGTATACAATATATATGCACATACACACAAACCTTTCTTTGAACCGTTTTCATTGTTAGTCAGCCATGAGCCCTGGATTATCCAACAAACACTTAAAGAATGTGTCCTAAATGTACTAAGGCATATGAATGAACTCCTGAAAGGTTCTAGGAAAGGTTTGTTCTACACACGTACTCAGGTTAAAAGGTTCCTTAGTCCTGAAAAACGCTGAGTTCCTGGCTTCCAGAAAGCGTTCCTGGATAGAATCATTTCCAGACTCCCAAAAAGAAACATTTCTGGCTTCCTAAAGAAGTTTCACTGTCCCTGAAAAAGTTCATAAAATGTTCATGAAAAGGTTCCTGGCTTTCCGAAAAGTGACCCACGTCCCAGGAGAGCGGGAATGCTAAACTCCTGACAAGTTCTAGCATCGAGGAGAAAATAATGAGTGATCATTTATCATTTGGAGTTTGTACCACACACTTATTTAGTAAACACACACACACACACACACACTGAGAAGGGTTCTTCAAGGGTTTGTTGAATGATTAAAGTTCATAGCTTCCCAAAATGGTTCTACTCAGAATCCTTTTGAATACGGCTAAGCTGTGAATGTGAAACAAAATGAACAGCACGGACAATTGCAGACAGATTTAGGACACAGCGGGATGAAAAGAGCCTCTGTGGAGACTGGACAGTTTGGGGACAGAAAATAACCTGAAAGAAAAAGAGAGAGAGAGAGAGAGAGAGAGAGAGAGAGAGAGAGAGAGAGAGAGAGAGAGAGAGAGAGACTTTTATTATTAGACTTAGAGAAATATTGTAAAATTTATTAGGTTTATCCTGGAATAACTCTGAGAATTCCATATGCTGTTGATTCCCAGAAGCACAAACTGGAATGTGGAACTCTCACAGGTGGAGAGGCAAGAAATTCAGGAGGGATAGAGGAGGAGGAGGGGGAGGAGGAAGAGGAGGAAGTGTGTGATGAGGCTGTAGACAGGTGTGCATTGTCATGCAGTGTTGGTTGTCACTACGGTGGTTTCTCAGAAACCCAGGCTTTCAATAATTCTGCCTTGTCATAAATATGGAACGATTCCCTCCATGCTACATTAGCTGGCTCATTCTGCCCCGCGTCCCCGAGAGAAAACGAAGGAGGCGGCACAGCCGGCATCTAATGAAGCAACAAAAAAACCTCAATTCCATGCATCCAGACCCGCAACCAAACGCTAACGGATCTAGTGCCGCCATATGATGGGAAGGAAATCAGCTCTCCTGAAGCTGACATCACCCCCGTGTGTGTGTGTGTGTATGAGCCTGCTTATATGCAATATATTTATTAACCATTATTGCAGGAGTTCAAAACCTTTATGGAAGTAAAATCAAGGACCGTTACGTGGCCCGGACTGGCGTCACCGGAGCCCCACCCTGGAGCCAGGCCTGGGGTTGGGGCACGCAGGCGAGCGCCTGGTGGCCGAGTCTTTGCCTTTTTTTTTAGTCTTTGTTTTTAATAAATCATTTGCATGAAATAAATAAAATCCACAACTTTTTGAAGTGCACAGGGAACAGGAAGTGGCTCGAGAGTGGGGTTCTGATTCTGTAGGTTGCTGCATTTTCTTTCAGAGCTCTTTTTATTTTGCAAAACGAGGCTGGAATAACGACTGAGAAAAAGATGCCACGTTCCTGAAGGTTTGCATTCGGGACTCACTGATCTTTCATGGAAACATTAAACGATAACCAGGATCCACTAAAATACCATCTGGAACCATAAAACTGCGAACAGGAACCATTGCAATAACACCAGGAAGCACTGGTGCAGCAGCACAGGCCACCAGAGACACATGAAAGCCTCGTTAAACACATTATACACTGTATTTGTTCTGAAGGTAAAAGGCTAAAGCTCTAAATTGAGAGAAGAACCCTCAGGGAACCCTTGGGGAACCCTCAGAGAACCCTTGGGGAACCCTCAGAGAACCCTCAGAGAGCTTTCAGAGAACCCTTGGGTAACCCTCAGAGAACCCTTGGGGGAAACCCCTCAGAGAACCCTTGGGGAACCCTCAGAGACCCCTCAGAGGACTTTCAGAGAACCCTTGGGGAACCCTCAGAGAACCCTTGGGGAACCCTCAGAGAACTCTCGGGAACCCTCAGAGAACTCTCGGGGAACTCTCAGCGAACCATCAGAGAATTCTTGGGGAACCATCAGAAAACCCCTTTGGGGGAACCCTCGGAGAACACTCGTCTCATCTGTTTCTTCTCCAGCCCCGTGTAGTCCACTTGACATTTCAGCTGGTTTTAATTCAGAAGTGACCTTTGGACAACGTCCTCTGCTATTTTCTCCTCGTCAGGACTTTCATCTTTCACGTCCACTTTCTGGTCTTTCGTTCTGAATTACAGAGAGTTTCACACCGCGTTACTCTTACATTCCTGTAACATTAATCATGTGTTTCAGAGCTGAAGCGCCGTTTACGTCAAAACACACTCGCTGTCTGGAGAAACAACTAACAAACAACAGCAAAGAAAGACAAAAAAAAAGAAAGAAAGAAAGAAAAAAAGAAAGAAAGAAAGACAGAAAGAAAGAAAGAAAAATACATTTTCATATAACCTGAAAAACTAAAAATATATTTTTTTGGATATTTTGATTTTTACTATTTAATATCTGTTTACAGTTTAATGACTGAAATCATTGTGATACACACACACACACACACACACACACACACACACACACACAATGAGAGCTCAACACACACACACACACATACAGAGCTTAACACTCACACACACACACACACACACAATGAGAGCTCAACACACACACACACACACATACTAAGCTTAACACACACACACACACACACACAATGAGAGCTCAACACACACATACAGAGCTTAACACACACACACACACACACAATGAGAGCTCAACACACACACACACATACAGAGCTTAACACTCACACACACACACACACACACAATGAGAGCTCAACACACACACATATAGAGTTTAACACACACACATACAGAGCTTAACACACACACACACACACACACACACTCCAGCTGAACTTATCAGCGTCTCTTCTTGTTGTCTTAAACATCATTGTTTCAGTAGCTGTTGTTACCCTGAGTGCTAACAGTGTGTGTTTGACTTTCTTTCTTTCTTTGTTGACTTTATTTACTCCTCATCCTGCCTTTGTAAACAAGCGAGATGTGCTAGCTCAGGTGAGCGAGCGTTTGAAGAGCTAGCACCGTGGTGATGTCGGCTCGGCTGGAGGAATTTTAATGAAGATGCTATCACTTCGCCCTCAGGAGAGCGCTTGTTTAGAAATAATTATCTTTTACAGGCGGTAATCTAAACAAACACAAAGCACTAGCACAAAGGGGAAGCGTGGTGACCGTTAGCAACACCGCCATAATCCGTCACTTAAGTAAAAGCTGTTGCATTCATCTTCAGCGAACATGTCAGATGATTACTCAAGCGCTAGTTTCTGGCCTGAAGATTTGTAAAGCTCATTGATTAGCGCTGCTCGTGACAGATTACCTGCTATCACCAGTTTTCTGGGAGCGAGACGCTAGTGAAATCAAAAGTAGGGTTTTTTCTTTAAACAAAGGGTAGTATGCTAACTGCTTGCCATTAGCATGTATGTTAGCAGACCGATGTTCATGATGCAACCGAGTACCAACCGATTCCCCGGCGGCTTTTCGCTCGTCCAAGACACAGTTGCTGTTATCGGTCCAAAACTCTGTCAGTGTCACCTACAGAGCTTCAGATGCTAGCGGTCGCTGATTTAGGAGTCGGGAGAAGCGACAGCGAGAAGCTCGGGAAGACGGCCAAGTGAAGTGAAGAGGGAAATGAAAACAAGGTTCCAGCTTATTTGTGCAGGGAAAAACTGACAGATCTGCTTAATAGAGCTCGAAGGTAGCAAGGTAATTTAAGACACGACAGCTACGTCGCTAAGAGCGGGACATAAATTTACCTCAGCGCACTTCAGGCAAGGACAGGGGGATGGACTGAGCAGGAAAAGAGGAAGGAGAGACAGAAGACAGAGGACGGGAACGAGGCAAAAAAAAAAACACTGACAAGATAGCTGCGTGCTAATGTTCTAGCCACGCCCACTTTATGACCTGGCACGTTTAGATCCGCGACTCATTTCCCTAATCACGTGAAGACGTTTCTAATTCCGTCCTCCTGCAGAAACCATGAAGATATGACGAGATCAGATCATTTTTATATTTATATTCTGTCCTGGGATCTTAAAAGGAAACCACACAGACACACACACACACACACACACACACACACACACACACACCATGCAAATAAAGGCATCTGCATTAGAGACCCAGGCTTCCCTGCGGATATTAACATCCTTTATCACACCTAATGGAATTCAGTGTGTGTTCTTTCCCATAAAACAGCCTCGCACATTTATTTTCGAGATGCGTGAAATGAAATTAAGGCTGAAAAATCAGCGACAGAACGTGTGTGTGTGTGTGTGTGTGGGGTGTGTGTGTTTTTTTAGGGAGCTAATGAGATTGGACCAGCTACATGAAGGAATTCCTCCTCGTGCGAATATGCAGAAAATAACCTGCTGCTCTCCTCGTTAGGATCTACACACAGTGGCCAATTTATTAAGCACGTCTCCTCTGTAGCCGAGTCTAATAAACTCCCAGAGCTTTTAATAACAGAATAATGGTGTTCGTGTTGATAGTCGAAGACGCTGCGCTTTATTACCGTCAGCTATGGTGTACTTCTATTTCTAGCACTAAACAACACGACCGCTAATCACCGACACGCTCCTGGAACTCGGCCCGACCGCTACAGCGTGAAGTTACACGCTCCACTCCTTTTATACAATTACTTTACTTACAAATTTCCTTTCAGTCACTAAATTGACATTTTCCTTAGAAAACAGAGACTGCTTGAGGGGCGGAGTTACATATGAGGACATGTTTATTCATTTATTAGATTTGCAAATTTGCATAATCATGTATATTTATAGGTTTGGGTATTTTAATATAGATAAATGTGTATAAATGTTTCTAGTCATGATTTTGTTATTAAATTTACATTAAATACACCGACCAGGTATAACATTATGCCTAATAAAGTGTTGGTCCCCCTTTTGCTGCCAAAACAGCCCTGACCCGTCATGCACTGTGTATTCTGACACCTTTCTATCAGAACCAGCATTAACTTCTTCAGAAATTTGAGCAACAGTAGCTCGTCTGTTGGATCGGACCACACGGGCCAGCCGTCGCTCCCCACGTGCATCAATGAGCCACCCATGACCCTGTCTCCGCTTCACCACTGTTCCTTCCTTGGACCACTTTTGATAGATACTGACCACTGCAGACCGGGAACACCCCACAAGAACTGCAGTTTTGGAGATGTTCTGATCCAGTGGTCTAGCCATCACAATTTGGTCCTTCATCAAACTCGCTCAAATCCTTACGCTTGTCCTTTTTTCCTGCTTCTAACACATCAACTTCCTTCTTCAAGCTGTGCTCGACCAATCAGATTAGAGAACCAGAGATAATCACAGATAATATAAGGTGGGGCTAATTAAGACAGGATGCTAATGAGAAATCAACTCATACTCGATACTCTGCAACGGGACGAAGGGAAATGTGGGTAGGAAGAGTCACACTGATCCGAGTGAAACACAGAACAGCTGAAGACATCAGGATAGTAAAGCAGTGACACGAAGTGGGCGGAGCCTGGATCCGAACCCAAACGACGGCCCGTTTACAGGAGGAGACAAACAAGAACAAAAGTAAAAATGTCTAAAAGAAAACTTTGTTATTCTTTATTTTATTTTTTTTATCTGGATGTGAGCAGCTGAGACGTTGGGAGGAAAAGTA
>JAUCMX010000016.1:23524168-23606668 GCA_033459395.1 Hemibagrus guttatus | reverse complement strand
ATTAACATCTTCAGCAATCTGTCTGTTGGATCGGACCACACGGGCCAGCCGTCGCTCCCCACGTGTATCAATGAGCCTCGGCCGCCCATGACCCTGTCTCCGGGTCACCACTGTTCCTTCCTTGGACCATTTTTATAGATACTGACCACTGCAGACCGGGAACACCCGACAAGAGCTGCAGTTTTGGAGATGTTCTGATCCAGTGGTCTAGTCACAATTTGGCCCTTCATCAGACTCGCTCAAATCCTTACGCTTGTCCATTTTTCCTGCTTCTAACACATCAACTTTGAGGACAAAATGTTCACTTGCTGCCTAATATATCCCACCCACTAACAGGTGCCATGATGAGGAGATCATCAGTCTTATTCACTTCACCTGGCACTGGTCATAATGTTATGGTTGATCGGTGTAGATTAGTGTTTGGGTTTTATTACAGCTTTCCAGTATATCAGGACAGAGTTTCCCTTAGAACCCGACAGGAACATCTGAACCTTCACACAGATTTTAAACCCCGGGCCAGAACCTGGAGCTGAAACCACTCTTCCAAAACTATCATATCATCATACATTCTTCTACATGATTTATTTCAGGTTACTGAATAAAGTTTTAAAAGAGAAGTCTTTTGTTTGTTTGTTTGTTTGTTTGTGTGCAGATGAACACGGAAGAGTGACACGCCCCCTGGATTTGATTGGTTAATATCTTTCAGCTTTCTGTGACACATCAGAAACACGCCAGCAGATGTTGTGTTCATAAACCTTGCTTACTTAGGACATTTTGTTTTCTCCTTAAAATGCTTGAAAACGCAGGAGAAACTGATGAAGTGGATGAACTGAGCGCTTGCTTTTTAATCACAGCACAGATTAGACAAAAATAAATAAATGACAAAAGAACAAAGCTTAGTGTGTGTGTGTGTGTTTGTGTGTTTGTTTGAATGAAGTACAGTTTTAAAAGCATTAGCATGTGAGGATGCTGTGGATGGTGCGAGAGTGTAAAAGTCAAACCTCATTTCTTTGGGATTCTCTCAGACCTTCAACATGACCAGGAGTTACTTTACAGACAGAAAAAAAAACCAGCCTCCATAAATCAGCCGGAGAATGACACCTGGGACGCGTTAGAGATGTTTTACAGCTCCTTATATTCTCTCTGTCACTTTATAAGCGTCTCTTATAAAGTCTTCAGAGGCGTCACTTTATTGTACTCTCATTCTATTTCCCTTCATTTTCTTCCAGTAAAAATGTCTTTTATCTTTCACCTGCGAGGAAAACGTGGGACTTTTAAACCACGTAAGCGTTAATGAAATATATTCCATCATCATCATCATCATCGTCATCATCATCATCATCGTCATCATCGTCGTCGTCATCATCGTCATCGTCATCATCGTCGTCGTCATTGTCGTCATCGTCATTGTCATCGTCATCATCGTCATCATCGTCGTCGTCATCGTCGTCATCGTCATCATCGTCGTCGTCATCGTCGTCGTCGTCGTCATCATCATCATCGTCGTCATCATTATCATCGTCATCGTCGTCGTCGTCATCGTTATCATCGTCGTTGTCGTCATCATCATCGTCATCGTTGTCATCATCATCATCATCGTCATCATCATCATCGTCGTCGTCATCGTCGTCATTGTTATCGTCGTCGTCATCGTCGTCGTCGTCATCATCGTTATTATCGTCGTCGTCATCATCATCATCGTCGTCGTCGTCATCGTCGTCATCATCATCATCATCATCGTCGTCATCATCGTCGTCGTCATCATCATCGTCATCATCATCATAGTCGTCGTCGTCGTCATCATTATCATCGTCGTCGCTGTCGCCGTCGTCTTCGTCGTCATCGTCGTCGTCATCGTCATCATCATCATCATCTGGGGAGAAAACGCTGTCTGAATGAGACTTTCACTGAAGGGTTTAATTCAATAAAAAAAATTTCAAATTAATGATCTTTCTTTTTTCTTTCTTTTTTTTAAAGTTTGCGATAAACTTTTGGACTTTTTTTTTTCAATGTCACTGTGTAAGAAACTCCAGGAGAAAAACAATCTTTTAATCTCGACCAGTTCATTAATTGGAGCGAGATGAGTGCAAGCGTTTTTTCCCTCCACCTCTCTCTCTATTGCACTTTCTCTTTTTTTAGTCGTTTTTATTTAATTTGCACAGTCAACCGCTATCTCTCCATCTCTCGCCTCTTCCTCCACCCACATTATTCCACAAATTGCATTTCCAAGGTGCTTTATAGATTAACAAGTCGAGAGAGAGAGAGAGAGAGAGAGAGAGAGAGAGAGAGAGAGAGAGAGAGAGAGAGAGAGAGAGGGGGACATATGGTGGACATACAAATGAGTGTTTGAGACCATACAGGTTTATCCTTAACCTCTATGTTCACTTTAGTGAGAGAAACTGAGTTGATACACAGAACTAGAGAACACACACATACACACACGCAGAGAGAAACAGAGAACACACACACACACACACACACACACACACACAGAGAGAACACACACAGAGAGAAACAGAGAACAGACACACAGAACCAGAAAGAACACACACACGCACACACAGAGAAACAGAGAACACACACACAGAACCAGAAAGAACACACACACACACACACACACACACACAGAAACAGAGAACACACACACACACACACACACACACACACACAAACAGAGAGAACACACACACACACACAGAAACTGAGAGAACACACACACACACACATACACACAGAGAACACACACACAGAAAAAGAGAGAACGCACACACACATACACACACACAAACAGAACACACACACACACAGAACACACTCACACACAGAACACACTCACACACAGAACACACACACACACAGAACACACACATACACAGAGAACACAGAACACACACACACACGCACAGAACACAGAACACACACACACACACATATACACACACACACACACACACAGAACACACACACACGCAGAACACACACACACACACATAAACATACACAGAACACACACAGAACACACACACAGAACACACACACACACACAGAACACACACACACACACACACAGAAACAGAGAACACACACACACACACAAACAGAGAGAACACACACACACACAGAAACTGAGAGAACACACACACACACACACACATACACACAGAGAACACACACACAGAAAAAGAGAGAACGCACACACACACACACACACACACAGAACACACACACACACACTCACACACACACACAGAACACACTCACACACACACACAGAACACACACACAGAACACACACAGAACACACACACACACACACATAGAACACACACAGAACACACACACACACACACAGAACACACACACGCACACAGAACACACAAACACACAGAACACACACACACACACATAGAACACACAGAACACACACACAGAACACACACACACACACACACACAGAACACACACAGAACACACACACAGAACACACACAGAACACACACACACACACACACACACACACACACACAGAGAACACACACAGAACACACACAGAACACACAGAACACACACACAGAACACACACAGAACACACACACACAGAACACACACAGAACACACACACACACACAGAACACACACATACACACACACAGAACACACACAGAACACACACACACACAGAACACACACACAGAACACACACAGAACACACACACACACACAGAACACACACGCACAGAACACACACGGAACACACACACACACACACACACAGAACACACACAGAACACACACACACACAGAACACACACAGAACACACACACACACACAGAACACACACACACACAGAACACACACAGAACACACACACACACAGAACACACACAGAACACACACACACACACAGAACACACACACAGAACACACACACACACAGAACACACACAGAACACACACACACACAGAACACACACACACACACACAGAACACACACAGAACACACACAGAACACACACAGAGCACACACAGAACACACACAGAACACACACACACACAGAACACACACAGAACACACACACACACAGAACACACACAGAACACACACACACACACACAGAACACACACACAGAACACACACACACACAGAACACACACACACACAGAACACACACACACACACACAGAACACACACAGAACACACACAGAACACACACACACACACACAGAACACACACACACACAGAACACACACAGAACACACACACACACAGAACACACACACAGAACACACACACACACAGAACACACACAGAACACACACACACACAGAACACACACACACACACACAGAACACACACAGAACACACACAGAACACACACACACACACACACACAGAACACACACACAGAACACACACACACACAGAACACACACAGAACACACACACACACAGAACACACACAGAACACACACACACACAGAACACACACACACACACACAGAACACACACAGAACACACACAGAACACACACACACACACACAGAACACACACACAGAACACACACAGAACACACACACACACACAGAACACACACGCACAGAACACACACGGAACACACACACACACACACACACAGAACACACACACACACACACAGAACACACACACAGAACACACACAGAACACACACACACACAGAACACACACAGAACACACACACACAGAACACACACAGAACACACACACACACACAGAACACACACACAGAACACACACAGAACACACACACACACAGAACACACACAGAACACACACACACACAGAACACACACAGAACACACACACACACACAGAACACACACACAGAACACACACAGAACACACACACACACAGAACACACACACACACACACAGAACACACACAGAACACACACAGAACACACACAGAGCACACACAGAACACACACAGAACACACACACACACAGAACACACACAGAACACACACACACACAGAACACACACAGAACACACACACACACACACAGAACACACACACAGAACACACACACACACAGAACACACACAGAACACACACACACACAGAACACACACAGAACACACACAGAACACACACACACACACACAGAACACACACACAGAACACACACACACACAGAACACACACAGAACACACACACACACAGAACACACACAGAACACACACACACACAGAACACACACACACACACACAGAACACACACAGAACACACACAGAACACACACAGAACACACACACACACAGAACACACACAGAACACACACAGAACACACACAGAACACACACACACACAGAACACGCACAGAACACACACACACACACACAGAACACACACACACACAGAACACACACAGAACACACACACACACACACAGAACACACACACAGAACACACACAGAACACACACACACACAGAACACACACAGAACACACACACACACAGAACACACACAGAACACACACACACACACAGAACACACACACACACAGAACACACACAGAACACACACACACACAGAACACACACAGAACACACACACACACACACACAGAACACACACACAGAACACACACAGAACACACACACACACAGAACACACACACACACACACAGAACACACACAGAACACACACAGAGCACACACAGAACACACACAGAACACACACACACACAGAACACACACAGAACACACACACACACACAGAACACACACAGAACACACACACACACACACAGAACACACACACAGAACACACACACACACAGAACACACACAGAACACACACACACACAGAACACACACAGAACACACACAGAACACACACACACACACACAGAACACACACACAGAACACACACACACACAGAACACACACAGAACACACACACACACAGAACACACACAGAACACACACACACACACAGAACACACACACACACACACAGAACACACACAGAACACACACAGAACACACACACACACACACAGAACACACACAGAACACACACAGAACACACACAGAACACACACACACACAGAACACACACAGAACACACACACACACACACAGAACACACACACAGAACACACACACACACAGAACACACACAGAACACACACACACACACACACACACAGAACACACACAGAACACACACAGAACACACACACACACACACAGAACACACACACAGAACACACACACACACAGAACACACACAGAACACACACACACACAGAACACACACAGAACACACACACACACAGAACACACACACACACACACACAGAACACACACAGAACACACACAGAACACACACACACACACACAGAACACACACAGAACACACACACAGAACACACACAGAACACACACACACACAGAACACACACAGAACACACACACACACACACAGAACACACACACAGAACACACACACACACAGAACACACACAGAACACACACACACACACACACAGAACACACACAGAACACACACAGAACACACACACACACACACAGAACACACACAGAACACACACAGAACACACACAGAACACACACACACACACACAGAACACACACAGAACACACACAGAGCACACACACACACACACACAGAACACACACAGAACACACACAGAACACACACAGAACACACACAGAGCACACACAGAACACACACACACAGAACACACACACACACACACAGAGCACACACAGAACACACACACACAGAACACACACACACACACACAGAGCACACACACACACACACACAGAACACACACAGAACACACACAGAACACACAGGTCAGAGGAGTTTATGACTGCAGGGAAATAAACACTTCACTCCATCGGAGAGCCTCAGAGCGCATTCACAGCTTATAAAACTTTATAAAAGTGTAACAGCTTCTACTGCTGACTAACAAGTATCCTGAATAACAATACACACACACACACACACACACACACACACACACACACACACACACACACACACACATTTAAAGTAAGATGTTACTTTGCATAACAAGAGCTTTACAGCTTAACTTAATTTTGACTTGGATTTGGCTCAGAAAAGGGTTTAGACTTGACCCTGATATCACACACACACACACACACACACACACCCGCACACACACACACACACACACACACTGCATGAAATTTTGGACGGAAACCCAAGAAATGAACAGTGTTGACTGATGACACTCAGGTGAGAACATTCATCACTTACTCCCTCTATTACTCCTCAGAGAGAGAGAAGGAGAGAGAGAGAGAGAGAGAGAGAGAGAGAGAGAGAAGGAGAGAGAGAATTGATTGATATTGAGAATAGCTAAATTCATGGCTTTATTTAAATATGGCTTTCCACAATTATTAATGGATTTATAATAGATAGATAGATAGATAGATAGATAGATAGATAGATAGATAGATAGATAGATAGATAGATAGATAGATAGATAGATTTTTAACTCAAATTCAACCTGTCTCTGCTTCTTAACAGCTGAATATCTGCCTGTGGAAATTCTCATGGATTCATTAACACCTTGCGTCTGTGTTGGTCTGTAAGTCACGTGTTTTAAGAGTAAAATGTTAGTAATGAATTAACACGATCAGGTCAGATCAGGTGTTTAGCATTAAGAGTACTAAAACATTATAAACACTACTCCAGTCTGTAAGCTCAGTAATAAATATCATCATAAGTGTCTGAATAAATCCCATCTGATTTCAAAACTTCATAACATCGAGCAGAGTGAGAGTGGGATAAAGTGAAAAGTACGACTTCAAGCGCTGCAGTGAGATTAGCATAAAAATGTAAATAAGACAAAAAGGTGTGCAGTGAGCGACACATCAGACGTCACCTGTCGGAGTCAGGCGTTCTATAAAGAGGAGTGCGCTGGCTGTAATTACTCTAAACGCTGCAGTGCATGTTTGCAGGTGAAAGGTGACTACATTAGCCCGGGATTCATGATAATTTCCTCCTGTTTCACTCTAATTGTCCGTGTCACTGCATGAGAAAGAGGGCTTTGTGGAGGCGGTTTATTCAAATTAGGAATTAGGATCTTTCTTTTTTTTATAGTCAGAAAAAAATCCACAGTTTTTTTTATTACTTTGTTCTTTACTTTGTAACAATAGATTTTGGGACTAAAAAAAAGTCTTAAAACGTTTGCCAAAAAAGGGAGGAAAGTGAGGGGAAGGATTAGCCAAATCTAATCAAATCAGTGAATCAATGAATCAATCAATGAATCAAATTGGTATAAATGATTCAAATCAGTAAAACATTTTAAAAAAAACATGCTTTTTTTGTCCAAGTGAAAAAATGTCTTTTAAAAAATAAGTAACTTTTCATCAGAGTTCACTTGTGCACAAGGATTTGTTTATTCATTTTCAGCCATAGTGCTACTTTGATTATTTAAATTACAAACGTTTTCTATAGTAATTAGTGCACTTTTAAATTTGTGTTTAATTAGTAAGCATTAGAACAGATATATAGATAATACTGCTACTACTTTCTCATTAGAACTAAGTATACAAACAAGCCACGCCTACAAGAGGTAACTGTAGCATAGCAACACGCCCACTAAAGACAAACTATGCGCCATTAACGAGCTGCTAGAGTGAAGACAGGATAAGTGTATAATTATTCATTCCAGCCCCTGGAGTTTGTGTCTAACAAGACTAACAGACTTCCTCCACCACCCCTTACACACACACACACACACACACACAAACTAATGAGCTTAGGAACATTTTCCCTTGTACAGGTCATCTGGAGTCAGTATCCCACACACACAAGCGCAGAAATCAAAGTGTTCTCTTAATTGAATCTCACAAACCTCCCTGATAAACAAGCTGCTTCATGCCACACTCCGCTATTTGAAGTTGAACAATCTCGCCACTCTTCGCACCGCCTCTCTTCTCCACGTCTCTCTTCCAGCACTTCACTCGAGCAATAAAGGCCTTTTCATCCTGAACAGGGTTAGAAATAACAAGGTACGAGCCGTATTTAAACAACAAGACCTTGACTTGCATTTAAAGCTGGGTTTTTTCACGCGTATAAAAGGTCCTCAGCACATAAAAGCAACAGTTAAATCGCCTAAAATGAATAGCAGTGCTCAAGCTGAGAACCATATCACAGCAAAGCATTTATTCTTTCAGTAACGACCCTCAAGTGCCTCCCTGGCAGACGCATTTAGTACACGAACAATTCAATTCTTTTGATCAGGTCATAAAGATGAATCATTGCTTTTGTTCACTGGCAGCTTCACAACATTTCTATACATATCCGCAACCTCATGATTTAATGTTAGATTCACTTTATATATATATATATATATATGCTGGTTGTGTGATTCGAATGTGTGATTCTGACCACTTGAGTCAAGTGAATCGTTTTGGTCGTAACTGATTCTTTTCTCTGTTGTTCAGTGAATCAGTCTTTGATTGAGTGAAACTTTCAGTTATGATCTTTATTCACTCCTCTCTCATTCAGAAAATTAGTGTTTGACTCCATGAAGCATCCATCAATCATGGCCAAGAATCACTCATTTGAATGAATAATTTCGGTTGACATTCGCCCCTCTCTCACAGCAGATCACTGTATGACTCACTGAATCACTTCCATATTGTTTATCAAATCAGTGTTTAAATCAACAAATCTTTCTGTCACAATCAGAATTTGCTTGAGTGTTGTTCAGCTGTTCATTCCTCTCCCGAGGAGTCATTTAGTGTTTGACTAAGTGAATCATTTCAATCTCAACTAAAAGATTTGCTCCAGTGAATCAGTCGATTCGGTGAGTTCAGTCATGCCCATTCATTCATGTTCATGTGTTTGGAAAATTTATGCTCAACTCTACACCTGGTGTAAACGCTTACGAATTCTTGTTGTCATGGTTACATCGTTACAGGACTGAACCGTTTCACTTAACACAATCCTACTCATTTACAGAGGTTGTGATTAGCATAAGGGGCGGGGTCAGCGCTCATATTTTTATGACTTCATCATTCTTGTTTGTTTGAATTCATACAAATTCTACATGAGTTAAGTTTGACTTTAGCAGTGTCCTGATGTAAGAAAAGATTTAATTAACACACACCTATGAGTTTCTAATTCTGGGCAAACGCGAGACAAGGCTTCACGCTCATTTAGATAATTAATTTAGATGACTTTGTGGTTTGGGTTATCTCTTTTGCATGTGATAGAGCTCCTTATGCAGATTACAGTTTTCAATATAAATTAAAGGACTGTCTGCGATGCTGCTTAAAGCAACGATGATTTTTTATTTATTTTTTTTTGGGGGGGGGGGGGGGTGAAAAGCCATAAATATACAGTGATTGAATAATATGAAGCTGTTTTCAGGGCATCCATGACGAGCCTGAGAGGTGTTTTTCTGTCAGTCAGGACATCGACGTGGCTGTGAAGTTCAGATTTCAGGCAGTGACTCAGTCAGCGCTCTGTTACACTCAGCTCTATCAGCCACATCAATAAAGAAAGTGCAGAATTTATTCTTTAGTCAGCCATCTATCTTCTTCTCCTCAACCCTCTTACACTGAGACGTATTAAAACAAGCAGCCTATTGATATTAATTTTAGACGAGATCAGCAGACAGTAATGTATGAAGCACCGGAAGCCATGCTTTGCTTTTTTTTTTCCTTTTCTCTCCACCCTCGGGGGAAATATTAATCGCCGTCATCTTATTACAGTAACTCCATCTCTGCAGGATATTAAAATACACCGTTCACTAATAAGCAAATAACAGCGAGGCCTCTGGTTTGTATCGGGATCAAATTTTGGAGTAAACACACCAGAAAGATTGCGGTGTGTGACTTCGTTAGGGATTCGCTTAGAAATATTAAAAAACTTGGTTTGAAGCAGGATCATCTAGCCTAATGTTTAAAGGACAAATAAATAAATAAATAAATAAATAAAACAAATGTCCAGTGTTTATTTTTATTTTTATCTCAGTGTCACAAGTTTTCCAAGCCATAGTTTTCCAGTTATTAAATATTAAACAATGCATGTACAATATCAGACGTCATGTCTCACGTCATTTAAACAGATCCATCCTGTCAAACTTCTCAATTTATTATTTATTTATCATATTATTTATCGTTCACTGAAATTGTTTTGTTTGTTCCATCACAGAATACTGAGACAAATTCATGGTTCTTTACAACCAACCCAGAACGTGCTGCTTTAATGATGCTAGCTAATATTCTCATAAGAAGTTTCCTTTACCTTTGAAACCTCTTCTCCTTAACAGAATAAAGGGGGCGGAGTCTGACTTGGACTATAAACTTTAATGGGGATAAAATCTCCAGCTTTTATTAAATAAAAAAATATTGATGGCTTTTTTTTTTCCACATATGAAATCACATTGTGGGAGGAGTTTAATCGAGTCTAACTCCGCCCCCTCGACATCCGAGGTAGTTGACTTAATACGTTGTCAGTTTCCGCATCGGTGTCATTACGAGAGCGTTATAACTCTGTTCCGCTGCCATCGTCATGGGGATCGAGTCGACGAGATCGATTTAAGTAGCGTGACGACCCTGGACCGTATCCAACCTGGGCCTTTCTCAGATGGATAACCGACTCCAGCGTCTGCCCTGCAGTTAACAAGTCAACTTTTAATTGATAACCAGTGTTTAAAGGAGCCGGTCTAACCTTGGGGTTGGGGGAGAGGGGAATCCGTCCAGGAGAGAGAGAGAGAGAGAGAGAGAGAGAGAGAGAGAGAGAGAGAGAGAGAGAGAGAGAGTGAGAGTAAATGCTAGAGTAAGCATTTACTGCATGTCATCAGTCAGGGATGGGGGGGATGGATGGAAGAAGGGAGGGAGGAAGAGGATATGTGGTCATAAAGAGAGAGAGAGAGGGACGGAGTGACAGAGATAGAGAGGAGTGGCTGGCAGAGATAGAGGCGACAATGAAAAACTAGACAACTGCAGTGACAAATGACAAAAGAGTCACTGGAGGCTGGATTAAGGACAATGAACACAGGATGATGAAGGACTAGGGGAAAAGACAAAAAAAGAAAGAAAGCAGAGGACAAGAAATGCATCCTCTTCAAAAACGTCTGCTTGTGTTTTTAGATCAGCAACATTTTTGTTCCCGTTAAATAAACGAGTGATTTAGCGAAAGGAAAATCAGAACTGCTTAATCTAAATTTAACATGGTGGTCAACAAAGTGCTCCATGTGCTTCCTGTTCTGCTGCTGTCTCCGCCCACCTGCTACCTGACTGTGCTCACCTGTTCTGTGCTACACTCTGGACTTGCTGCAGTTAATCAGTATTGTCTAGAGTTCATTCTTTTTTTTTATACCTAAAACACAAACATGAACCTCCATCAAAAAAGAGAGAAATGTGTATCCATGTGTAGAAAATGACTCGTGCTGATTTAGCCGTCCTATGTAAATGCGGCGCTGTGATAATGTTATCCGACATTTTGTGCATTTTTGATTTGTAAACAAATCGGAAATGTTTTCACTTTTTAACTGTTTTCACTTTTAATACAGCCGTAAACAGGGACATTTGTACCTACGGTTCTATCGTCATTTTTTTTTACATCACCGTCTGGAAATCCGACACAATCTCTTTAAACTTCCTACAAATTTTATGTCGGATCAGGGCTCAGAGTAGGATCATATCCCTAAAGCCCCTGAAAGACTTTCTCTGAATCTCGACTGATAAAAGTCAGCACATTTATTCCACACCGTGTCAAACTCACTTACACAGGACACGTCAGTGAGCTACGAACTCGACAGCTTTAATTCCCCGTGCGCGCACGGCCTCTTCTCTAAAGCCGACCTGTAACTGAAATCTGGTTTACGCAGAAGTCTAAAACAAAACCATTACAGAAAAAAGTGCACTGAAGAGAAAAGTCTAGTGAAGTATATTTAAAGTTGGAAAGTTTCAGTGTCAAACCGCCCTTACCGGTGTCGTCTCTCTGTGCTGACGAGCTTAAACGCTTAATTATCTCCACTGTATCGGTGCTGAGGACAGACAGGCTGCCGTCCCACCCCATGCAGAGACTTCCTGAATATTTAATATCACACTCCTACACACACTCGAGAAAAATCCCTGCTCTAGCAGCACTCTAACACTGCTTCCTAGCTAAAATCAATCCTCTTTTTTAATACATTTTAAAGGAAAATAAAATTTTCAAATCATTCTGAATGCTGATTGGCCAAAAGGTTGTCATGTGGGAAAGTTTCTCATAACAGGCCAGAAATTTAGCTCCACCCCCAAAATTTTATGATGCAGAATTGTAAAATTGTAAAAACTTATTTACTGCTTGGGAACCACATAGATTACATAGAACCCATGAAACTAAGGGTTGCAAGAAGAACCTTTTTTGGAAGCTATTAAATGAACCTTAAACAAGAACCCTTTATTTCTATGAAAGCATATAATAAAGTGTGCAGAACAACCTCCATATTGTTGCTTATAAGTTATTTCTAGAGATGCCAGGAGTTTAAGGGTTCACTGGATAATTAAGGACCATTTCTGACAGGGAAACACTCTGTGGTAGGGTTCTGTATAAAATCTTAAGAGTTCCCTCAGAATCACTGAAGAAGTTTCTAAATTGCATTTTCTATAGTCAGTTACAGTGAAGGGGATTTCAGAGTTCTTCATCTTCAATAAACTTCAGATTTTAACCAAATTTTCATGGTTCTGGTTCTAAAAAAAAACAAAGAAACACCAACCGAGTCTGGAACTCTCAGAAGCAGATGTTGCAAGAGTGTGAACTTTCCCTGACTTAGACAGAGTGGAACCCAGCGAAGCTCCGTTTCTGGTCTCCTCAGCAAGTTTAAAACGTTCCTCACCCTCAGAACCGAACCGATCTGCCAGCTAAATCACGCAGCATCAGCAGAGTCTTCCTGCATCCCACTGACCGGAGCCTGGAGACCGGGACGAGGTGGCGATGGGTACGAAAGCACAGTGAGGCAGGTACAGAACATCTGGTTGGAGAGAAGCTGAATCAGTTGGTGGTAATGAGACAAAAGAACAGACGATTTATTTTTGCTGACACTGTTAGATTTTTCATTCTCCCTGAAGGAATGGTATATTTCTAATGTACTGCATGTGCCAGTTTTTATACAATCTTAGATTCATGAGGTGAAGAGAAAAGACCAGAATACGACTCTAACAAACGTGACTGTAGAAATACACACTGAGATTTGCCGTTTAAAGTCATCAGGTTTCTAATGCAAGGCACGAGATCAGACATGAAGAGCTGATGCATGTGTGATTCTTCACCAAATTTACCCAGTCACTGATATTAACTCCAGTGTTATGAGTCAAACTGAGCAATAAGCTTTAATCCATTTGGGATGTGAGCTGGTGAACACTGCAGCAGTATCTTAATGGTTCCTCCAGAGGAACAATCAAAGAACCCTTAACAAACCTTTACAGACCGAACTTTGATTGAAGGGAGTAGCGCACCTCAGACTGGACCACGGCTTGGACAGCGTGTCCAACTGATTTTTCACGTCAGGTTTTCGTTACCGTGTCCACTCCCGTTCAGGATGTCAGTTTGTTCTGCTTCTTCATGTTTGGCTGCCTAAAGCGATAGACAAAAACTATATTAAATCTTGCTCATAATCTCATCGGTCTGACGCCATGTTTGAAGACGGTTGTGGAAATAGTGTTGGAGGGAAATCCATCGTAAATCTCTCAGTGGAGGGACGAGTGTGGGACAGGTCACATGATAACCTCCATAATACACCCAAACGGTGATAAATCTTCCACAGATACAACACATCCCTCAGGGACCCTCTACCCTTCGGATCAAGGGCACGTCTGAACCGCAGAGGCGCGCCATGTGACCGGGAGACATTGACTCCAAGGGCAGGATTTTGTCATCTGTCATTTGTCATGTGCTGAGTGAAAAATGTGCTGTCGGTGGAGCTGAAGTTGAAATCGGCGTTGATGATTTCAGCCTTTGTACAAGAATTCTCTCAAACTCAACTCACTAATTTCATCTGACTGTAAATAAAGTGTTCCTTTACATAAGTTTAGTGTTTAGTCTGTTTCAGCAGGATCCCTGGTGTGTTCTCCTCTCTGTGAGCTTCTTAAGCAGAACACAGATAATCACACTCGGGTCCGAGAGAGCCGGTCCCCAACCGCTTCCAAATGATCGTTGTATTTCTGACCTCACAGCACAATTTTTGCTCTTTAGTTTGTCGTGCAGTGTGAAAGCCATCTGAATGGAAAATGAATCAAAAGAATCGATTTCACCCTGATTCAGAGTCAAATACAGACTAATAGGTGTGAAAAGGCTCTTATATCCATATAAACTAGAGACGACAGCAGTGAGGAACATAACAACCTCTGAGTGACTCCAGATACCTATATTCCGTGTAACATGCGTTTTCCAGATCGAAGCTACAGTTCTGTTCGAGTAGCGCGCACTTTTTGGACTTCACTCAAGGCTCACGGTGACCTTCTTGTCGCCATTTCCTAATTTCCCCGTGGCATGTCGAGTGTGCCAAAAGAGCCACTCCATCCATCACACCTCACATGCTGAGGTGGAAAATAGATCCCTCCATGAGCCCTATGGATATGCATCTACTAATTTATTTATCTTTCTGAAAGGCCAGCATCTCTGCCAGGACCAGTAAAGTCACCCTGCATCACTTCCTCCCAGCATATGCTCCACGCCGAGACGGAGAACTTTACACATCCCTCACATCATTACTTCACATCTGTAATGTGTCTGATCTGGGCCTGATGATGATGTCTTTTGTCTGAAGGAAGAAATCTTAATATACATTTATAGTCATTTTTAATATGTGTAATATGTAATATGTGATTTTCAGCTTGTGACCTTACAAAGATACATCTTTATCATTTCAGTGCAAAACAATGATCTGGAACAACTTAATCACGTCAAAGGAACATCCTTAATCCTTTACCATCCTTAAAAATGCCAATACGTATGACATGCAAATGAGAAAATAAGACCCAAATAAGACCTTGATGGAATGTAATATTAATAATAATGATGCATCTGTTCATCACTAACGTTCGTGAAGTTATGCTGCATTTCCCATGTGTCTCACGCTTATCTTCAAAACACGACTGGGTCAAATCTCTAGAGTATTTGTGACATCACCATTCGAGCTTCCCTTAAGCTCCGCCCCATATCGCTTTTATACAAAAATTATTTAAAAATCTCTCATTTAAAATAGAAAAAATCAGCAGCGTATATTGCTATTAATGCACTTAATGTGCTAATATGTCATTGTTTCTATAGCAACAGATCAAGGAAGTATCTAAGCCTTTACAGAAAAATGTGTGTGTGTGTGTGTATATAAATTCTCCTGTCCAATAGGAGAATATAACGTCGAGAAAGTGCTAACTTTAGTGTAAAAAAAGGCTAACGTGACAAATTTACAGCAAATTTACGGCTCGAAGGTGAGAGAACGTATCTAAATGGACGCCGTCCAGTACGCAGCTATACTACGTGTGACTGCACGCCTTTATCGGGATTTTTTTTTCCTCGACACCACATATGGCTCGACATTCACGGTTTTCTCAGCTGTATAATTAGCCTAGCTTCCTCAGCATAAACATGTTCCGTTATTGCCTTTGTCACCGGCAGTCCTGCAGAACCGAGCTGCAATCTCTCGCCGCAACTCTTTCATTTTACAGCGAGAGCGACTGCGAACACACTGATGTGTATTTGCAATAAAAAGGGAATGAAAGTGCCTCCGCGCTAAACCTCGGTTGGTCTGGGTTCGGTGAAGAGTAAATAAGCCATTTATTGCTTTGCTGCTCGTGATCATGCGTGGCAGAGAGCAGCAGAGTCATCTGCGATTTAGAGAAAACTAGGCCAGGGTGAGAGAAAATGAAGCTGAGGTAGAGGAGCTCATCCTCCATGTTTCACTGTTTATCTAATAATAATACAGGCAAAGGAAAAGAAGTGACATGTAATAAGCAGTGAGAAATAAGTCAGAGACAGACACTGAACCCTGATGAATGCACACAAAATACCAGAGTCGCGCCTCATACACAGGTTATTAAGCAGCAGTTATGGAGCTGGACATTTTCCCATATCAAAGCAAACATTTTTCCCGCTGACATTTCTCTATTTCTCCAAAAGTGATATTTAATCCAGCTGAAGTGCTGAGCAGGTTGTAAGTGTGGTGATGGCTGGAAGCCAACATGGCCACCATTTGAGCAGCGATTGATTGGACGTTTTTCTTCGCTGGAAGGATCAGGAACACTCGGACAGATGGCGTGAGAGAGGAGTGGGTTCTCCTGAGAGACCTGGAGGCTCAAAGTCACGCTGGTGGAACTTCTGCCACCCAACTGGAGACACAGAACCAAAAGAACAGGTGGGTTTTTGTTCAATCGTGTTCTTATCAAGCAGGTAAATATCCTTAAATGATAACATCGTTATGCAAATTAGCATTACACACTTTTATGATTTTTTTTTTTTTTTTTTTATTCAATGCCTTCAGGAGAAGCTGAATTCAATCCAAGCACAGAAGCAGACAAGGAGACAATTCAGTGACATGAGCCTGGAGGTCTAGGAGAAGACTGGACATATCAGATCTAATAAAGGAGGCGTGGCTTTTCTGCTTTATTGTTTGATTATATGTACATTTTAACCTTAGGGTTATGTGAGTAATGTTAAACAGAAAGTGCAATATGAATGAATGATTATCAAAATATAAAATATCCTGAGATACAGCATCGGTATCTGAAATCGTTTATTTATTGTCGCTGGATCATTGATTAAGAATCAACACACACACACACACACACACAACACACACACAGAGTATTCATACAAACCCCTAAAAACACAAGAGGAGTGCGAAAGCCTGAAAAGATGAGACGTGGAGAGCAGGAGAAAGAGAAACTGCTACTTTATTTCTCTAATCAGACTTCCTTCTTTATTAGAGTGGAGGTCATTTAGTGAATCAGGTGTTGGCTTTGTCTGGCCCTCGACTCTTCACCTCGCTGCATGACGAGTGTACAGAGGACATTTGTTGTAGCCTTGAACACCACCTACTGAGTCCAGCAACAAACACGGCCTAATGACCGCAATCAGTTGACATGTGGACTGTTTACTGGAATAAATAACCGCACTTAACCTTCGATTGAAGAAAATCAGTGTTGTAATGAAATTTTGAGAAAATAAGGTATATTTTTCATTCATTCATTGTCTACCGCTTATCCGATCTACACTCGGGTCACGGGGAGCCTGTGTCTATCTCAGGCGTCATTGGGCATCAAGGCAGGATACACCCTGGACGGAGTGCCAACCCATCACAGGGCACACACACACACTCTCATACACTACGGACAATTTAGAGATGCCAATCAACCTACAATGCATGTCTTTGGACCGGGGGAGGAAACCGGAGCACCCAGAGGAAACCCCCCCGAGGCACGGGGAGAACATGCAAACTCCACACACACGGCGGAGGCAGGAATCGTACCCCCAACCCTGGAGGTGTGAGGCAAACGTGCTAACCACTAAGCCACCGTATTAAATACTAATTAATCCTCTGGTTTGTTTGGACAGGATTCTAGATTTTCTATCACACTGCTCTGTGACAGTATTTAATATTTTCATAAGTAAGTAGACTTACTGTTTTTTATAAAGACAAAAAAATAAGAACTAAAAAAAACATTCTTTCACAAATTCTTTTCACAGAAACCCTCGCCATATCAGTAATCACACACCCAAGCATCCGCCGAGTGTCCGCCAGTGACCGAGCGGTTACTATAGCAACGGTAATGTATTATACTTAGAAGGAGAGCATTAATAGAAAAATAACACAGTCAGAGCTGCTGTTCTAGAAAATTAATCAACGCCTTCTGACCAATCAGGATCCAGAGCTCAGCACTAAATGTCAGATGTGCAGACATTAATTTGTACTTTGCACCACTTTGTGCTAAAACGAAGGACGAAAGAATCCAAGGGTTTTTTTCTCCTTCATGAGCAGCTCCTCGTTTTTTTCCCTCAGGCTTCCTAATGAATTGGTTTTACCCTGTTTGCTTGCAAATTACCCTGCCCTCCCCTCCTAATTTTCCAATTTGCTGTGTCATTTATCTGTAATTTGGGCTCGCACTGGGCCATATTACTCTCACAAATAGGGTGATAGACTTTATCGAGATGTTATAGAAAAGAGACACAGCCGGCCAAACAAACAGCCATCGCTAAGCGCAGGAGACTCCAAGCTTTTCTAAACGATTGAGACTGGGTTTTTTTTCCTGATTAGTTTCTCAAAGCTAAGTTCTGTTCGTTTTATCATTAGACACTTCTGTGTTACGAGCTAAAAGAAAATAAAAGTGTTTTGTTGAAAAGTTGAAAATGTCTTTCTCAGGATATTAATCCCCATCGTGATCGCAAATGAAGATAACTCGTGGTCATGTGTCATCAAATCATATCCTTCTGTGTTTTCTCCTTTACATTCATTTCTATAGAGGGTTTTTTTTCTAGAGATGTTCATCGGAATACACTGATCTGGTGTCCTACAGCCGTGTCTGTGTGGATCTGGAACCATGTTTGGCTCATCAGCTTGTCGAAAGCTCTGTGGCCAAGTCTTAACCTCCTGGATTTGGGATAAAATACCTTGGCAGAATTAATCCCTTTTGCTTCTCCATGAAGCAGCTCCAAATCATCATCAGGGATCCGAGAGCTTCTCCAGCACAGAGCCCGGGATCGCTCGCCAAATACTGCACGATGGTCATGTAAATGAGCAGATGGAACTGATGGTATGATATACTGGTTACCGGCAATAAAAGAATTTCTGGAGATGGAGTGTGAGAGTGAAGAATACTGGACGGTGTAACTGCACAGTCTCATTCAGTTCAGAGCTAAGCGTTTGTAAACACTCTGCAGATGAGCTGCCGTGCACCGGTGTCGGCAGTTAAAAGGACGACGACATCCCGGCAACAGATGTTGATACAGCCGTCACCGCGGGTTCCCTGGGACAGAGGGTCAGTCCATCAAAAAACCATTAAAGCCCAAGACCAGTTGGCAGAACAGGACGTGTTCAGACTGGCACAATGTCACTGGGGGTCGATTCTGCTGTTCTGCGGCCGTCCATCAGCCACGGCTTGTTAGTGATTACGGCTTTAAAAGGATCGGGTGTTAGCGCTTAGCAAAAAAAAAACATCACACGGGATGAAAACGCTTCCATAAAACCCTGAATGACAAAAACATGGCTGATTTCTGTTCAAAAACATGCACAATCCTGATCTTTACCTTTAGCATTTATTACAGATAATTAAAACTCCGGGGGATCAAAAAACAAACAAACAAAAAAACCAAACAGATGCCATTTTCTAACTGGTGGCTTTTCCAGTTAACCAGCTATCATCGTAATGCTCTTCATGTAAAGGGGTCGTTAACTGGTGGACCACGGGTCAGATGCAGACCCAGTACTTTCAAATCCAATCAAATCATGTACATCATGTAAAAAACAGATCGAAATATTGCAGCAGATCAGATAAACATGGCTTAAGGTCTGTGTAGAAGTCGTTATTGAATCAGAGATGAGAGCAGATCCTCCTGCTGGTCAGTCCAATCACTAGATTATATCTAATTATGTACATTTTAAAAGTGTCTAATCATCAGAAGATCGTCTGATAAGGTCAGAAATGAGAAGTTTTTCGCAGACAGAGTTGGATCTGGACCGGGGTGGATTTGATAGAACACTTATGGAAAGAACGTTAGAAAAACTTTCTAGTAACGTTATAAACGCATGTTGTGTTGTAATTACGTCATGTTTTTCATGCAGTGTGAATGTCTCTGTGAATGTTTTTGTTTTGTTTTGTTTTAGTTCAGGAGTTTTTATGCACACTGTCTATCGTCTCCTGAGTTCATCCTTCGATTAGTTTGTCTTCACGTTCCTCTATCTCATGGTGAAATCTGAGCCTTTCCTGTGTTCTCTGTATCCTTGTACCTGAACTGTTCATGTGTTTGTGTTTATGATTATAGACGCTGTTTATAGATGATGTTTATGATGCTGTCTGCCTGGAATTTGATCCACATCCTGGACTATGACTGACCCACACAGCGATTTTACACACCTGTGTCCTGACTCGTCTTCATGCACGTTAAATTTACTGTCACTGATAAACCGCAACCCAGTAATGTCACAGTTTACTGTCTGAACACACGAGCAGCTTCTCACCGAGCGTCTACCCGATAAACTTCGTAATAGAAATTTAAAAATACAAATCAAACCCTACCGCCAGCCGTTCGTCTTTTCTGCACGTCCTCCTCCTACACTACTGATTTATACGTTTATCTCCAGGAAAATATGGCTCTGTAGACCTTGAACTAGACCACAGAGAGCAGTACTGAGGGGTATCTGATGGGCTGAGGCCCATGAGCCTCCACCGAAGCCAGCGAGATGGTGGAGGACGTGGAGTCTGTGAATAAATCGATTAGGGGACCGGTCTGACGGATGGCCCTCCAAGAGAAATGGGACACGCTGGAGAATTCATTTGGCTGGCAAGGGGGACATACCAAGGCTATTCATCTCCCCGCAAATTTGGCAATTTCCCAGAGCCCGTGGCTTAATTAGGCGTCTCGCGCCTCTGGAGCTTTGGAGTGATGATGCATGCCACAGATGCACAGCGCTGATCTGGGGGACGCGGTTGTTGATAATGAGAAATGAACTTTGTGGGTGTGAGAAGTGAGCGAGCCGGAGAGGGAAAGGCTCTATTTACACTCCACGCTAACATGCAAATGATTTGTTGTTCTGATAGCGTGCTACACGAGCTAATTCAAGCTTTATAGCTCAGACAGGAAGTCAGCGGCGCCGTGTTTACACGTCATCATCACAAAGTGGCTGATATTCATGTAGTTCAATGCAAACGCTACAATAAATTCACACGAAATTACAGAAGCAATCAACACAGCATCACTTCCAAATTTCTGTCGATTACCACGACTCGTGGAGCGCAGAGGACTTCAGTCTTCTCCACACAGCATTTCATTCTAAACCAACCTCACGAGATCCCTCTGTGTAATCGGTTCACCTCGGGAAACCTGATGTAGTTTCAGAGGTTAGGGTTTAGAGGGTCTTTTAGAGCTTAGAGGAGGAGCTCATGTTTGTACCTCTAGAACTTTTAGTTTCGTATGCAAATACAAAAATATCTTTTTGTTCATATTTTTTACAACATTTGAACTCCTGGTTGAATTTGTACAACTAGCTCCGCCCCTTTCTCTGGCCTTCACCATTCACACAAGTTGAGTCAAACAACCTCTAACGAATTTTCTAAATTATTATCTTCTTTCCTACCATCTAGGTCTGGTTTTTATCCAAATATCAGATTTCTGCTGTTTATTAGCTTGGTAACTTTCAATTATTTAAAAATATCAGACTTGTACTTTCTTTGAAAGGTGTAAGAGATTTTTTTCAGATTTTTTATTATTTTATAAGAGTCCATTTTATAAGAGACCAGTCTCAAATGGTAAAGCAAGCATCATATTAAACTCTCTCTCTCTCTCTCTCTCTCTCTCTCTCTCTCTCTCTCAGACTGTCTGTCTGTCTGTCTGTCTGTCTGTCTTTCTTTCTCTCTCTCATTGTTAAGAACTTTGAGGAAAACTCTTTTTTTTGTGTAAATTCTTTCAGAACCTAAAGGACATTAAGGGGTCATGTTGTTGTCTGTACACACCCTGAAGCCTTGAGCGAGGCAGATCTGTCTCTCTGAGCCGAGCCCTGAGCAGTACCTCCACCATGTTCCTGCTCAAGATCCGATGACAGATGGTGACAGAACCACAGTGTGGATGACGAGATCCTCCAACACCTGAGCTGTGGGTTTGATCAGGTGTCTCTGTAAAAAAAGATTTATGAGCCGGGTCAGTGTTTAACCGCTACATGTCCTCTACTCTTCTACACACACACTCCACTTCCATAACTCACCTGTCTCACCCGTCCCTGCTGATGAAGGCTTATTGAAAATGAAGCCATGTGGAGAACAGGAGATGATTTCAGCAGGAAAATAACAGCTTTAATGGTGGAGGCTTGTGTTCAGGACGGCAGGTGCTGCATTCTGCTAACGAGGAAAAGCCCAAACACCTGAGTGAGCACAACATCTGCTCTGCTCTGCTCTTAAATGAGCCCTGAAGCACTTCACATTTCTCCTGGAACACTGATGTGCATGAAGAACATACAGTAAAGAGAACTCTGTGACAATTCCTCAAGCTGTGGAGAGAAGCTTTCTTCTGCTCTGGACATCAGGTGCATCTCATTAACCGGCTCTGATTAGACGTCTGAGGTCAGGATTTTTAAATAAATAAATAATATTAATAATATAAAAGCCCTGATTTCATGCAAACAATCTACACCGATTAAAAACAACTTTATCTGTAAAGAGGATCAGGATTTAATGAAAATAATTATTCCATCCAATTAAGTGTCTAAATTTTAATTTAATGAAAATAAAAATAAACAACTGAACAAAGACAACTCTTTTTGTTTTTTTTATTTTTGGAGAAAAACGTCATTTTAATGGAAGACAAGGTGGTGGATAGATTTGAAGTAGCACACTGCCCTCTAGTGGCCAAATAATAAAGCGCTGTTAGAGACAAAGGGATTTAAATAAATTAAATAAATAAACAACACAACAAAAATAAATAATAATAATAATAATAATAATAATAATAATAATAATAATAATACTTACTCGTTAATTTAATGACCTTATGCTATTAACTAGTTTGTTATTGTTTTTATATTTTCTGTGTTTAACTGTATTTCTTTTTTGTTATAAAAATTCTATTTAAGATGGAAATTTAATTTAAAACTTAGATACGAGAGAGACAATTATTTGCCATTTGTAATTTTCTCATACGTGGTAAACAAACTCAAGTTGTAAAGCTAGAAACAATGATCAGATGTAATTCTGTTAAATTAATTAAATATTTTTATATAAATAATTGAGATAGTTTTGAAGTTTAAAGTCGTTTTATTTTTGGATGCAGCTCCAGTAGTGGAGTTAGTACTAATTTTATAATAGGTTGAATTTGTGTTTATTCCATTTAAATTGTTTAGAAAATACAAATTAATTATTCTATTCAAAGATAATTTAATTGTTCAGAAAACAAACAAACAAACAAAAACTTCGGAACAATAACTCAGATTTCCTTTCCTTTTTTGAAATGATTTTTACTTTCATCCTATATTATAAATTTCATTTCACAAGAAAAAATATTTTCATGTGTATTTATTTATTCACAGTTAGTCACATTCAGTTTCACTAAAAACCCAGACTGATAGAGGACGAGTCTCGTTACAGGAGAAGAATAAACACAACAGAAAACAGATCAGTGCAACAAAAAACAAGGATTTAATACAAAAAAAAACAAAAAACATTTCAGTTCACTTGTTCAGTTTTCTGGTAGTGTTGAAGTTAAATTCGTTATACAGAGCAGTGCAGTGATGATGATGATGATGATGATGATGATAAAGTTCACAATTAAATAGTCACAATACACACAATGATGAACAATCAGTCCACTCATGTTAGCTTGTGATCAGCGAGCTTCACAATTTCATTAGTGTTAGAAGTAAGTGAGGATATGTCCCAAGGTGTGTGTGATTAGATGTTGGTGTGTGATTAGATGTTGGTGTGTGTGATTAGATGTTGGTGTGTGTGTGAGATTAGATGTTGGTGTGTGTGATCAGATGTTGGTGTGTGAAGACCAAATTAGATGACTCTGATTGGATGCACGACACTGATATTCACAGTCAAAGATTAAGAACAACATGGAATGTAGGAATTTCATTTCATCTCCACTCTGCCCCCTGCAGGCCACATGGCCTCACTGCACCGTCAGCATGAGCCCAGAACAGCACGAGTCCAGCTCCTGATCACACACTGAGAGGAAAGTGGAACGTACACAGATGTTGGACGCTGCTGTGTTCTCAGTAGTGAATCGTCACTGCGCCGTGATGACAGCCTGCTCGCTGAGGAACTCCTCCAGCACGTGGATGATGCTGCAGGCTTCGGGAAGGCCGCTGTGTTCAGCTCGAGCGTTCTGCAGCAGCACGTCTTCGTTTCCGCAGCTCTGCAGGAAGAGACAGCAGCGGAACAGAGCGTAGTGGCTCATTTCTGCCTGACGGATAAAGCGCTTCAGGTTGTTCATGTCCTGGATGGCCTGTGTTTTAAAACACACACACACACACACACACACGATAACTGATCCGTGTTAACAACAGTGTTGACATTTAGATCAGCAGAAGTCACAACCCAGTAGAGATCATTTATTTTGAATTCACCTTTCGTTTCAGACATCAGATCATATTTCAGATCACTGCTCAACGCTCCAGCGCTTTTTAATAACGTCCTCCAGCAACAAATGAAACATTATCACCCCCTAGTGGTGATAAACTGTCATTACATGTAAACCTATTACAATCTTCTTCTTTCGGCTTTTCCCTTCAGGGGTCTCCACAGCGAATCATCTCTCTCCACCTATCCCTATCTTCTGCATCCTCAACACTTGCACCCACTAGCTTCATATCCTCATTAATTCCATCCATATACCTCCTCTTTGGCCTTCCTCTTTGCCTCCTGCCTGGCAGCTCCATGTCCAACATTCTCCTACCAATATACTCACTCTCCCTCCTCTGAACATGTCCAAACCATCTTAACATGTAAACCTATTACAATAGCTCCTGATATTATCATCTTTAATTTACATTTGTTTGATAGTGTAACATTTTTACTTCTGATCTCAGATGTGGATGAATATAATAAAAACTGTAATGTTATAGAATTTATATATAAGATTTTTATATATAATTTATATTTTTAGGACAAATTTAGGAAGGCGGGTTCATTTGCACATGCAGTCAGATTGTGAGGGTTAGGTGATTAATTGGAGGGCAGGACGATCAGAATTCATGGCGGTACAAACTTTTACAGACGATCTGATTAAATAAACTAAACATGACGTGAAATAGTCATTGCATCATCCATAAATACCTTCACAAGCCAAAAAACAGACTTCTGTATATCTAAGAAACCAATACAGAGTCACATGACCTCCAGTGATGATGTTACAGCATAAAGCATCAACAACACCACAGAAGATTACTGCAGTAGATCATATAACATTATCAGAAAGTCAAAACAACATCATTTAAATCAACTAATTACTGTATTTCCATAATTATGTTCAATTTTGGTCTTTATTACACACAGCACTATATTATTATGTTAAGCCTGACCAAATGAAATACATTTAAATCCTGATTTTTTTTAATGAAATTTATAGTTTAAAAAATGAACACAGTCCTCTTACTGATCTGTATCTACTGTTCTATAAAGCACTGCTGCATACACATACACACACACACACACACACACGCACCTTCAGCTTGAAGTTCTCCAGGATCTGGCGCAGGAGGAAGGGGTTAAAATGCTCAGCTGCGTTCACAAACGCCTGGATCCACTCGTCACAGAAGCGGTTAGTGACTGAAACCAGAACAAACGTTTACAAGTGTTTACATGTATAACGTATGAACATGTGAGCATTTTTTGACACATGGAATGCTGTATCATTTTTTGTGTAAGAGCGTGTGTACATCTACAATATTTCTAGCATAGAGTACACCGCACATTTAATATTTAATATTAACAAAAGTGTAATTGCAGGTAAACACACGGTGACGGAATATTGTCATTTTTATGTGTTAATTTTTGGATGTTAGTTGAATACTAAATTTTCATATCATATAACCGCCTTTATAATAATTTAATATTTATAAATGACATAGGGGGCATTGGTGGCTCAGTGGTAGGTTGCTCGCCTATCATGCGGAAGGCCCGGGTTCGATTCCAGCCAATGCCTCAACCCCAGCCACTGGATGCAGTGCCGGTCCCAAGCCCGGAAAAATGGGAGGGTTGCATCAGGAAGGGCATCCAGCGTAAAACATTTGCCAAGTTGTTGTGCGGACCAGTCGGTCCGCTGTGGCGACTCCGAACAGGGAGCAGCCGAAAGCAACTTTACACTTTATTTATAAATGACATATAATGTAATTTTTGCATTGGGCTTTTTTCCCATGGCCTACTGAGATTAAAACTAATCAGAACTGGAAAAAGGCAATTAGCAATAAAGTGCAAAAGTTTATACACTCTCATGACAAAATAAGGAAGGCGGTGAAATGTCATTCATAGTAAGAACAATGACATGATGAAGGTTAAATATTCAGGTGATAATTTCACAGAGGAGGCAGAATTTGCACTCAATTTAAAGTTAAATAGGAATTTGATCATCCATGACAATCCTCAGAAGCCAGAAACAGTGAATAACAGATACACTTTAAACTCAGTTTGACTTCCTGCATCGCTTCTTCATCAGTTTATTTCTGATCTGGGAGGCTAACCTTCGTTGGTGAACGTCGTCTCTCCGCTGGAGCAGTCGATCAGCAGAGCCGAGTTTGAGGCCTCTGAAATGGCTTTACACAGCGACGTGGTGTTTGGTTCCTCCTGGACCAGACCCTGAAGACTCGCCGCTTTAATGAACCTGAGGAAGCATTTCCATAAGTCACACTCCATGATAGGGCAAATTTCTGAACAACATAACCATCATCAGAATAAACACACAGACACACACACAACCCTGCTACCTGGAGTTACAGTGAGGGGAACATCAGAAAATAAAAGGAACCTGAACGCTGGGACAGTTAAGAAGGGTTTGTTCTATTTAGCACAAATATTCGCACCTCGCTACGTCTGTCTTGGTCCTCTCGTCCGCTCCGATCACCTCCACATGAGTGTGACTCAAAGCCTGCAGAAATGAGTGAAATTATAGAGCTGTTCATATCAAACACAGTAAAAAGTACAGATTTACTGCTGGATTTGGAACTGCAGATTTTAGAGCTCTCTGGTGGACCTACAATGCACTGCAACATGGGGGAGCTTCTATTTCAGACAGTCTTGGGTAAGTAGGCCTGGCCTGTGCACCTGTCATTCCCAGTGAAGATGTACCTGTCAGTCTGAGTGAAGGAGGTGTGGCCTCTGTACCCATCAGTCTAATTGAAGGAGGTGTGGCCTCTGTACCTGTCAGTCTGAGTGAAGGAGGCGTGGCCCCTGTACTTGTTTATTATCTTGACACAATTAAACACCTTTTAAGCCTCAATCAGTCTCAATTTCCACATCGCTATCAGTTTTAAGCACTGAGTGTTGTTTCAGGAGTCGTTCCTTACAGCATGAAGCAGGAAGGCGATGTTAGCCTGTACCAGCTGCACCACTCGGTGGACGTGCATGACGGACTCTTCGTACCAGCGGCTCAGATAAGGCCGGACCTCCGACTCCAGATTCTGCATCTAACACAGAGAGACACATTACACAGTCTTAAAACACTGACATCCTGACATGCAAAATCCTTTTCCAGAATTGTAGATATAAATCTTACTTCTGGTGTCAGGCTGCTCTGGAGAACCTGCATGTACTTATCCAGCTCGATTCTGAACGTTAGCAGGTTAAAGAATTTTGTTGCACATGAAATTATTAAGGAACATGCCACTAGATATAGTTTGTCTGTGTTCATGTGTGGATTAAGGATATAAGTTGAGGCCTTTCTCTGAGCCTCCGAGGAGACACACCACCCAGCCGTTGCCGTTGGCCTCGGGCTGTTCTGGAGATTTCTCCTGCTCCAGGAAGCAGCAGTAACACCCCACAGCCTGCTCAGGGAGGCTGAAAGCACACGGTTCAGAGGATCAAAGTTAAAAAACAAAAAAACAGAGACTTTACAATGAATTCATTTATACCAAAACTATTTTATTTGGATTGATTTATAACTCAGTGAACTGTAATGGTTGCTGTGGTTACAGCATTATCATGTCCAAGAACAAAATTCATTACTGTAAATCCATGTCTTTTATTTTTACTCTCTCTGTTTAAACAGTGGAAATATTGGACTACCATAAAGCAATAAATGCTTGTTACTATGATTACAACACCATTAATTTAGAACTGTAATTAAGTGTTCTGAGGTGCTTCTCAGTGAAGATGCGACCTCTGTGTAAGTCTCAGAGAAGGAGGTGTGGCCTCTGTGTAAGTCTCAGTGAAGGAGGCGTGGCCTCTGTGTAAGTCTCAGTGAAGGAGGCGTGGCCTCTATGTAAGTCTCATTAAAGAAGTAAGTCTCTGTGTAAGTCTTAGTGACGGAGACATGGCCTTTGTGTAAGTCTCAGTGAAGGAGGTGTGGCCTCTGTGTAAGTCTCAGTGAAGGAGGTGTGGCCTATGTGTAAGTCTCAGTGAAGGAGGCATGGCCTCTGTGCAAGTCTGAGTGAAAGAGGCGTGGCCTCTGTGTAAGTCTTAGTAAAGGAGGCGTGGCCTCTGTGTAAGTCTCAGTGAAGGAGGTGTAGCCTTTGTGTAAGTCTCAGTGAAGGAGGTGTGGCCTCTGTGTAAGTCTGAGTGAAAGATGCGTGGCCTCTGTGTAAGTCTTAGTAAAGGAGGCGTGGCCTCTGTGTAAGTCTCAGTGAAGGAGGTGTAGCCTTTGTGTAAGTCTTAGTAAAGGAGGCATGGCCTCTGTTTAACTCTCATTAAAGAAGTCGTGGCCTCCGTGTAAGTCTCAGTGAAGGAGGCGTGGCCTCTGTGAATCTGGGGTGTAGTAAATTTTCCATCTTATATAATGAGTGTTTTACCTCAGCTCCACTGTAGCGATGTTGCCCATGCCACCTAGCAGTGCTCCTTTACTAAGCCTGCGTGAGATGTAGCTTCGCAGTTCAGGCTCCGCCTCCGATGGCAAGCTGCTGTCCAGAAGGGTTAGACTACAACAAACAAGAAGCATGAGTCTGATTATCACTGATATCAGAAGAAGAGAAGGACTGAGAGTGAAGCTGGAAGAGAAGGAGGCATGAGCAGCAGAGTGAGAGAAGCTGTGATGGACCATGTTATCTGTAGGAGGAGGAGGAACAGGCCGATATCAGGACGTCCTGCAGAGCAACCACAATCTCTGAAATGAACCTCCACGTTCACAACACTCTACTTTTTACAAATAAATGAATAAGTGTATCTAAAGCTGCTCACAAGACAATAGAGCAAAAGTTAATATTGTGGAAATGATTGACAGCCGATATGATGTACAGGCATGAGAGATTTAGATGATTAAATAGAATAGAGTGCAAATGTTTGTGACTTCTTTTTTAAGTAGGGGGAAAGTGTCTGTTTTTCCCTGTTTATTACAGATTTACAATTGAGAATTTTATTTTATTTTAGAAGCTCTTCAGAAGATGCAAAAAGGGTTGAATAAAAAGTCACGAAGGGGATATTATTCGGGATTCTCGAATTTTTTTCAGGTCATGTTGCTACTTTACTTTTTCTTTTGCACGCAGCTGCAGAAAAAATGGATGAATAAACAAACAAAACGCCATCACACAGAAACAGAAGTGGTCAACAGAACAAGGTCAGAGTGACGGCGAGTCTGAGGCGATGATAAAGCGGCACACAGCGTCTACCTAAAGTCCTCCTGGCTGGTAGTGGAGTCGGCTCTCCTCTGGCTCCAGGATACACTCTCCTCAGAAGATTCACATCTGGATAGTTAGGAATATATAAGTTAATGTATTAACAGAATAAAAATAAATGCACCGTAATACTATAAATGCATGGGTTAGTAGGAGAAAGATCTGGTTACCAAAAAAACAGCATTTAATTTATATTTCTGGCATTGCATTTCTGTCATTCTTAGATTTGAGTGAAAATGGTTCCGCCTATGGATATGTCAAAAATACAGATCAGAGACAGACAGAGAAGATTTCAACGTGCTGTTTCCTAACAAAGCGCAGATCCTTCCATTAAATCACACAGAAGAAACCTTCGATGACATGTAATGAACATTAAAGTGTTCGTCATTACAGATGCGTGTGTGTGTGTGTGTGTGTGTGTCACAGAGCAACCCGCATGCACACACAGACGACTAACAAACTGTCTCACCTCGCACTTTGATAATAATATATCGCATAATAACAGTTAATCTGCTGTATTTTCTGTCCATATGCGGTCAGGTCTTCGCTATCGAAGTCTGCATCTCGATCTTCTACGTCGATGGACTCTTGGAAAGAAGAAGTCTGAGATGTAAACATTGCTGCTGTCGCTCCACTACCTGCGTCAACACTGCAGGGTGTGCACTGCGCATGCGCCACATTTCCGGGGTCATTTCGAGCACGCACACAATTCCAGACTAAGGCAAAACGTCAGATCGCGTAAATGTTTAAAAACGTGAATTTTTGTCATATTTTATTTATTTATCTATTTATTTTACCGACGAAATTTACCAAGGAATACTTTCAAGTGAAAACAAACACCAATAATTCGTCTATCTTGTTGATTTCCGGTTTACTTTTATTACAGAACAATATTTTTTTATATCTTTTATATAAAATTTAACAATATCTTTTCTTACAGAACAATATTATTACAGAACAACGAAATTGACCAACGAAGTTTACCAAGGAATATTTTCAAGTGAAAACAAACACCAATAATTCGTCTATATTGTTGATTTCCGGTTTACTTTTATTACAGAACAAAGTGATATAACTTATAACAAAATGTGTGATTAAAATATAACAAAATGACATATAACAAGTTAAAATAAAATAAGTATATGCGTGTTTGCCATGTACTATGTAATATAGCACCTTTTGTTGCAATAGCTCTCCAGACCTCTAGGTGGCAGTAGCTTTATATATATATTCCTGTCTTCCTCTACGAATATCTTGAATTCTCGCGAGAGTTGTTTTTCTCCCTAAGCACCTCGCGCTCCTCCTTCCTCCCTCTTTCCGCCATATTGCAGAACCGGTAAGGCCAAGCTTTATACGTTCATCATAAAATCCCTTTTATATCAGAGTCATCTTTGGTTGTTCCGTGTATTTAATCACTGAGATTCATTTATAAACACCAGTAGAGTTTGGGTCTGTGATTATTTTGTCTTCAGGTGTCTTCATAAATCATTATTTTGCCCGATAATTGTGAAGTCCTACACACTGCTGGATAGTGAAGCTAAATTGTCAGTGCTGCTCACTGGCAGTGATGGTGTATGAGCAGAAAGTGTTAATGTTTCTCTCTGTGGAGAGATTAGAGTTATTTTTAGTTGTATTAATGTTTTATTTGACTGAACCGAAACTATTTAAAAGTAGCTAGCTAGCTTGAGAGTTAACGTTGATGGCATTAGCTTGTTAGCAAAAGCGGGGTTTTAGCAGCAGCAAGTCGTTGATTTCCTTAATCTAACCAGACATAATGTTCTTTAATAGACAAATGCAGTGTTGAGTTGTTTCAGCCACATGAATCTGATTTTAACCGATCATCAGCCTGGATTTCACTCCTGTCATGAATATTTGTATTGATCAAGTGATTGAATATTTAAGGCTAATTAACCTGCTGGTTCTCTCCCTGTGTGCTGTGGTGGAGCAGAGAAAACATTAGGACCTGTACATAAAGGTGTACTTTGGTTCTTTAGAGAACGCAGGCTTGTCCTGGAGGTGCTTTGGCGAACATAGAGGTTTTTTAGAGAAGGTATGAGTGCCCTAGAGCTTTAGAGACTACTGGGTTGTTGCAGGGCTCTTTAGAGAAGAAGGTGATGCTCCAGAACTATTGGCATCTCCTGTTAAAGTTGATGTGTGAAACATCTTGAATTGTGCACCTGAGTTTCTGCCAGGGGTGTCCTAAGAAACTTCATTTTTACATGAAGGATAAAAAAAAAAAAGTCCAGCATTCCTAAATGTTTAATGCTTCTGATGTGTGTGTGTGTGTGGTGTTTTGCAGGCATCATGGTCCGCATGAATGTCCTCGCTGATGCGCTGAAATGCATCAACAATGCAGAGAAACGTGGCAAGCGCCAGGTTCTCATCAGGCCCTGCTCCAAAGTCATAGTGCGCTTCCTCACCGTCATGATGAAGCACGGTGAGTGAACATCAACATCCACACATCTCGCCAGCCATACCTCCTCCATTACAGTATCAAACAGCTTGGTTAAAATATTCATAAATATCAACACCAAAATTACTGCCACTCAATCACAATGATTTCAGCCATAAACCATCTGTGCCTCTGCTGCCTCCGTGAAGTTTTCTACAGACGTCTCAAACAGCACTGAGGAACAGGGACATCCTTTTAGAGGCTCAGGTTTCAGAAGGTTTGTTTAAATGTCTGGAAATCTGCGGATGTCGGGGTGCTTGATCGCTGTCTCTGCACAGATTGTTCTCCGGCATGGGTTATAAAACATCACTGCTCAGATCATGAGTGATTACACATGCACCTCTGAGAAATTAGATATGGGTTAGAATGTGTAATGGTTGCATTAGGCATCATTAACGCCAGACTACATGGACTTGATCACTTCTGGACACCTCTTTATTTAAAAACTTGATATTAACATCTATTCGGATTGGATTAATTTATTGCAACTATTTTACACTCTACTTGCTTATGAAACACTCACATCTGGGTAGTAATAAGATGACCACAGGAGGAGCGAGGTTCCAGCAGGTTTTATTTTCTATGAACCTGGTGTCGGGAGGTGCTGGAGTGGAGTAGCGACGCTGGCTTTTATTTCAGTCTGGAGCGAGTCAGGGGTCTAGGAGCAACCCAAACGAATCAAAAAGTACACCAGAAGCATCCATTTTTTTGTGTCGAGACTTGGGAGTGTAATTTCAGGAGGAGAGTAATTGAAACTCACTAATTTATTCAGAGAAGGACAGAGGAAAGACAAGGCCGAGCCAGAAAGGAAATCAGAGGGAGGGAAGTGACCCCAGAATCCTGTGTGCAGTTAATCTCATCTGTACAGGGCTAAAGTGATGCTTTACAGCCCAAAGGATTCTTTTATTTATTCTAGTGGTCCAGGTGATTGGATTTAAAAGGTGTAGAACCACCACGTTGTTCCATTAATGGCTTGAGAAGGTGGGGTTGGTATTTTTGTACTAATGGCAGCATGTTCTCTCTCTCTCTCTCTCGCCAGGTTACATTGGCGAATTTGAGATCATTGATGATCACAGAGCTGGCAAAATCGTTGTGAACCTCACAGGCAGGCTGAACAAGGTGAGTATTTCCTTTTTCCCAGAGATAGCTAAGTGTAAAGTTTGCTCAGCTGTGTTTTTAAGGATTCTTATTTTTCATTCCTCTCATCTTGTATCTGACCTTGTGATGGTCAGTGTGGTGTGATCAGCCCCAGGTTTGATGTGCAGCTGAAGGATTTGGAGAAGTGGCAGAACAATCTCCTTCCATCCAGACAGTTTGGGTGAGTACTCTTGAAAATCTCATCTTGAATGCTGTTACGCAATCCAGACACTGTCTTAGATTCCAGATGTAATCTGTGTAGCCAATTCTCAACGTTCAAATCTCACATCTGTTCACAAAAACTAAAAAAAATGTTTTCCTGGGGGGGGGGGGTTGGGGTAGTACTGTAATTAGTGTTATCAGTGCTCTCTCAGTGTTTTTATAATCCCAGAATTTTTTTACCCCAGGGAAAACCTGAAAGGAGTTCTGATTCTGTAACTGAAATGTCTCTGGATCGCTGGTAGCTCGAACCCTAGATGTTGCTATAGCAACAGTTAGTAGCTCGGCATGTTCAGCTCTGTTTGCGTCTTCCTGTAGAGTTAAAAGTATATCTTTGATGTCAAACCTGCAAAGTGCTTGAAATTCAAGGGGGATTTTTAAGTGTGTCAGCAAATATTAGTTTCTGCAAGTTGAATGTTTTAAGCCAGGGATGTCCAATCTTATCCACATAGGGCTGGTGTGTGTGCAGGTTCTCATTCCAATCAAGCAGGAGCCACACCTAATTTCACCTGTTTAATCAACTGATCTTGGCTTTCAGTAGAGTCAAGTGTGGCTTCTCCTCAGTTGGAATGAAAACCTGTCCCCACGCCAGCCCTTTCCTTCTAAGCTTTTGGTGTTTGAGGTTCTACCCTTTTTCCGAAACTCAAAATGTGGTGTACAGAATCAAATCACCATACAGTCAAGTTACTGTCTCCAAGCTGATTTGCAGGTATTAAAGCATCACAGAAGTGTTCATTATGCAGCATTACTGTACTGCTGCAAGATTAATGCACCAATATCTCGTGTCGTAGAAAGTGCTGAGGTGATTTCTCATTTCATCTTCCTCTACTCAACATCCATAAACATGACCCCTTCAGGCTTCTGTACTGTGTTCATGACTTGCTCATGATTTCACGTCTCAAAGGCAAAACCATATCGAGCAGATCTCTCTATTCAATCCAGTTAAATTAATCCAGGTCTCAGGTGCTCCGTTGGGTTTATTAAGATCGAATCTGGTCTTGTTTCGGATTTGTTGCGAGAGCATGGACTCGGGTTGAATTTCTTGGCAAATGCATTTTGTGAAACAGAGTAATCGGTGTGGCGTTATTTTAAAGCTTTTCTCTGCTACGTACAAAAAGCTGTTTAGTTAAAAGTTAACATAAAACCTGCATTGTGTTTATTTTTATTTTTTTAAATATCCAAACAGGACTGTTTGATCTGATGCATTTTACTGCCATGGCCACGCTTCTAATCAGGCTAAATTTCTTCAGCTTGACCTTTCTCTATCTACATATATTTTGTTTTGTTTCTCTTTGTTAACAAAGTGCTGCCGTAGAAATTGATCGAACATCCTTGAGGTTGATTTAATATTCCGAGCACATTCACCATTACGTCTCGCTGCATTTTCATTCTCCCGTCTACTTTCAGGGTTATTGATTCAATCGGTGCTGATTTGCAGCAGTTTATTTCTTCATTTTCTGTTAAGTGCTTTTCATTGCCTGGTAAAATCACTTGCTTTGATTTTTAACGACTTTCAGTGCCGAGTTAAAAGCAACAGCAGCACAGCCTCGCTCGCTTTTCTGGAACTTCACCTGTTTTTTTTCCCTCTTCCTCCCCCTCGTCTCATTTCACCAATTTTCAGTAGTACTTATAATGGAGAAAAAACGTTTTGTGGTTTTGTTTGTTTCTGCATGTGAACAAGCTCTGAAATGGGAGACTTTTTTTTTTCCCCCACTAATTTATTCTTTATTCTGCAGGTTCATTGTGCTGACGACCTCCGCTGGCATCATGGACCATGAAGAGGCCAGACGAAAACACACAGGAGGCAAAATCCTAGGGTTCTTTTTCTAAAATGTGTAAAAGCACCAACCAATAAAAAGCCATTTCCAATGGAACTGATATTTGTGTTTATTTTCTCCATTATTTAATGAAGGAGCTGGGTTTTTGTTTCAAAATATTTTTTTCCTAATCATGTTTAATGTAAACTTCATTTTAAGAAGCTTAGAATAGCGTATGCATGAAGCAGCACCACCTTCTGACAAATATTTGCCTATATGTATTTGATATAAATATTTTTCAACTTGTTCAAAGAGAATAGTCTTCTGCAGGCAAGGAAACTGGTTCTTTTGGTTCTGTTATAAAAGGTACTTTACTTTTAAAAGGTTTTAATCAACAGGTGGTCCTTTTGTCTGCTTCTATTTTTGCTTATTTAGGATGAGGTGAGATCCTCACTCGCTCACACACTGAACAATCACATTATTTGACTATCAAATATCGTATTTCAGCATTTCTACCAGAATTCTTTATGGATCACATGATAAAACTGACTTCAGAGTCCTTTCATTTCGAGAGTATTTCTATTTCTTTGTTTCTTCAGCTCATTTTAAGCAGTATTTCCTAGTATTTAAAGATGGTGACTTTTATGATTGTTTTTTGGATTCATGGTTTGAAGGATGCAGAGTCAGAGATGGTGTTGATCGTAGGGCTGGGATGCAGTTAGAGTCCTGTAATCTAATTTAAAACTGAACCCTTCATTTGTAAGTTGTTTAAAGGGTTAAGAGGTTACCATTAGACTCTCACACAGGCTACTGGTTTAATAACTAGTTATACTGGTTGTAATGGTGCAACTGGGTCTCTTACAAAGTCGAACCTGCTTATTTAGCTAAGAAGACTTGTGTGATGGTTTTTATATTCAGCAGTCTTTGGAAATGAGTTCCTGGCTGTGTGATGAGAGATGAGGTGATTTATTCTAATGTTGTAGATTAATCTATTGTAATGTGATTACATAATGTGATAAAAGGAAATGAGAATAGAAATACACAAATGAGTGTGAGGAAATAAAGGACACGGATATAGAATAATAGTTTACACATGAAAAGTAATATGAAAAAAAGGAATGAAATAAAAATATCAAAGATTTTACTTTATGCTATGAAGTGCTTTCAGCTGCATTTTAAGTGAATGGGGGGGAGGCAACAGGTTCAGTAGAAAGTGACTCCCTCCAGGTTAAACTGTTGTGTGCACTTTAAACCCAGACATCCTCGTGTGTGTGTTGTGGAAAGTTGGGTTTCACTCTGAATTGAGGATTCTTTATTAAAGCATCTGTTAAGGACACGACAAGCAGACTGTGGTTTTGCATAAACCCACAAAACAGCCTTACCGAGCTCAGACCATGGAGTCATTGCATTCCTCACTGATGTTACTCTTTACACAGTCAGTGTTCAGCAAGAATTCTGATGAAGATCTGACCTGAGATCTGTTTCCACCTTACTGACTCTCTCTCTCTCTCTCTCTCTCTCTCTGTCTCTCTCTCTCTCTCTCTCTCTCTCTCTCTCTGTCTGTCTGTCTGTCTGTCTGTCTGTCTCTCTCTCTCTCTCTCTCTCTCTCTCTCTCTCTCTCTCTCTCTCTCTCTCTCTCTCTCTCTCTCTCTCTCTCTCTCTCCCCACATCCCTCGGCAGATGCTTTAAAGCTAGTGCAGGAACACTGAGGTTCTGTGGAGAGCTAATGCAGTATTTCACACAGTCACTCAGTCTGATCCACTCACTCAGGAGAAATGACATCACACCTGAACGTGACTGTGCAAAAAGTCCACTCAGTCCTCAGCAAACCTTGTCACTATATTCACTGTTTGCACCAATTTTTAATCTATACACATTATTTTGGACTTTTATGATATTAAGAAATATTTCTATTTATGGCACCGTTCTCACAGACGAGGTCACAAAGTGAAGAGTTTTAAGTAAGATTAATCTTATTTTAGACATGATGTGGAGGTGAAGGTTGGAGTGGACGAACTGGAGTGTCCTGCACAGAGCCCTGACTGAACACCTCTGGGATGAAGTGGAACTGGAGTCTCCTCAACATCCCAACATCAGAGTCTGATCTCACTAATGCTCTTGTAGCTGAATGATCACTAATCCCCACACACACACTCCAACATCTAGTGGAGAACCTTCCCAGAAGAGAAGAGTGGAGCTGATTATAACAGCAGACACATGAGAGGAATAAATCTGTAATGAGATGTTCAACATGTAGATATAGGTGTGATGGTCAGGGGTGCACAAACTTTTGGTCATATGTTTTTCCTCTAACTGGAGGACGCATTTCAAGATATTTCTACAGCGTTTACTAGCAGCAGGGGGCGCTGGTGACCTTCACACTCACGCTGTCTGGCTGTAACAAAGCCATCTGTCTAAGGTTATGATGTCATGCAGTTTGAAATTATGACGTTATCATCATCATCATCATCATCATCTTATCTATCCTTTATAGTTCACGTTGGAGCAGTTTTTCGAGTTATATTTCTACACAGTCTGTAAAGAAAGACCTGTACACTCGAGTGAAAAAGTATTCACACCCCTTCACTGAGACTTTTAATCTTAATTAAAATGGATTTGTTTTTGTTTTCATTCCACCGATAATGGCACTGTGATAAGACGACGTTCTCGATCGTTGGAGTGTTCAGACTGCAAACTCAGCTCTGGTGCATCCTGTTTACTCTAATGATCACTGGAAAAGTTTCTCTAGAATTTGATTGAAATCCTTTTTTTTTTCTTTTACCAAATTAGCAAGTTAAATAGATTTCATTATATAAATTAAAAGTGTGGAAAAGATACAGTTCCAATTACAGCCCTTTTTTTTAACGATCCAAAGAACCCTTGAGGAGCCTTTATTTCTGAGAGAATGAATCTGGACAATAGTATTGAACTATTTTTAAAGCGTTTATTGCTCACAGCATGCTCCATCATGATGAAATGAAAGAATTCTGAAACCACTAAGATGTTTTCTAACCATAACACAAGGCCTGACTCATTAGCTCGGTGAAAAAGAGCCCGAGGTTCAGTCTAACAGAGCTTCAGAACATCCCTACTGAGATCTGCACAACCACTGAATCATGACAGTTCAGAGATGTTAGCAGGAAAATTGGGAGAAACTTGTACAGCCAAAAAAAAAAAGCTGTAACTGATGCTGAAAGCCCTTCTACAATGTCTGATTTTTATGATATACACTCAAAAAAAGAATATCAGACTTTTGATTTATTTATTGACTGATTGATCGATTTGCAACAAATCTATATTTTCAAGATGTTCTATCATTTGTACATTACTCTACTTTTCTGTATGCTAAAGATAATGATATATTGAGTGCTCTACCATAAGGCTGCTATAATATTGCTGATATAACAAAGTAAAACACACAGAATCATGCTCATCAACAATGTTTACTGCAAAAACAGATACTTTTTTCCATTTGTCATTGCTTGAATTATTATATGTCTGTATTATATCTTATATTCCATCATAACAAGTTTTGTTCCTTTTGCCTTAACTTTCTTTCAGATTTTATTTAATGTAATGAAAAAGTTAAAACCTATCCTTTACATCAGCATTTACAAGGTATGCTTTTTTTCACACTTTACTGTAGTGTATTAATACTTTTTTTATTTTGGGTTATTGTGTTAAGATCAATGGCAGCAAAATTCATTTTAAATCAATTTAACACAACAAATCACTGGAAGATATCATAGTGCTTTCCAAATCCTCTGTATAAGCAATGTCTGGAGGTTTCGTTTACTCTAGACTGCTCACAATGATGTACATTTGTGTAAAAAGATAGCCAGGTCTATCCCTCAACAATCCAACATTTCCTTATTTTCTGTTCTTCTTGAACAATTTAAGCTGATTAAGTATCATTTTCACTCCAGGCGCAATCTTTCTCAAGAAGATAAGAAATAAGAAGAAAAATGTTTAGAGGAAGCTTTTTCACAGCGTACAGAGCAAAGAGGCATAAAACACATTATGGCCCAGAATAACAGAAATCTGAGACAGAATATTGATGCATGCTGCATTTCTGCAGGGCTGAACATGGTGGTAAATGATGATGGGACTGTTTGGAGAAAGTCACTGACTTGTAATGCAGCACAATAGTGGTTTGCATTAAATCCAGCCACCGTGTGTGCCTGGCGGCGTTACACTATGATAACTTTTCTATCGAGAATATGAGAGACGTAATGTCAGCTGAAGAAGACAGTAATCAGGTCCGGGCCATTGCCCCTGCTGGCTAAGTGCTTATTCTGATGGTTTTCTGCATTTGGGTTTTGGGTTCATTGGCACTGTGGCTCTGTGTGACTGGGTTTTCATAGAAAAGCTGATGGAGCATTATGTCATAACCTCAAACTCAGAGGCACGTCCTGAACCCACCAGGTCAGATATGGAATATAGGATTGTGGACTATATAGAGATTATTTCATCCTTTATGTTTGGCTGCACTGGCACTGGGTTTGTAGTGGGTTTACAAGTACTCATTTTTACTAGCTGACCACTGACTAAATATATATATACATATATCTTTTCTTACCATAGCTAAAGCAAAAACCGTTACAGGACATCACTATTTAAAAAAAAAATCACATCAATATACACTTTAGTTAACAGCCACATGGAGGATACATGCTAAATTCGAGCTTCAGTGCCTTTTTACACTGTTCTGTTAACAAGGATAGCAAACAAATTGGTGCAATAAATGTGCAAGACATTAAATATGTGTATCACGTTACACTATTTAAGTACAACTCCTAAAAATGCACTCGTGTGGACGAACTGGTGGTTCAGCTGTAATCATTTGATAACTGATCACACAGTGCGGTGGAGAAACTCCTTATAGCTTAATGATAGATGGAGGATTCGCTGTGTACGACAGAGTCTGAGAGCTTTTTCATCTTGTTCAACTCTGGTCTGAGTGATCTCACTGCTCTGGCTTTGAACGAGCTGAGTGGGACTGGACAGTGATGTGCAACCTGCTACTTCAACAGTTTTCAACAGTGCACAGATATGATCTAAATATGAGTTTTATTTAGATTTAAAAGACAACAAAAACAATTGCAGAACGATTTTTTTCCCAAAGCATGCTAGGTGATAACGTGTTAAAGTTCCATTAAAGCAAAAGAAAGATAATGAGTCTTTGTCCTGGTGCAGCTGAATGTAGAATTTACCATATCTGCCTCCACCGACTAGTCGTCATCCATCTCGTGGTGACTAGAAAATGTATTAGTTAGTGACTCTGTGCAAGGTTTGCTTCAGATAATCCAAACTAAAAGCCAAACTGGATGAATATTTCTGTACATCGAAGCCCAATGCAGTTGGGTTTAGCCCTGTTTGTGATGGTGGAATTGAGTTGCCATCTTTTCAACACCACGCTGCTGGTGCAGTGAACAGTCGAGCTCAAAACATGTCAGTTATCATTTAGTGTTGCTAATTACACCATTAATCAAACCTCATGCTTTTTTGATTAAGCTAATATCTCCACTGCTTAAACTAGTCATGCTACACGGCACTGGAGGAAAACACAGAGCTTTACAGAGTGTCCTATAGGGCTACTTAGGAAATGTTCATTTTTAAATAATCATTTTTGTCATGTTTTCTAACAAATAAGGAGGTTTTCACATACAGATGTTGGCTGCCATCAGTTCACTCAGATTTGAGGCGAGTGTGAACAGTTTGTATGACAAACAGTTTGTTCAATGACGATCTCGCTGAAAACTCATCAGTATTCTGTGGACCTCATGCTGTTAATCACTCTGTGTAACTGTGATCGAAATGCATTCAATGAAACTTCTTATCTGCGCCTGACCTGTTTGGATGTTGTTAATGATTTAGAGTCAAAACTAGTAAGACAACAACAACTACAAAACCAGTAAATCCCTTTGTTTCATCATTTAATTCATCATGCAGTTCATCTGTGGTACTTTTATTTCTCTTTTCCTTTTACTGAAAATGCATCTTTTTGCAAGCTGATCAAAGGAAATATAGCTGTTGTTGTTGTTTACCTGACGTTGATCTGTATAGATAAACTGCAAATATGTACACCACATTAGTACATATTAGCATTTCCACTGGCACAATAATGATCTCTCTCTTTCACACTCACACAAAGTTGCTTTCGGCTGCTCCCTGTTCGGGGTCGCCACAGCGGACCAACTGGTCTGCACAACAACTTGGCAAACGTTTTACGCCGGATGCAACCCTCCCATTTTTCCGGGCTTGGGACCGGCAAGGCATCCAGTGGCTGGGAATCGAACCCCGGGCCTTCCATATGATTAACATTGACATTGACATTGACATTGACGTTGACACACACACACACACACACACACACACACACACACACACACACACACACACACACACACACACACACACACACACACACACACACACACACACACACACACACACACACACACACACACACACCCCTTTCAAATATACCGGCGCTCAAAGAAGTTCACTTAAAGGAGTCGGTTCAGTGATTCGACTCATTCGTGAACGACACACCACTTCTCAGATCAGTTCTGTGGTAATTCCTGACTCCCGGAGCAGTTAGCTAAAATGTGTTGGTATTTCATGGTTACACCGACAACTGCTTCAAGTGTAAAATAATTATAAAAACTTGAACAGAGGTAGGAAAATGATAGTTATTTATGTTAACTAGCATTAAATTAAATATTAGCTTATTAAGTATACGGCGCATTAAATAGGAATGAAAAAGCTACAGTGTTAATATGCTGTGTAAGTACTTTAAACGAGGGACAGACTGAGAGAATGAGGGAGTGAGATTTAATATGATAATATTTACTTTTTAACAATAAAACCTGGCTATTTTTTGTGGAAATATCATTAGACAGTTGAGTGGTTTTACCTCATGGTAGAAAATTAACAAATTTCAGTTTATTTCATTGGAAAATACACATATTAGAAGAACAAATCGCACGGAAAAATAACAAAAATGCACGCAGTGTGAGTTTTACACCATGTTAGCCGGTTAGCTTTGTGCTATCTGTCAGAACGGGCCGATTTACCACACTGCGATCCGGCTGAAACCGGTTTCACACAGCGCTATTTCAGTGATTTTGTCACACTGAGTGAAATGAACCGAATAAAACATCGAACAAATCCTTTAACAGACTCTGGGATAATGTGTTTTACATGTCTGATTATGCAATATAGATCTTTAACTGAAAGACTTTCGCGGTGCAACTCTTTTTTTTTTTTTTTTTTGAGATAAATGATTCGGATTTTCTGAGTTTTAATTTTCAGTGAATTATCTGATTCACTGATCATATTGTGTTAATTCATGACTCCCGAGCTAGCAATTAGCTAAGATGGGTTGGTATTTTATGGTAACTGCTTCAGTTTAATTAAAAAAAAAACACACACACACAAGGTAGGAAAATATTAGAGAATTCTTTAAGCTAGCTAGAATTAAATAAAATATTATTAATTTCAACTCAACTCATGACCAAAGAGTGCTTTGACGTGTGATTGTTGTCTGCACCACTACTTCCTGTGTCTGCACCACTACTTCCTGTGTCTGCACCACTACTTCCTGTGACCAAGAGTGTTCCACGCTTTCAGACAATTCTTGACGGCCTCATTACTGAAGCAGATGTTCAGCATTTCAGAATTTTAGAATAAAAGAAATAATGTTTGAGTGTAAAAACTCCTCTAATGCTTGCACAGGTTATTTTCCTGCACTTATTACTCTCATACGTGTCGGGCAGATTAATGATTTCTTCCTGCATTTATAATCTTAAATCACTTTTTTATTTGTTGCTGTTCTGGAATCCGCAGTTTCTCCAGTCTTGTACTTTATAAGTAAAACTGAATGTATTTTATGTGTTTTATTGTTTAATTCACTTTTACAACATTAGCTCTGTTTTGATTTAATGTTAAGCTATTACTAAGATGTTGGTGCATGGTATTAAGTCCCTGGAAAGGTTTATGCAAATGAACTTGGCCTGCTTTTCCTTGCAGAGGGCATGGTGAGGACAGTGGGGTTGACGCCAGCACCAGTCACAGTGCCATATTGACAGCGTTAGCGTGACCGTGCCAGCTGATGAGTCAATTAGCGTGATAGCAGCAGAAGGTCAGGAAACCCTACGGTTCACTTCAGTATTTACACCATGACCACCATCATCATCATCATCATTTATGAATGTGGCTTTTGATGGGACCCAGTTGACAGTAACACACACACACACACACACACACACACACACACTGATGGATAAACTGAGCAGGTAGGTGTGAATGACTAGCAGGTGCAGGTCTATACAGAGAGACTGTCTGATCTGAGGCCTGGCTGATATTCTGTATGTGGGAGTTCTCTAAATGAGCAGCAGTGAGTCAGTTATCACTCAGACGTGCGAATAAACAATTACACAGAGGTGACGAGCGCTTTCAGCAAACTTTCACAGCCCATTAGGACATGGCGGCCATTGAGGACTGTGACAGACTGAGAAGGTAATGTGAGGACAAAACACAGGGACTGGAAGCATCATTAGGGGTCCAAGCACTAAAGGTGCCTTGAATTTGTCTTGTAATAATGAAAACCCTACATTTGTATCAAAACCCTTGTTCAAGAAGTACTGCTCCCACTCACAAGGGGGTGCTAGAGTTAAGATGAAAATCCTATTACAATGATTACTTAAGCTTTAAGATCATTTGTTAAAATGTGAAATCTATTCCCACAAATGATGCCCACAAAGTTGACATCAATAAGTGGACAAGGTGAAAGCCTTGAAACCCAAGGCTTACTTGAGAAAATGTATGCATTAATTTATTTGTTTGTTTGATTATTTATTTATTCATTCATTCATTCATTTATTAATTCATTCATTTATTATGAGAGTTAGCATTGGGTTAACGAGAAGTATAAACGTAACACTTGCATGGTTACATAACACTTTCGGGGTGAGCTGCTTTTTAAAGAATGTCACTCACTCATGCTTAAGTGAATTTGAGTCCTAAGTGAAAGCTAATTACATGAGTTAGTTCTATGTTTTCCACACTTCTTTTGTCGATTATTGAAGAATGAACTAAAAACATTTGTAACGACCTACCAGTGCTTAAGGTAAGGTAAGGTAAGTGGCTATTTGCAGATGTAGTTCTCCTCAGTCCAGCCTGGGGGCAGTAGTGGCTTTTCCATCTCCACCCTCACAGTGTCAGTTTGATTCTCTCTCTTTTTCTCTTTTTGAAAGGCTTTAAGCTCCAATTAAGATTGGCGCAGATGATCGCAGAATTAGTATTGTGATGCTCAGTGAGGGGTTTTAGTGAACGTTTTTTTTTTTAATTCAGTATTGCTGACCAAATGTTTCTCCTATCAAACAATCTGCCACCTGTTTGAGACATCAATACATGTGTTGTAAACAAATGGCAATCACATGGAACTAAATAATCATACCATCCTCTGGAGATCCCGGTTATTATTTATAAATCTACACACCGAAACCTTAGATGAGCTTGTGAACCTTCTGTCATTCATTCATTCATTCATTGTCTACCGCTTATCCGATCTACACTCGGGTCACGGGGAGCCTGTGCCTATCTCAGGTGTCATTGGGCATCAAGGCAGGATACACCCTGGACGGAGTGCCAACCCATCGCAGGGCACACACACACTCACACACTACGGACAATTTAGAGATGCCAATCAACCTACAATGCATGTCTTTGGACTGGGGGAGGAAACCGGAGCACCCGGAGGAAACCCCCGAGGCACCTTCTGTCATGTTTAAGGTTAAAGTTCGTGTTGAACAACTCCTTTTATAGACAAAAAATATTTAAAGCACATCTGTTTAAAACAGTTTCAGCCCAAATCACTTTAAATGGAAAATGCATATAGATATATTTTTTTACTTTATAGAGAGCATATGTATTAATATACTGAATGTACAACATTTAAAATGAGAAAAAAAAGACAGCTCATGATTACTCAGCAATCTCACAGGAAAAGATTTTTCACCTCACTGTTGCACAAATCTACAGTGGTTGCTAAACGATGGTCCTGTTTTTAGTTTACTGTTAATTGTCATGGTTTCACTGGGGGGTGGCACAACTTATGCATAATGACCCATTAAACTAGTGAGACATTTTCCCTCCAACGTTTTTCCTTCTCATTGAAAGTGTCTTCAACCATTCACAGTTGTCGTTCAGTTTTACTGCAAAAATCAGGGATCCACATATTCTCAGCTGTTTCCTGTGTGTGTGTGCACGTGTTTATCCATACACATCTGGTATGACATCATTCGCGTAGCCACCCATAACCTCAGAGCCCCATCAGTGTCCTCTAACTCGCCATGTTCTTGCTAACAGCCACGGTGACACAACACCACTGATTACATTTTGCTGCTGAATTCTCAGACCGGAGTAATTAACTCAGGTTCTGCTAGTGGCAAGGGCTCGGCAAATATTATCCCGGAGCCAGCCTCGGGATCGAGGCGGGGTTGTCTCATGGCCATGGCCACCGTATTGACTTGATTAGCTGCTAATTAAGAAGCCGACCGGCCGGATAGGCCGCTGAGGGAGATGACTTCATTAGCAGGGTCTTGGTGAGCGTAATTTTTCCTCGCTCCCTCGCACATCTCCTTGGTAGCAGCCAAATGGGAGGCAAAGATGGAATCTTCTGGAAGGTTTTGCCATCACAGACAGCTGAATGAGTATATATGACCAGCAATGGACAGTTTATACCCTGATAAATCAGCGTGACAATATTATGATTCTCTGTTTCTGTGCATCTTTATGCATCTAGTTTTAATTTCAGTAGCATACATTCAGCCACTTGTGTGGTTATGGTATGTTTTTTATTTCAGACATTTTTGGTATTGTTTACATCCTTATATGACAGAAAAATGAAAGAAACCCAAATGTTATCTTATGAAAAATATTGATCTATATCCAGTCTATTCTCCCTGCAGCCACTTGTAGCTCTGCAGGTCAAAATTATAATATTCAAAAGAGAAACATTAATATAGAACCTAAAATATGCAGTTTAAAGTATGTTGTATTTTGTTATTGTACTTATTCAGTGAAATATGTGACAGTTCTTTGATTTTCTTTCTTTAGTGGATTGTGATTGAAAATGAAGATAATACGTCTTCTTTTACTCAATTATCTCATTTAAAACCCTTTTTTAAGTCCTTTCAACTACTAGTTAGTTAGAATGATGAAAATTACTTTTAACTTTTAAATATGTCTGTGCAGTAACCGTGGTGGTGAGCTAGCTTTTTGCATGTTTAACTAGACTGTCTCTTTATGGCACCACCAAACAGTTAATTAGGTAAATAGAATCGAAGAGTGATTAAAATTACACTGGCTAAGAGAGCAAGTGGTCCCTCTATGGAGTTTTCATCTTGCAGCTGTAATTAAAGTTTATTCAAACTCAATTTTGACCCTCATTGCTCTTTGTTTGTACAAGCATGGGATAAAAAATTGTGCATGTTAGCAGTGGCACAGATATGCTAGGATAGGCTAATGAGGGTGGTCCTGTTTTTTTAATGCATACATGTAAAGTTGGCCTGAAATCAGGTGGAAGGAAAGCCACTTGCGTACATGTTTTATCTTCGTCTTGTCTGGATGTTTCAATGGTGTGCAATACTACCTTTATGTGAGTTCATTCTTATCTTATCATGTCTGTGCTGCATGCAGAGTGCAGTCTTGCCTTTCACTTGGCTCGGATGATCCCAGCATTAAAACTCCCGGCGAGTTTGAGCAGCTGGTTATTTTGTTATCAGTTTGCAGCAGGAGGTCGGCGTTTCTTCTCCGATGCGCGCCGCACATCTCCACATCTCCGGGGATCAGCTATCAAAGCTTGCAGACTCCTGAGCGTTTGTCATTGAGCCTGCGCAAAAAGCAGGGCGAGGACGCTGTTGCATAACAGCTTTCAGATTTAAAAAGGACTGAATTTTGCTGATTATTGCGGCCATTCTGTGCGGTTTGGGAGGGGGAGACAGGCTGTATAATCCCCTCCTTTACCAAAGAAACGGAAGTATGCTTGTGCTCGGCTTATGTTTATATTTGCCTCAAGTATAAAACCCTTAGTCAAAAGACAACGAGGAAAAGCAAATATTGAGGAACAAGGAAAATTATGGTGGTTCTCAGTAGCCTCAGTAGCTTATCTAGCTAACAGAGAAATGGGAGTCTATCTCACCCAAAATCTTTGAACCACACAGTCATGTCACACAGATGTGTTGATGTGGTTTAGGACACAGTGGGACATCCTGTCAACTGTAAACAGGAATTTAACCTCACGTTTATTTATATAAAATAATTTTTTTATTTGTAGAAACCTTGTAGAACCACACTCACTTTTTTCTTAGTGCAGTTTGGTTTCACTCTGCCGACCATGGCTAAAAGCAGTGATACAAAAGTAGAAATCACTATATTTTATTGAACAATTCAGATCTAATTTAATCAGAAAAGACCAAAATTTTTATCTCTATAATTATATATATGCCAGAGCTCTGTTTGAATTCACTGTCTATAGGCCTAACAGCAGAACTAAGTGTGCCTGCCTTTAATAAAGCACTCATATAGAGTCTCATTAGGATTGGAGAGCAAGCTGTTAAAAATTCCACAACCATTTAGCTTTCCGTATTTAAATGCTATTCTCTATGCTTTTGCTTGGTCCATGGGAATAATAGCTATTAAACTACTAATAATACAGGAGAAACTCCAGGAGTTCAGAAACTTTTGTCTGGCAAGGTATATTGAGCTGAAATGCTGATCATGTGTTCAGCTAAAAAAATAAATATACATATGTACTTTTAGAGAAAAGCTGAACGAACTCTGTAATGGCCCATGCTAAAATATGTTTTTGTATTTGAATCACAAACTCAGAGGGGTCAAAGTTCTTTCTGAAGCTCTATTTAAAGGTTCTGGGTTCATAAAAGATTCATAAATTAAATATAGATATTTTTCAACAACAACAGACTGCCATGCAAAAAGCATTTGTAAATCTAGATAGAACTTTTAAGCAAGTCAATTATGGAGACATTAAATTTAACCTTAACCCGTTGCTAATTTTTTTGAAATGGGAACTCAGCAACCCAAGCGGTTTGATCTCAATCAGCAAGTTGTCTATTTCTCTAGCACGGAGGACTGATTCGTTCACGTTTAATACCAGCGCATGACCAAGCAAAGCAGGCTGTGCTTATCTCCACCACCTGCTTTCTAATGACATCTGCACAAAGCACATATGAAGCAGCAGGCTATTACATCCAGCGCAGGTGACTCGAAGCAGATTGCCTGAGCTCTTATTGTCGAATATTATCTGCACAATATGTCACTTACCCTGTATATTACATTGTGTCACTGGTGGGCCAATTGCCGTATCGTGCCCTTAAATTAGAAACAGCGTCACCAAGGCAACCGGATACCGAGACATGCCATGTATATTGTCTTTCACTTTGGGCTGCAGTGTGTAACTCAGACTCACATTTGTGTCCTGTCCTGTTATGTGACATTGTGTCTAGAAAGCTAGATTGCTGTATTAGAAAATAATGCTGGATGAGTATTGGGTTGGATTGGGCATGCAATCACCAAACCACAACTGAGAAACAAAAGCTTGGAGAGAATAAGCATAGTTACTAAGAGGTTGTCAGTAGATTGGATCATTAGTATAATATAATTAGCTCATATCAGTATTGGCAGATACCAGATATGTATTAGAACAGACTCATAATTGGATCAGTGTTGAGTTAATATTAAAAGAAAATAGGTCAGCACTGGATCGCTGTTGGATCACTATTAGATAGGTAATCGATAAAGATCATATAAGTGCTGGATTTAGATTGGTTTTGTATTGGATGAGTTCTGGACCTCTCTCAAATCAGTACTCGGTTACTTTTGAATGAGTAACAGATTGGTAGCAGATTAGTATAGTATCACTATCAGATCAGCATCAGATCAAGTCAGTGAACGATTACTATCAAATCATTATTTTACCAGTGTTGGATCAGTTTTGGATTGCTAACATATTTATATATATTTATCATATAACATATATATTCGATCACTAACAGATCACTATCTGATCAGTATTGGATCACTATCGGATCAGTAGTGGATCACTAACAGATCACTATCTGATCAGTATTGGATCACTATCAGATCAGTATTGGATCACTAACAGATCACTATCTGATCACTATTGGATCAGTAATGGATCGTTATCAGATCAGTATTGGATCACTATCAGATCACTATCGGATCAGTAGTGGATCAATGATACAATTTTTAAATATATATCGTGATCTTCAAACTTCATAGTGTTTTAATATCATCAGTATAAACTGTCCTTATAATAGGAAACTCTTTTACGTATAATAATTAGACATGATCTCATTATTAATTAAATTAATTATATATGTTATTTTTGTACAAGGCAATGGAAAAACTATATATATATAAAAAAAAAAATTTCACCTTCTATTCCTCAACTAGCCAGTTATAAATGGAGTTATAATTGAAATATGGCATCACTGCAAAGAGCAGGGTTTGGATGAGGAAGGCCGGACCCAGCTGCTGTGGCCTGCGGTGTGTGTGTGTGTGTTTGTGTGTGTGTGTGTGTGTGTGTGTATTGATCACAGCTGTAATCGCTCTCCATCTGTCACAAGCTGCTGCTAATACTGAAGCAGGCCATGGAAATGCAGCCATGCTTGTAACTCTCTCTCTCTCTCTCTCTCTCTCTCTCTCTCTCTCTCTCTCATTTTTCTCTCGTTCATTCCTTCCAATCTCACTTTCCTCGTTCTCACTCCTCTCACACACTCTTAATTTTTCCCCTTACGGTTCTCAGCATAAGTCTTCATCCTACACCAGGGTGTGTGCTGAGAGCAAGAAAGGCCTCCCTTGTTCTTATGTGAGTCAGTGTGGGTTTGTGTGTGTGTGTGTAGGGGTTAGATTTAGATTTAAGAGGTGAAACAGTTTCTACTTTAATGGGTACCAACAGTTCGTTTAATTTATATGGAAATGTGATTAAAGCAATTTTTCTACATTTCTGTTTTCATCCAAGGGATTAATTTAACTCAATTCTCACTTTACACTTTAGTTTTCCTTTGGTTTGTTTGGTGTAGCTTGGTAGGCTAGGTAGCAGGTCCTGGCAGATGTAGCATTAATGGTTTAGCATTTGTTTGTTTGAAGATGAAGCACTGTGTTGCATGGTAGTATGTACTAGACCTTAAAGATACTCTTGGACACACACTTGAAAATTTAACCTTTGCTACACATCAAAGCAGTTGAACTTGATGGCATCTACATCAATGGGTCTGTTTCCACTGCCAGGAAGCTTAGTTCAACCACTTGTTCTTGAGGACGGATGAACAGACAGGTGGAGGCACAGCTTGAAACTTGAAAAAATAGTCTAAAAATCTCTTCCTTAGAGAAATTGAGCTATGCCCAGAAAAAGCTTCATTTTTAGTAACTTGCTACTTTATGTAAAAAGATGGTCATTGTAACTCAAAGAAAACAGCTAGCATTTAACACTCTGACCTCAGATATAGCCGTGCCATCTCCAGATTTGCGTCTGCTCAAGCATGTGCGTGTTTGCTTGGTGTTGATGAAGTAGATCCAGATGCTTTGCCGCTCACTGAGTAATGGCTCTGAGCACACAGGGGTGACTGAGAGAAATTAGAACATTTGTGAGGACTCATTTTATAGGACTGGGGCTTGTTGCAGCCACTATGAGGGTTAATTGCAAGCACAGAGATAAAAGGCTAATAAATCTTGAGGTGTAATGGAGGGATAGCGACCTCTCATTCATCTACAGCTGCTTAGAGCAACTCGACGCAACGCTGCCTCGTCCTTCTCAGGTTGGAGAAGAAGCTCTGTAGCTTTGTGGCATCAGGCACATGCAACTGATCTAAAGAGCATTCACTCTGTATGCACACCTTATATAATGTCTTTACACACTTCTGAACAAGTGTTAGGCCAAGGTGCTGAGGTTGGAAAGACAACTAAGCATCCAAAATACTAGAATTATGGTATTTTCCTGCGTACTATATCCATGTCTACCAAGAATGGTGTGATGCAGTTGACATGAAAAAAAAAATACCCAAGACAGTCATGTACCTGTGATTAGGGAGCTCACATGTATGACCCAGAGTCTTGCACTTCCAAATAATTGCCCTCTTGATTTATATAATATATCCCTTGCTCATCTCTAGGCGCATCTCTCTCTCTTTCTGTCATCTCTCTTGCTTCATTCATATACATATATGTGTGTGTGTGTGTGTATTTTAACATGTCTTTTCATGCACTTTATCATACATGGAGTAGGAATATACACTTGATGGGATGTCAGTCCATTTCAAAGCACCATGATGTGCACACTCATTCACACTTACTGGCATTTCAGTGTAGCTAATCCATTAGCCAAACCACTAAACATAAAACTGGAGAACTGTGAGGAAACCCAGGGGGAGAACATCTCTGAGTACAGTAACCTCAGCTCAGGGTATTGGAGTTGAGTGGCAGCAACGCTACCTACAATACCACCATGCTTTCTAGAATTGTGTTACATATTTATCAAGATCCCACAATCCAGTGTCATCTAGAAGGGCATGGGTTTCATTTTGAGTCTGGTTCCTTTTCAAATTTATTCCCTCCAAGATTTTCCTTGTGACTATTGTCCCTGTGTTGCTCATCCAAATCTACAAGCTGTTACAACAATCAGAAATGTAAACAAGCCTCCAGTTTCTGAACTGCCTTCACCATTACCCACATAGATATGTGCATATATCTGGTTCATTATTAACAGTCAGCTGGGCGCTAGTCTTATTTTTAGTATTCTCATTGCATATGCCACATGCAAGGTAAACTTTATAGACCAAATTAACTTGCTGGGGGCTGAATGCTGTTAGAGCTTTTACCAGTAACAGGAGCAACATCAGCACTCTTGTATACACACTAAAAATACCAAATGAGATTTTGTCCAGGAAAGTTTCATGCCTTCTCTGAGCACCAGTGATCACACTTGATGAACAGGTCACCACGCCACCTTTTACAGTTTTTCAATCTTCTCCAGTCGCTTTTGGCATAGCAGTAAAATACAGAAGAATTATTCTGATAAGATTAATTAATTACTGCAAAATGTACTAATGTTAAGAAACACAATGCAAAGTGGTGATATTCCCTGAATTGTAATGCTGCACTGAATTTTTCGACTATGACTAATAAGTTCTTTATAATTGGATAGTTAATTGAAAGTCATGAACTTGACCTCCTTTCTCTGACAGAGACATGCCTCGACTAAAATGGCACTGCTGTCATTTTCACTAATTTCAATTAATTAATTTATTTTTATCCTGTCTGCAGTGAAAACTTATACTTCACTGGATCTGAATAGTCTGTCTTTTCTCCTGCTGGTCATCTGTCACGTGCTTAGACACAGCAAAAGGTTTTTTGAGCAATTACTTTTTTCGGTTTTCATTTTCTATGTTAATAGTTGATCGTGGATTCACCACGAGATTTGGAAACTTCTGATCTTTTGGACCGGTAACCTTGGCCATATGTTAGCAGGTTATAACAAATTAAATATGTTCATAATAAAAGTAATTCTAGCACAAAATATTTTTGCTTGGTGAAAAAAAGGGGTTTGCACATTGAGTAAACTAGTGGAAGCGTATTACTTGTTAGATTTAGGAGAAAAATGTATATTTTATATTTTTGAAATATATATTTTTTTGAATCCTCCATCACTTAAGTTAATGCAGTATAAAGGAGAAATTTCCACTTGTCTATAATCTAGCAGTAAAATCTATGGTGGTCCGTGATGCTACGTACTACGTAATAACATTGAAAGGTAATGTGTGACGTAAACCTAGGGATTGCAGATGAATAGAAAGGCGATGGAGGCAGCTATAATATCTAAGAAAGCCTTTAAACAAAAAATAAATGGAGCTTGATGATTGAAAATTATGACACATAATTCATGATACGCTATCTTGATGCCAAATGCAATTCATTTTATCTCTAATCTTTTTTTGGCCAAAATTATTTGTAAGGTAGTTTGAATCTAACAAAATGATTATCTCAAGACTAATCATTTAAATTCAAGATTATCAGGCCTTTGGTAGCAATAAAAAATGACTACATAATGTTCCAAAATGATCTTAGAGACATCGTTAACATGGAGTAGGTTTCATTTAAAATGTATCATCAGCAAGCACCATAAAATATGCTGTAGTGTCCTACAAGGTTCCAAACAATTGCTGGGCCTCTGCTTTTCAATCAGTCATTGCTAACCCCTTAAGTACATTTGTTGTGTTAGCAGCTAGCTCTCAGGAGCTGATATGATGATATTACATCACATTGTATGTGGGATGTTTGTAAATTGTAAATCATTCATTTTCTGCTCCTGGGACAGCAGGAGAAGAAGGAGAACATTGTGGAAGCCCACATTACCAATTCAAGCCTGTCACGTATCAAATGCAATTTAACACCGTAGCTAAAACAATGAGTGAAATTTAATGACTAATTACTGTGGAATGGAGAACGGTGATGGGCTAATTACTGTTTGCTAGCTGACACTGGAAATATTAAGAACTAGTGAAGCATTTAGAGCAAATGTTCTTCTTAAAATGCATATAATCTCACACTGTATTCCCATCATCTTTGGTTGATGAGGCTCTGCTGATTCTTTCATTGATATTTGTAGACTATAGCTTTAGTCTTGGTCCTTTAGCCGATATCACATAGCTGAGAGATTTTGATGCCATGGATGTGATTCAAGTGATTCAAGGTATTGTTTCACAAAATTACTATGGATTTCACGTAAATCTTCTAGCCTTGTAATTGAAAACTGTAATTGAAAAAGTTGACCCTCGGGGCTTGAAAGAATGTTGGATGTAGCGGCAATAAACATGGAGACGGGGTCAAGTAAAGGGTTGGGTGGCGTTTCTCTTAATCAATGTGCAGATGACTTGTAATTGACTTGGAAATCTCTGAAAACAAAAGGCAAAGGAAAGCCTTATCTCCTTGGGGCTGGAGATACCTGGGGCTTATTTGGTAACTTCAGAATTATATTAGTAACCCCTACAAGTGTTTTATCAAGGATTAAGTTTTTTAATCTCCTCAGATCTATAGTGTGGTGTATAAGTTTCTAAATATTTATGCATTACTTCTGAGTACTAACAACTGACTTTTTGCCACATTAGCCAATGTAGCTTACTAATATCATCCACTAACACGACCACCATTTCAGGGAGGAGCAAAGTAGTGTTAAAGTATGTTAATGATCACAGTTTTATGATAAATTCAAAGCAACATAATGTTTATTGCAAGAGTGTTAGCTCTTGCAATAAACACATTTGCCTATTCTATTGAATTTCAGACTTACTAGCAAACAAAAAACATTAGGCAGCAATAAGGACATACCAGGATAAAGCACTTAATTACTGTTGTATTAATGGCACTTTGCTGCTCTTTGTGAAGGTCGGCCAGGGGTCAGTCGGGTTTCCTGCCCAAAATTGTGACCAAACAGCATCATCTGAACATCTGGTGCGGTGCAGTCATCCATAAAATAAAACTCAGCTCTACATAATCATTTATCGTCACACATAAGCCAAGGGTTATTTTTTGACACAGGACTGCTAGTCAGCTTGAATATTGCTTATCGATCTATTTCTACTCAAACGTTCCATCAAATAACTGAGATTTTGAGCTCAGCATATACATATATATAATGTCTGTGTGTGTGTTTGTAATGTGTGCGTAGTACCCAGTCACTGAGTGGATTTGATGAGTGATATCATACCAGCGGGGTCTGAAGTGCTAAAAGTCTTAAGGTCTTTTTCACTTACACACCTCAGTCACAGCAAGCTCCTGTAACTGGCCTGTATGCCAGACTGTCTACTAACACATCATATTTTCCACTTATACCCACAGCTTACGTTTCTCGTAAAGTGGAGCACACTGCATTTACACAAACAGGGCTCTACACAAGACACCCAGTACATGGAAAATGCATTTCAGTCTCTGTCCTGGGACAATTTTACCACTTGGTTCATGGTTCCTGAGGGAGGTACTGTAACAGAGTGCAGAGTGGGAAGAGCGAGGGAGGAAATGATGTAGATTTCCCTGTGAGTACGATCAGCCTCAAACCACTAGAACCACTAAGTGGCATAACGACCAAACTGAGCTTTATTATCTTACACAAAGATGGTTTTCATTGTGACAACATCTCCTACAGCATCATAGGCTTTGAATCATGCTCAGGAATGGACTGACAGTGATATTAATCATTAGCTGTTCAGTAAATCAGAAAGTTGTGCACATTTTTTCAAACATAAAAGTAAGAATTTCATTGTGGATGGGAGGGGCATCTGCTTAAGTATGAGGAAGAGAGTAGATAGCGTTTTTTCTCTGCGTTAAGCTGTCCTGTGATGCTTCAGTTTTAAAAGATTTTTTTAAAAGAGTTTTTAAAAGGAAGCAAGTGTTAACCTTCATCCTTCCCAGATGGGCTGCCAAAAATGTTATAAAACAAATTTTCAGTGACCAACCTTTCCCATAAAGACATGCAGCTTATACAAAGTGTGAGCATATGTTATCAGTGTACTCCTTATGCAGTCATGATGATCTGATCTGTCTGAGATCTGAGTGCCTTCCATTTCTTAATTCTGATCTTAACCAAGTCCCTCGGGATACCAGAGCTTTTGAAATCTTTTTATGCCTATCTCCTGACTTCCACAATTTTATCATTTTATGCTCTTTTAAAAGCACCTTTCAGTCCAGAGTGAGTTCTTTTCTTGGAAATACACTTCTAAAAAGCTGGTCAGGACAAAGGCTTGCTTTTATTCTGATCTAATCAAAAACCAGAGAACCGATCCTGTTAGTCGGTTAGTTTGTCTGATTTTTGGGTAACTTCCTACAGTTGAATTAGTTTCAGAAATATGATTCTGTTAGGTTTAATTTATAGAGAAATGCATAATGTGTAACCTTTTAATCAGTGGATTTTGAGTACTATTGGACTGTGGTATGGAAAGATAATGTCTTCTATTCATTCCATACGTCATTAAACCTCATTCTGAGTAAATTACTTTTCTCTCGGTATACAGCACTGCTTCATCCTCTCTAAAACACTCAGAAGAGCATATTACAAACACGGCACACTTTTGCTCTCCTGTTTTGTAACCTATTGATTGTTGGCAGTCATGGACGTTTATGTGGCAGCTAAACCAGCAGAGCATGTCCAATATAAGCTGTTATTTTACAGCCTTAGTGGTGCACTATATGTGTTTATTCTGGAAATCTGATTCCGATTGGTCAGAGTGTTTTGATTAGTTTTCTGTAATTTTCAGCTGCAGAACACAGGTTAGTATTAATCCACTCATTTTAATAAGTTATTGTTAACAACTTGTCCATAGTGATGAATCACATCTACTTAAATAGATTAAAAACACGTGTAATTGTTCATATGTAATAAACATTTGTAGGAAGAGCCTCCAGTGTCAGCACTTGGCAACAGTCAGAGGTAAAGCTTACGGTTTGTGCACCCCTGATTATCACAGTCATTCGTGGGTCTTCTCAAAGCTTTGTCTTTGTGCACAGGGGCAGTCAGTGTGATGGTCAGGTGTCCATATAATTTTGGCCACGTATTGTAAATATGACTTGTCAAGCATTTGGTTTCAGAGTTTAAGGTTGTGGGCTAATGATCAGAATGATCAAATGCCAGCACTACTGTGGCGTCCTTGAGCAAGACGACCCATAACCCTGATGTTCTTAGCTCAGCTGTAAATCCCTATACAAGGGATATTACCTTGTACAACATGCCAGGGCATTAACGCCGGCTCAGATATCACACTAATGCTGATGGGCGATGCCACGTTTTCTGGGTATATAAATCACTGAATGAAACAGCCAGTCCCTTGCTTCATCTGAGCTTTTTATTTACGTGCCACAGCTGCTCCGGTGGGGGATTTGGAGTTTGCGCATGAATGGTCATCCTTATTTGTATTGTTCGTCACGAAGACAGTGTTATTCTAGTGTTGTTGTTTTGGGAGTCAGCTCGACCCCTCTTTCTGTCTGTCTGTCTGTCTGTCTCTCTCTCCTCATTGTTTTATCTCTCTATTTAAACACAGCAGCCACTGAGCACATGGTTAGAGAGCACGTCTGCCTGTGGGAAGATACTACTTGACTCTGTGGAATTACTCATGGCAGCCGTAACTGTTATCTACATTGTAGTGTATCAGGAGAACATGCAGGACATTTTATAAACATGTCACTCTTGTACTTGGTGGCCCTTTGTGTTTTCAGAAAGGTGTCCTTGTCTTGTGCGAATGATGCTGTTAAACACCTGCTCAGGAGTTATGTTTCCAGAAATTTGGTAAAAAAAAAAGAAGATATACAGGAATTGAGTGGTGAAAAACCCATGACTCAGTTACTTAGCTAGTCTGCTAATGTCAAAGCTTCATACTCTATTACAATATGACTTGCTGCCTTTTTGTGGAGGATGCAAATGTGATAAGCTACATATTCATTTACTAGTTTGTTTCCCTCAGTGTGTATTAATGTTGATAATCTAAAAGCAACTAGCACGTTAGCTAGCTCAACATGTCTTAGGCTATTATGTTAACTATCAGTTTTTTTAGGCTGGTTAATTAGCTTTCTAGGCAATGTATAATGTTGGATTGGGTATACATATCTGAAGCAGCTGATGTTGATGAAAAATGGATCTATTATAAATTTATAACAGTTTTTAAAGCCACGCAAAGGATATTGCTGCCACTTTGTGTGGAAACCTTCATATCATGATTCATAGTAGAAATGTAGAATTGTGATGTATATTATATATTTGGTTTATTTAAGATATTTTTGTCATATCACTCACCCTGATGATCTTGCTCATTAATGTATGCACTCCTGCAACTCTGTCTTGTTGGTGTGAGAGCTTTAGTACTAGAGTTTCTCTTGTGACTTAGGAGCCTTTTTTTAGATGTGAGTTTTTTTGTGTGAACAAGTCCCCAGGTTCCTATCAATCAGCTGAGTCTGATTTTCTTCGTCGTCATTCTGTCAGATCTCTGCCTGTACAGCGGGGTCTCAACACTTATTAAACTCCACGTGAGCGCTCCTTCCTAACCTCTCATTTAACTGGCAGATCCTAGTTTGTAGATTTGACAGCGGAAGATGGCGACTCGAGACCTGACTTCAAAGTGATGCACTCGCCAGATTGACGGGACGTCAGAACTTCAAAGCAGGAGTAACATCCTGTCTTCATTATAACATCTGATCTCGCTTTTTGGCCCATTTATTTTACATGTCATGTTCCATGCTGGAGACGGGTGTGACAGGGAGCAGAGCATGCTGCTTCCACACAGCAGCATAGTGAGACATTCTGTCCTGCAGTGTCCCCAGTGTAACAGGTTGAGTAAATATAGCAGGCATGGCCTGAACAGAGGGACTTGCGTGGGAGAGAGTGGACGAGTGAAAGCACGTTTCCTGGAATGCACTCCTGAGAGGCAGTGCATTAGAGCAGTGTGGAAAAGAGTCTGAACAACACAGCATCATAATGCAGGAGTGGGAGAAGAGCAACTCACACTCGTGCACACACAGACACGACATTTACACAGTCAGACAGTGAGAGAAAGAGGCAGAAGGACAGATGAAAAGAGAGAGAGTGATGGAACCTGTAAGCAAAGGAGATGATGATACAGAGTCACTAAAAATTATATGTACTACAAGAGAGATGGTAAGAAACAAAAGGAGAGGTTGAGAGAAACCAAGATAGAGAGATGGAGAGAAGCAGAAGGATAGAGATGGAGAGTATGAGAGATGGATGCAAGCAGAAGGATAGAGAGAGACACAAACAAAAAGAAAGGAAGAGCTGGTCTGAATCTTAAAGAGAGAGATGGAGAAAATGGAGAGAGGGATATGGGGTGAAACAAAAGGAGAGATAAACATCATAACATTGATGTTAACATGATCATAACATTCTCGTAGACCGCTTACAAAATCACATAGGTATTCAGGGACAGGCGTTAAAATGGTTTAGATCCTACCTGTCTGATCGATACCATTTTGTAGATTTAAATGGAGAAATGTCAAGTGTAATGCCAATGAAATACGGGGTCCCACAAGGTTCAGTTTTAGGACCTCTGCTTTTCTCAATATACATGCTTCCCTTAGGCAACATCATTAGAAGGCATGGGATTAGTTTCCATTGTTACGCTGACGATACACAGTTATATATCTCATCAAAACCAGATGAAATATCTAAACTGTCTAGATTAACAGAGTGCGTTACAGATATTAAAGATTGTATGACTGATCATTTTCTATTACTAAATCCTGATAAGACAGAGATATTACTGATTGGTCCAAAAACCAGTACACAGAAGCTCTCACAATTCAACCTGTACTTAGAAGGATGTTCTATTACTACTAGCTCTACAGTGAAAGACCCGGGCGTAATATTAGACAGCAGTTTGTCCTTTGAAAAACATATTTCCGATGTTACAAAATTAGCCTTCTTCCACCTCAGAAATATCGCCAAGCTTAGGAACATTTTATCTGTATCTGATGCAGAAAAGCTAGTTCACGCATTCATGACCTCCAGACTGGACTATTGTAATGCATTATTTGGTGGTTGTCCTGCATCTTCAATAAACAAGCTACAGTTAGTCCAGAATACAGCAGTCAGAGTCCTTACCAGGTCAAGAAAGTATGACCATATAACCCCAATATTATCATCCCTGCACTGGCTACCTGTTAAATTTAGAATTGATTATAAACTAGCTCTACTTACATACAAGACTCTAAATGGTTTAGCTCCCACGTATCTAGCCAGTCTTCTAACACGTTACAATCCATCACGCTCCTTAAGATCTCGAAACTTCGGACTTCTGGTAGTTCCCAGAATATCAAAGTCTACAAAAGGGGGTAGAGCTTTTTCGTATTTAGCTCCTAAACTTTGGAACAGTCTTCCTGACAGTGTTCGTGGCTCAGACACAGTCTCCCAGTTCAAACGTAGACTAAAGACATATCTCTTTAGCCAGGCATACACGTAATAGATCCCATAATCTTGTACTCCGATACATCCGATTAAATGCACATCATCTAGTGCCTGCTAATATTATGAATAGCAACAACGCTGATTTCTTTCCATTTGTTTCCCTTCTTCTACCCATCCCCGAGTCACACAGAGATTGTGCCAGCTCCGGTGGCATCCAGAGATGGACCGGCTCCAGCCGGGTTCTGCTTTTTGAGGACTGGAGTAATCAAAGCAGCACTGCCAACACTATGTGGACATTTTACACATAACATCCTGCACATGCTGTATCTGCATCACACAACTAATGCAGAAAGGACATTGTTCATATCACACTCTCCGGTGTCACCCAGATGAGGATGGGTTCCCTTTTGAGTCTGGTTCCTCTTAAGGTTTCTTCCTAATACCATCTAAGGTTTTTCCTTGCCACAGTCGCCTGAGTCACCTCAGGCTCGCTCAACTAGGGAAAATTTTGTCTAACATCTAGGACTGTTTGTTTGTATGTTTATTGTTTCTTATGTTCTGTAAAGCTGCTTTGAGACAATGCTCTTTGTTAAAAGCGCTATACAAATAAAATTGAATTGAATTGAATAATAAGAGATGTAAAGAACCAGAAGAGAAGCAGAACGGTCTAGAGAAAGAGTGATGGAGTGTAATAATGAGATGCAGATGGAGATGTGTAGAGAAAGAATGACAGAGTGCTGAAGAAGGACAGGTGTAGAAGCCTGGGGCAGAGAGTGAGGGAGAAGATCTGAGAGGTGTGAAAGAGGAGAGTAAGAAGGAGAAAATCAGTACACAAAGAGATGCAGGACAGATAATGATAGAGAGAAAGAAAGAGAACAGGAAAAGAAAAAGAGAGAGTTAGTGATGGAAAGTAACAGGAAAAATCTGAAAGAAGGGAGGCTAAAATAGAAAAGCTGCAATGAGATGGAGAAAGACAGAAGGAGAAATGAAGAGAAAGAGCAGGGTTGTGGGGATCGAGACAATGTATGACTGAGTATAAGAGAGACATAGCAGAAGGAGAGATGTGGAGGAAGAAAGAGGATGAAATGTAGATGGAGAGATAAAGAAGGACTGCTGGAAAGAAAGAAGAGCAGAAATATGGAAATAGAGGGAGAGGTGGTGATGGAAAGCAGCAGGAGAAATATGAAAGAAGAGAGCCTGTAAAATGAAGAGGGACAGAAGAGAGATGTAGAGGAAGACGCTAGAAGAAGTGTAGATGGAGAGGTGCAGTAACAGGTGAGGTGTAGATGGAGAGATGGATGGAGAGATACTGAGGAACAGGGCAGATGGTGAAGTGAGACCTGAGGGAGAAGCAGAGACAAGCAGACAGTCTGTAGTGCTAAGTGCTGATATCTCTGCAGTGGGCTGGATGGAGAAGCTACAAACACCAGGAATAGAAAAATCCTCAGTAGGCAGTAAAGAGGCTTCATAACAGTGTTCAGGATACACACACACACACACACACACACACACTAAAGAGCTACCAGATTACACAGAGTTTAAAATTGTTTTGTAGCACCTTTCCTAATCCATTACAATTGCTAAGACAGTAATCCAGAAAACATCAAATACACATCAAAATCCTGATATCATTTGAAGTCGGAATCTGTCACATCAGTCATTTACACAGATTGCACAATCACACCATAACTCCATGGTGTGGGGATGAAGGTGGAGTGGACGAACTGGAGTGTCCTGCACAGAGACCTGACTGACTCAACCCCACTGAACTCCTCTGGGATGAACTGGAACTGGAGTCTCCTCAACATCCCAGCATCAGGGTCTGATCTCACTAATCCCCACACAATGCCTTCCCAGAACAGTGGAGCTGTTTGTAACAGCAAAGGTGGAATAAATCTGTAATATGTTCAACAAGCACACATATGTGGGTGTGATGGTCAGGGGTGCACAGATTTTTAGGTAAATTATTAAAATAAGGTGTTTGTAGCAGTTTAGTAGTAGAATTTTTATTATGACAAGAATCATGCAACTTAAAGACACTTGTTTTTGTGATTTACACAGTGAACAATTGTCCTGTGTGAACCATAATTGCTACAGGTGTGTTACAGTGATGTTTTCCCATCCAGTGATCCCATCCAAATAGTACTTTGGACAAATGTATATTAAAAAAGTTGTCTAATGATGTAATCTATTGTACACTGGACTTCCAAATTGGAAAAGTGCAATGGAACAATTACACGTCTCTGAATTCACTACAGCCACACACACACACTCAACAGTAAACTTTATATTATACTCGATAAAACTTAATTTTCTTAATGGATATTCAGCGTCTCTGTTGTGAAACGATGTTAACGCAATAGTTTAGATTAAGTTAAGTTTAGTTACATAATACTGTTGACTTAGTTTAAGTAATATGATAAAACCATTGTGGCCTAATTTTTTGAGCAGAGGTGAACCAGAACAAGAAATAATTCATGTTGATCTTCTTTATAAATGTATGAAATTGAGAGACTAGCTATAGAAAAAAAAAGTTACATAAATAGGACATCCATGTTTTTCCGAGCTATAGCACTGGAAAATGTCGGGATCAGAAAATTGAATCGAGAAAATCAACTGTATACACTGTATAGCTGAATAAGACTTTCACACCGAGCTATTTATCTGGAAGTGATCGTGTCCAAATATGACTATTCTGGACTATTCTACATAATGGCTAGAGGAGGTTTCCTCTGAGTCTTGGTTCCTCTCGAGTTTTCTATTCTGTACTAGTGTTGCCCTTGGCTCTCTTCCAGTACATTAATGCATGGATTGAGTGTGCAAAATGCTACAAAAATTCAGTTTTATACTTTCAACAGCTTCACTCTCAGAGCAAGTGATCGTCTACTCTAACATACTTTTGCTTGCTTTACTTTAGAAAGCTCAGCAGTGTTCAGCTTGTGCTCTTGTAGCTGCCTACACTTCCTAACCTTTTCACTGATTCTCCACAGACTCAGGTCTATTCCTAGACTTTAAAACACACACACACACACACGGTCGTTGGAAGCATAAATTAGTGCACAAACTGTGTCAAAGCTAAACCACACCTTAGTAATGGTTTCTAACTTTATACCAACTATGCAAGATTACAGGGCATCAGGAGTGAAGGGCATTTGCGGAAGGTTAAAAAAAGCCTGTGCTCGCTCTCTCTCTCTCTCTCTCTCTCTCTCTCTCTCTCTCTCTCTCTCTCTCTCTCTCTCTCTCTCTCTCCCCCCCTCTGCTGGGTATTAAGGTCTATTCTACAAATCCCACTGGCACTCAGCAGTCATAGGAGCTTAATTAAGCAGCTGTGTCAGTAGCTGTTTGGCCTACAGAATAATGTCAGCAGTACGCAGTCCACAGTGTGTACGGTGTGGACAGCTGTGATCTTTAGCTGCAGGTGTGTGTGTGTGTGTGTGTTGTGCTGTTTAGAATCTTATTACACCACTTTTTCTCCATCGATTTTTCAGTGAGAGAAAATGTGATGTCTGTGCTGTACAACAGCAAAAGTTACATTCGATCATTTAGCTCCTTATCATACTGTATAAACATCGCACATCTCACTTATCTTTCCTTTTCTTTGTTTTTGTTTGGTTTGATGTGCCACATGCTAGCATGCTAAGCTCAATTCACTGAAGTAATATTTTTAATAAAATATTATTAAATAATCTATCAAGATGAGTATTATTAAATGTTATTTAAAAGCATTATTTACCATAGTCAATGTTCTTTTCCATGCTGAGTGTTATGACTAATTCACTGATTCCTTATCAATTTTTTTCATACTATTTAATGCAGACACTGCATTATTTATGCCATTTTTCTCAGATTTTGAAAACTTATCCCAAATCCGTGTTTTTGAAACATTAACTTGTCAGTCAGTTTTAGGTTTAGGACTCTCTCTCGTCAAATAGATAGGACTCGGGTATTGTAGGAGGGAAAATAACTTAAGATCAAATTACCAAAATGGCTGCAAGATTTTGCTAGACTTTGATGTGATCTGTTTCATGGCATGGATACAAAGTGACCAGAAAAAGAATACTGCATTTAAAACCAATAGCCAAGTTTACAAAATTTTTTGATTGGCTAATTAAATTTGATTCACGTCCCGCCCACATTGAGACAGATGAATGCCTGCCACTTAGCAAGGTTAGGACATGCAACATGGAAAGACAAACCATTCACAGTTACTACGAGTAGTGATGCTAGCTCTCCCTGATTCTCTCTGTGACTCAGCTGAGTCTTAAGAGGTCTGTACTGTTGTGCAGGACCTTATCTATCACTAACACTGCGCTAATGCATTAAACGGTGTTGCATCTCATGTGATGTGACATTCATGCAGCTTGTCTGACACACAGAAATGAAGACAAATTATTTCTTCTTTTTTTTTTATTCAAATAAAATTCAGTCGTGGGGAAAAAGAGAGCGACAACAGAGCTGCAATACAGAAGGCATTTTACACCAGCAGAGAATTAATTTCTTTTTCTTTTGGCTTGACGTTGACACACAGAAGGTTGGGAGTTCCTTAGATGGGAGAGAAGCTAAGGCACGCAGGCCACCTCCTGCCGGAGAGAGCCGGGGATTCATAATAAATTGTGCAACAGTTGCCCAACAAAACATTCCAGCACTGACAACAACAATTTGCTGTGAAACTCTATGAAAGGCAAAATGATCATTAAGAGCTTTATAAATCACACAGACTTTTTTTTCTCACTAGCCTTCCACGCTGTCACATTACATTTTCCCCCCCTCCAGAGCCATTCACTGCAACTGAGACTCTGAATTGCAACTGAACTCTTTTTTTATACTTTAAAAACATCTGTCAATTACAAAAAAATTACATTATCATTCCTATCAAAATAGCTATAGTACATAAGACTATGTAGAAGTGAGTTTTAAATAAGGTTTGATGTGAACGGTAATTGTCATTAAAAAGAGGTAAATGACGGTAGACTGATTTCTTTAAAAGGTTTTCTTCAAAACAGTTGTGCAGTTTTACAATCTTAAATGCACACACATACTGTATAACCACACACGTTATACTCTTTATTTAAAAAAAAAAAAATCCAAAGGATGAATTCTCTCTTGCTGCCAACTCTTAAGGTCTTAAATTAGAAATGTGACAATGTCTACAATACTCTCGTAACACCACTAGCATTTTAAGAATGGGATTTCTGCAGAAAAGCTTTGATACCATTAAAACCTCACAAAATGGCACGAGTGCTTCACAGGAAATTCAACAAAACAAACCCTGTCACAATACTGAAATCCTGATCTTCACTTTGTATTGGACATGACGTCAGAGGACTGGACAATGATCTGGGTTGATCTGGACAACAACCTGCTCTTCAGGAGACGCCCGTGCTTCTGCTCATACATAAATACGGTACAATAAATAGTCTTATGCGATTAATGTGGAACCATTAAATTGATATAAAAATGGAGGAAAATCTCAGTCCAGTGAAAATGTGGAGTCCAGCAAGCTTGCAATCTTCTTCTCTGCTAAAAATATGCCCCAAGCAGTCAGAAAACAGGGATGGCCCTGTGATTATAATTAAGGTGAACACCCCATCCTTGGAAAATGTGACGTATGTGGAACTGACATGCCTTATACGATGGTTCGGAGTAGATATGGGTACCAGTGACGTCATCGTGAAAGTGGCTTCAACCAGTTTTGGGACAGTAATTGAGTAAGATGAGCAGATTCAATTATTCTTGAGACAGTACAAAAAGATCACCAGTCTGCTTAGGTCTGCTGTGGGGTCTAGTCAGGGATGCTAACGATAATCCCGCATTGTGTTTATTTTAATCTAGTCACGGTGGGTAAATGGCCTTTGTAAATAAAGGCAGCTTGTTTTTACAAAAAGGTATTGATTGAGCTGCAAAAAACAGCATATAGACATTAGTCATTGACTAAAAAAATAGCTATTTCATTTATATAAACACATGAATAAATAGCCAACTCAGTACCCTTACCCTACACAGTAAATCCTCTGCTTCAGGGAAAATAAAGTAAAAAGAATAAAATCATTTTTTATTATATTTTCTTCTCCCTTTGTGTGCCAGCACAGCTGACACTTTCCATTTCAAGTCAGGCAGCCTGCAGGCAAGCTGTAGAGTCAAGAGTTCGAAAAAGCCAGGAGAGAGAGACAGAGACAGACAGACAGAGACAGACAGATAGAAACAGACAGACAGCCTGGCAGTTCCAAGAACCTTCCCACACACATTCTGCTTTAGGCTCCTGCACTTGTGGAAATGTGGAGTGTGGCCCAGCTTAACTCTACTTGGCAATTAACTCAACGTTCACTCCTATAGACCAGCCCATGAAGGGCCGCTGTGGCTGGGGGCAAAGTGCCTTACCGACTGTGAGCAGCTGAAGACTCCCATCTCGTAGCCTTTAATGCCACAGTTTAGCATTTCATGGAAACATCTGAGTTGGGGGGGGTAGTGTGTGTGTGTGTGTGTGTGTGTGTGTGTGTGTGTGTGTGTGTGTATATACCTGTGTTGCCATAGATAAAAAGGCTTACTCTAAATGCATCCCTTTTGGTCACAGTACCTATGTTGAGGTCCGTTCTGTGCTTGCAAATGTCCCCAGCAAAGTCCATGCAAAAGGCATCTTAATTTTCAAATTTGTTTGATCAAGTTTAACAAAAATTTTGATCACAGTTATTTCCATTCTCAAACCTAAATAAATAGAAAAAAGCTCAATTGCACTCACATAATTATGAGTCTGAAACAGCACTTCATATAGATCTGCTTTAAAAAAAATTCCTCAGTGTTTGCTGTCTCACCCCTCACCCGAAAGGGCCGTACAGCTCAGATTCTTCTGAGAAAGAAATAAATAATTAAAAAATATCAACAACCAAACAATGACAATGCAGCAGGAGATGCAGGGCAGTGGTGGCGTTCCTGCTACCTTATGGTGCCATTAGCTTTTGGAAGCCCAAGCTGTGATTTGGGGTCGGGACTGAGTGAGCTCCATGCCGTGTCTCTGCACGATTGCAGGACAGGACAGCCAGAGGGGGTAGCTGAGCAAATGTCTGCAGCTGCCCATGTGTCACCAATCAGGTTGTCCACCCAGCGCTCTAACCTCATTCCCGTCATCCCAGCATTACGCTCCGCCTCCTCCACCTGGCCTAAATGCACTGGGATGTTCAGGATGGGGTTAAGCCCATGGAAGCTCTGCTCCATGTAGCTGTTCTTAGCTGGGCCGCTGTGCATTTTCAAGGCATCATCTGTACAGGAAAAGAAACGAAATTATTATTTAATGAATATCTGACATTTGTTTATATATTGTAACCCATTTCTCAAATGTCTTCATTGTGTGGCTGTTCTATCTAAAATTTTATCTGGGTCTTGAGTTTATAGCATAACTCAGCCATTGCACTGTAACTGGCCAAGCATGTATTTAATAGCATGCATAACACTTTGGTGAATGGTTCTGGAATCTCATATCCCTTTTTTGGATTGGCAGAGTTAAGACCGACAAGAATCATCAACCAATCAAAATGGCTTATGAGGTTTTTATGTGCTAAAAAAGAAAAAGTGAAGATGTATCTCCAAAATGCATTAGCTAGGTCTGCAGGTTCTTATTTCGATTTGGACACCTCCCTGGTCTTCTCACACTACCCAGCCATCTACATTCTTCAGATCAAATTTCCATTTGTCTATTAAATCCTGTGTTGCCACTGCATCATTTGTGCTCCTAAGCTTCATGATGTGACTAAGCTTTAAGCTGCCCTTTCAAATTACCACCTTTCTGGATTAAGAATCTATCTGCCTTCTCTGACTGCCTCCTTCCTGCCTCACAGTATTACAGATGTCTCTTTAAAGTACCCAATTCCAGCCGGTAAGCCTAGCTTGCCCACATTTGACTGGCATTACAGTGTTTTTAGACATAGATAGCATTGCCCAATGTTGCTTGAAGAGGCATTCAAAGTACAGTTCAACCAAAGAAGATCTATGAATGAAAATCATGCTTACATGGACCATTATCTTTGAAAACATATATAAAGCAGGTATAAAGCATTGAATCTTTAATTGGCCTTATAGCTCCATATGTAGGACTATACTTTAGGATGCATGCTTATGAGATCATCTCAGAATGGAAAATCATGGTCAAGGACCAGGCTTGACTTGATGCTTTGTACAAGGCCAACCTGATTTCCCACTAAGCCCTCACCTAACATCTATAATTTTTCATTAATGGATGTCCAGATTTCACTGAGGTACAGACTGACTAGGACCACATAAAGGCACTCTATAAACTTTTATTAGCTCTGGGTGCAGAGCCATGATCAGCAGGAGGACTTAGTCTCTGCCTTCTGCATTAATCATACGCCACAATGGTGATTCATCCTGAGTAACCAGCCACGCTTCTCCCAGCTCAGACTGCTACTCACAAATCAGCTTAACTCTCATCAGGAGTTCTGTGGACAAATTTGTCATTTAAGACTAAAAGTCAAAGATAAAATGAAACCTATATTCCAGCATGAGTTTATACCAGTGTGAATTTTTTCCCACGTAAGGTGACCTGAGGTTTGTGTACTACTCATATGCAAGTCTATATTTAGTTGATGGAGCAGAACAATCCCAATGCACAAGCCTCTGAGAGCCAAATTGAGGGTCACCTCATAGCATGAGTTTCTACTCTCTGAGCTGGTAATGCATGAAGAAAGGGAGATCTCTTAACAAATGTCACTGCATTAAGATTAACAATGTCTGAATGGACCGTTAGAATGAATTTGCCTTGATCTGTTTGGAGCTTAAATGAAAAGGGATAATATAAAGAAGAGAACCATTTATAGCTCCTGTTGATAGCAATGGCATCAGCTTGATAGCACTGACACTATACATTCAAAAGAAGTGGTAGAATGATATGCACATTAAAGTATCCATCCCTTATAATTAGTGGATTTAGCTATTTAAGGCACACCCCAAACCACCTCTGGGAGCAAACTCAGCACAATAAGTTCACCAGGAGCTAAACAGCATGGGGTTCCATAGCCAAGAAGCCACACATAACTCTTTGAATCACCAGGTACTATGCCAAGTGCCACTGATGTTGTGCTTTAAAAGGGGTGCAAATGCGTTTTCCTAACTTCCTGGCAGGCTCACAGCTGAGTCTGCATTTGGAATACCTGGAGAATGCTACCTGACTTAATACGCAAGAAGGAGAAATAAACACAGATGGTTTGCTTGGTTTAGGGCCCCTAAGTCCATTGATGTTCAGACTACAGTTATTTTCAACAATTCTGCACTCTACTTTGTGGCAACAGTTTGAGAAAGCCACTTTTGCAGATTGACAATGCTCTTGTGGAAACAAGTCTATTACATAAACAGCTTGTTTAGAGTAGAGAGGAAGAACCTGCACAGACCCCAGACTGCTTCCCCTTTGAGCACCTTTGGGATGAACTAAAAAGTGGTTTGCAGAGCAAAGTGCTTAACTTCGGTGCCTGACCTCTTTAAATACGCTTGTGGCTGTATGTTTCATCTAAAGCTTTTCAAAAGAGGGTCCAATTGCTAAGTTACACCCCTGATCATCAGTTTTCCTGCATCTCTGTATCACATTGGCAACTCACCTTGGCGGATGGGCAGGTGTTTGTGGTGTGTAAGCGGTGTGACGAGGAAGTGTGTTTCGGCCACAGGGTTCCAGTGGTGCAGCACTCGGACCGTCCACATGCCTGGCCGCAGTGGTGTGTTCAGCGGAGGCCTGTAATGCGTGAACTCTGCAGTGGAGTCGATCAAAACATCATAGGTAGCAGCGATCACATTAGTGGGGTCAATCCACACCACTGTCACTGTCACATTGGACCCTTTAGCCCACTTCTGCATCCCCACCGGCTCGTCCAGAGGCCCCATCAGATTACCAAAATTGCGGAAAATTCTCTCCTTAGCATCCCAGTCTGTTCCAATCTGATGGAAAAAAGGAATGAGGTCATAAATTATGCTTTTGTACTCTGGAAACAAAGGTTTAAAACAGCAGTGTACCAACATGGACCACTATGTAGACAGATGCAACACGCCCTCCAAAAATATAACTTTACTTCAACCACAATGACTAAATTTTTCTGTTATGTTGTATCTGAACACAAGAGTAAAAGATATGGGCACATATTTGTCTGCTGGTACCTGCCTAACTAAACATAACAGCATCAAGTGAGTGTCAAACCTGACCACGGTTTTGTCTTCTCATGCCCACTTTGGACTCCCACTGAGCACATTTATGGCAGTGGAGAAGGTGGGTAGGAGACTGGGAGTTATCTAGTGCCAGTAACCTAAAGCTGCTTCTGTAATTCTAACATTTCTACACAATGTTTCCTCTTCTGAGCATCTGGGATTTGTCAGTAAAACAGATAGAAGACTCTCGGTCAGTATTCTCCTAAACAAGGCTTCCTCTCTTTTTTCCAAACCAAACCAGTGGCCACAGAAAACAATGCAGACCAATTTGAACGCTTGTTCTGGGAAATACCTGAACACCAGATGAAGGTTTAAGTGGCTTACAGCACTAATCATTGTCATCAGTTTTCTTTCAACAAAGCATGCTGAGCACTCCAATACTTATGTATATTGACATATCGACACTTGGTGTCCAGCAGAGACTGACTGAGAGGAGCTGTTAAGAGACAACAGGTTGCCTGATACATACTTGTCCTGTTAAAAACTCCTCACTTTCTGCGTCTCTGCATGTGACCCAACCAACCTTTCAGCTTACAGCAGATAAACCTGGTGCAGCAAAGCATGCAGTCATTATTTCACATACCCCCACTGCACCACGCCCCCCACACACAGACACACTCCTGGCAGACAAATCACTGATTATGCCAAAGGGCAAGATGATAGGTACGGCACAGGCTGACAGCTAAATCAATGAAGGACGTCTGAATTATTGCTTGCTTAACGGAGTATGTCAGGCGGAATGCACACCAGAGTAAGATTACCAATAATATTCAGAGGTCAATTTCCTTTCAGTGCACACAGTGTGTGAGCATTTGCACATATATACTGCCAGAACATTTTTACTGCGATGGGCAAGAACAAACCATTCATTGTTCTGAAATCTCTCTTTTTTATTTGTTTTAATCAACCAAACCACTTTGTTTACTACAGCGAGTTTTTCATTGTCCAACAACAGACCATAAATGACCTAACCACCAACTCACTTACATGTGGTTCTGCTGAGGGTGCTATCTCTATTGTGAAAAAAGCATAAGCACAACAACAGCCAATTCATTGCCTAAAGCATGAATCACTGAAAAGACAATCCTTCCTGATTCTAATCTAAATCTTATTCTCTCTTATTTACTTGGCAGAATGTCTGCATGTTGTTCTGACGGAGGCAGTAAAATAAACCTTCGCTTGTTGATCTGCACGAATGTGCTTGTACTTTCACCAACTTGTACCTGTACCTCACACTGGAATCTCAAGCTTCAGACAAACTCCAAGCTGTCTTACCTCAGCAAATTGCAGTCTGTTAAAGTTGCTTGGTGGGTTGGTGAATTTGAAGAACTTCTTAGGCATCACCCAGGTCTCCAGAGTTTCTAGCTTGCTGGTAGCCAGATTGGTCGCGTGATGCTTCACCAGATAACCCTGGAACTCATCATATAGGAAGTATATATGGACAGCCACAATATGTCCCATAGCATAGTACCTGGGGAAAAAATAGCTTCACGTCAAATGCACGGCTTAGTTTCCATACACCTGCTTAAATAATGTTAAGATATACGCATGTCTCATGCAATTTTGATATTTAAATCACATCTAGAGGATGTGATGGTCAGGATGACTACGGCACACCGTAAAAAAAAGTCAGTGATAATGCAATATCAGTATTTCAAAGGAGCTATCAAAAAGTATGTTCGGTGTAGCTCAAGATTCATTTACTAACGTTATCCAGTACATGAATTCATAACAAAAGCAGATCTTTTTCAGAATACACTGGAGGACCAATAGATCTGTGGAGGAGCAATAGAAAACGTCTCCTGGCAAGAACTCCACCCTAGACTCATCAGTATTCCAGCCGATGCTGGAGAACCTCCTGCTCCCCTGGCCAAGCTGAACAGCAAACATTTACAGCGGCCGTAAACATTAACAGAGGCCCTATTCACACACCCAACCTCCAATCCTCTTATGGCTCATGTCACAGCAGTATGCCAAAACAGAACTCTCCTTCTGCCCTTCACACACCCAAAACTGGCAACAAGCAGCTCGTTGTGCCCTACAACCCCTCCTGAGTCTCCTTCACCCCCTCCTTGTGTTGGGAGGTGGGAACTACTCCTAAATACTGACACAGGCCTGTTTGAGGCTGAATGAACCAGTGCTTCTTTCACAAATCAAACACGCACTGCTCTTGTTTTAATATCTCCAGAACAGTCTTGTGGTGTCCGTGGTGTTCACCTCAGCGATTATTGGGTTAACATGCCATGTAGCCTTTACTTGAGGTACATACGGCTTTATTTAGCAGACCTCATTCTCTTTCAATAAGACTTTTCACAAGGATGGAGTCATTTGGATCCAACTTTAAGATTTCCTCCTTTGCCTCATTTCTGTCTTACCCTAAATGGTTAAAATTAATTGTGAAAAATTCTTCCGTTCCTGAATGGGAGTTTAAGGAAAAATGTTTAGTGAAAAGAAGTACCGACCTACAACGGTTGTCACTGGCGTCTCCTTGCAGGGAGTTTGTGGCTCGTGCCAAGCCGAGGCGGGCGAAGGCGTGGTAGTGGGTGAGAAGTGAATCACTCAGGCTGTGGACACCATCAGGTTCATCATATATGTTCTCCCAGTAGGCTTTAAGTCCTGGCATTCCTGGAGGATAACTTCCGAACAGGAAAGCATCCAGCTGATTCACAATCTCCTGATTCACGCTGGCCTCAAACTTGCGTGCAAAGAACGTGGGCCGAGCTGTTTGCTAAAAAAAGACAAAAAAAGACAGAGGAGGAGGATGAGAGACATTGCACTGATTTTTGGAAAGAACAGAGAGGATAGGAATACAGGGAAACAGACAGGAAAGATCAGATGGCAAGCAGAAATTGGAAGGGGCATGCAATAGAGCAGGATGCACAGGGAAGAAGAAGAGGCAAAGAGCTCCATTCTCAGGAGATGTGATTGATGGTAAAAATAAAAATCAAAGTGAAGTGCTATCTTTGCACGTCAGTCAGCACACATCAACTACAGCTATTCAGAAGAATCAGCCTGTTAACATGGAGGAGAACAAAAAACCCTTCTGTGGAGAATAAATAAACTTAAAATTTCTTTTTAATTCTCAGTGGAGCAAAAAAGTCCTACAATACACAGAATTAGACATGAAAATATAGGTGTATATTGACAGCAATAGTTGAACAGCTGGTCTCTAGTTGTTTTAATGTTTCAATATTTATTTTCCTGCTCAAAACCTCTTTAGACATGGAAAATGTCTAAAACAAACAAAAAAGGAAACAATTGAGATTTTTCACAGAGCATTTCTGATGAGAATTTCCCCTTCCCTAAAGAACTGGAGTGGAAGAGGTGAGGGTTAAAAAAGAGGTGATTTAGAGCGTCCATGTCCAGGAAGCTCTTTCAGAGGTTCCTGGCTCTTTGGAGACTCAAGGCTGAGAACGGCTTGTGAACGAACTGAACTGCCACGACGCATTTCAAGCTTCCGTCAGCCGCCCTTTGTCCTCGCTCTTTCAGATGCCGCTGCAAGAGACGAAGCATTGTTGGAGGGTAATTACCCAATAGCCATAGCTGTGCTTATGCTCTTAATGGACTGCAAAACACTCGCACCCTTCCCCCACTTCTCCCAGGATAGACTTGAAATGGTTAACCACAGCAGCTGATCACAGAGGCCCTTTCACATGCTGCTTTTCAGTACTGATAGTCAATTGAAGGCTGCTGGGGTGAATTTCAAACCACAGTTAGAAGTGCTTAAATTGTGCTAGTTATTTTGAAGTGCCTGGGCCCCACCTCTTTTCCTCTTATGAACAACTCATCCTCAGCTGCAGGGCCAACCGAAAAAAAACACACAAAACACACACACACACACACACACACACACACACACACAGGAAAGGAAACACTAATTACCAGTGCAGCAAGCAGATCCCAAATATCTCAGCGTGTAATTTCCATTTGGTATTAATGCACTTTGGACTTTTTTAATCATTGCATACCACAGCATCTTGCAAATTTTATTTAAGGTTGGTCGCTTCTGACATTTTGAGGCTTGAGAGTGAAAGAAAGATTGAGTTGTTGATGTCATGGGCATGCCACAAAGAGCAGGGCCACTGGGTTAATGGCACAAGAGACCAGAATTATAAATGAATACCATAAATTAGATAAAGAAAAATACATAAAAAAGAAAGAAAGAAGTTAAAGAGAGAAAATTTAAGAGGAACAAAGAAATAATGATGTTAAACTGAGAGAAAGGGAAAAGAAAGAATAAGAGAAAAATAAAGAAAAAAATAAAGAAGAGTTGAAGAGTTTATTTTTTATAATAAATAGTAAGATCAAAAGACACAATGGTAAAAAGGAAAATAGAAATAAAAAGAATTTACAGAAATGGCTGCAGATACTGATGAAGTTTAAAGGGTTAAAGAAAATAAGACATGCAGAAAAGTGAGAGAGAGATGGGGGGAGGGAAAAGGAAAAAAATTAAGCCACGAAGAGAGGAGAAAACGTAAGAAAAAAGAAAAAGGGGCTGCAAAAAGAGAAAAAGCACAGACTGCTCACTTGCAGACAAAGAAGATGGAAACAAAAGCAGCAGCATTGGCCAACTCTTTAGAGAAAATGGAGCCCACCTCCTTCTCCTATTGAATCCATACTCAATCCCACACTCCCACTCATTCCCCAGAGTGATGGGAGATTTTATGACAGGAAAGAAACTGTGAATCTGTTGTGTCTGAGTCCATTATCACATTCCCACCGTACATGCTATCTCCGTCCATTTGACAGGAAGCCGGCTTCGCCATTGATCTGGTGCAGGCTATAGTTAATTACAGGTCCTAGCACATGTTAGCATGGCTTCCTTTCCTGTTAAGACTCATTGGATTTCTAATCGGAGTGGAGCTCGGCTCTGGCTGGCAAACCCATCCTGCACTATTAGCTGTTTGTTCGGGGCAAATTAAACGGCTGTTAAAGGGTCTATTGCAGAATGTTACGGTGTTCATTTCAGGTGTGGATTCCTGGCATTAACACTACAAAGGGGTCAAGTGAGTGTAGCTAATGAACTGTTCCCTTCTGTTTGCTGTCTTCAGCCCAGTTCTTGGTCTGGTTAAAGACTAAAGAAGAATGTGTGTAGGTATGAGCTTTTGAGGACAAAGCTTCAGCTCTAGAAACCAGAAGGTGGTGAGCAAGATCACTGCACACTTGACTTAAAAAGAATTCTTGTGGACCTCTGAGCCATCGAATGCTAACCTGAGTAACGGATTCAGTTCCAGCAAAGAATTTCAGCAGATTGTACCATGCTCTCAAACTTATACTATAGAAGAACCTCCGAGCATGAGGGGATATCATAGTTCTACATGGTATGGTCACACCCAGGTTTATTTGAAGGGAACTGCAGACCACTGTGTCCAGATGGAGATTGGTTTTCTGGTCTGCACCTAGGTTCAAAAACTTGACCTAACTTACCAAACTCTCTAGGTAAACGGTTTTGGGTCAGAAAAAGAGGTTTAGCATGGTTTACCTGGAAGCGGGGAAGATCAGAGGGTTTGAAGTCATTGGGGGAGCAGCCACACCAGTCCACAATGTGCTTATACTGGCACTTGCAGCCCAGTTTCCGGTTCCAGTTGGTGATACGCAGGTTGTTGTCCACCATGCTCTCGCAGTGAGGACTGTTCTCCAGCACAGTGTGAAAAAACGACTGCAGAGAGGAAGAGATAGAGAGAGAACTAATGACATCAGATAAAATGAAGACGGATGGTATACAGGGCTGCCGTACCAGGAGGTCTGGTTTTTTTTTAAATGTCTACATCTGTGGAAAAAAGGAGTCTGCTTTTCTCGAGCCAGAATTCAATACCTGAGGGGAGAATTACTATAGCCAGGCAGGATAAAGAATCACATCTCTTTTATTTTCTAACTCTGCTGTAATTAAAACCATTCACTTTACACACTTAACACACAGCTCCTGAGTTAGAATATAGGAGTGTACAGTTTCTAAAATTCTGCTCTGCTTTACTCAAGTTGCTGATAAAATCTTTATAACGTCCAGCTAACTCACCTCGGCTGGCAAGAGAGTGTAAGCGTAGAAGCGTTTCATGCTGGTGACCAAGTCGTCATCAGAGTTGATGACGTAGTCCACGAAGGCGCGATTTAGCAAGAACCAATCAGAGCCTCCATCCACAGCAATGCCTTCCGGAATCTTCCTGTCCCCCAGGCGCCACATGTGTGTGTCACATTCATAGAAGAGCCGGTCCAGGCCCTGCTTTCTGATAAATCTGCAGAGGACAAAAAGCCCCACATGTCAAACCTTTTCTCTTCTACTGTATATTATTACTGCTCTTCTTATAACACTGACATCAGATGGAATGCTCATATAAACATCCGGGACTGAGCTGACATACTGCTGCATTGTAATAACGTTTTTCTCATATCTGTGAGGAAGAGAACTTGTGATCAAAAACTTGAGAGCAAAAGGCTTTTAGAAACTTTCTAGAATTAAATGCTAACGTATAAATTAAAAAAAAGAACTTGGATATAATTTTCCTCAACAAAATTTAAAATGGACTGTGTGACACCAGCCTTTCTTTTCCAGCTCATATGATACATTAGCTACTCACCGAGCATTATCTCTCCCATGAGACTTGATGAAGTTCATGTTGCGGTACTTGGAAAGGAAAGCCACCAGCTGATCATTAGTCCTGAGAGTAGGGAAAGAGAAAGAAAGCCATATGGGAATGAGAGGATTTACTTCCTTTGTGTTTGTTTAAACTTAAATAAGTTTGTCGTTTTAATCAAATGGCAATTGTTTGCCTGGGCACTGATGTCATTTGTACAATACATGTCGATAAAGCATTTATTGAATCGAGAGAGAGAGCGAGTGAGAGAGGAGATCAATCAGGCTAATGAGAGGCAGTGTAAATGAGTGCAGGGCACAGGGGATTCTGGGAAATCTCTAACTCGCACTCGGGTGCCGCAGTGAACCAGATACAAGCGGCCTGCTTCAACCACAGCATGACAGCCTCTACGCTCTCATTAAATGACACACACACACAAAAACTCAGTACAGGCGAACGCTACCCCGGGGAGGCGAGAGCAGGAAACACCTAACAATTAGATTTCATTACTGGCACTTTAATTTGTATTGGATAAGGCTAATTGTCATTATTGTGTTGACCAAGAATAGCAAGCTTTCGCAGAATGTCTTCGTGACAGCAGTATGGAAAAAAACAGATAAGTGGGTAGGCCTATGTGTTCTCTGAATCCCTTAATTTAATTATGAGCAGCACGATAAGCCAACATATGGTGCAGTGCTGAACAACTGGCACTATTGTTCATGTGTGAACTCAATAGAATTTTTTTTAAAGGAATACTTGAGTGTTTTTCCATCTTTTCTATCCCCTGCACAGAGTATTTGCAATTACTACACAATCACTGAGTCAGTTGGTGCTGGTACCCTGTATGGAGAGGTGTGTGTTACAGCCTTGTAGGAACACGTGACAAAGTACAGATTTTTAAGTTATTAAAGAATGCCGTGTCATACGTTTTATCTGTTTACATGTGCCATTTAAATCTGTGGAAGAGTTGTGTCCTCTATGGTTAACTGGATATCCATTCGTTCAGCCAAAGCTAAATCTCGCTAAGAGATTATATTATTTTTTAAGACGTATTTGACGTTGGCAGCATCAACCTGTCGCCTCCATACCTGTGACTATGAATCAATCACACGCCCACACTTTCTGCCACACACACATAAACAAAGACAAGCATACACTCCCTTTCTGTCTACTGAACTCCCAAACACTACGAGTCCCAAAGCCACTGAAGATTGGCATAAGACCAAATTATAGCCTTAACCAGGCTGTCATAGCCATCACACACACACAAAATTTTCCAAGTCTCTGTATACCCACACAGACACCAAAATACATCTGAGTGGCAGTCTTGCTGCATCAGTCTAGCACGCACACACAAATACACACAACACGCTAACGCCTGGCCATGTGGTGGACGATAAAAACCTGATCAGCATCAGCAATGAGAACGCAGCAGTTGTGTGTTGTGTGTATTTGTTTCTTTCTATGGAACGAGTGTGCTTATCAGGATCTAAAAGGTCTAAGAGAGTTCCTGTAAGCAGGACAGGGTTTTGTAAAAACGGTACCCCAGTGTATTTCAAACTAATCTCTATTCGTCGTGTGTGTAGTGTGTGCACGTGATTAGCATGGACAATTTCTTTTTACACGTTTGCCTGCTCTGAGAAAAAACAGAAAATTTCACAGAGTTTAATGGCAAAAATCACATTTTGCAAGTGTAAGGGCAAACACTGAACCTTGTTTGCAAACAAAGTTGTAAATCTGTAGGTAGAATTCAACAGCTGCCCTTTAAGACTGCTGTTATAAGTTTGATGTAAAGAAGTTTTAACATCTTTTCTCAGTTCATGGGAATGAGTCGAAGTTGGAATTTAGGTTGAAAAACCTTCGTGTTGCTTTAAAGTTAATGTTATTGTGGTTTGTATTATTTAGCGCCCTCTACTGTCACCATCAACTGTGGCACAAAGCATTTCAGAAATGCACAAAAGATTTCAGACTTCACCTTCAAGATCATTAAGATAAATCTGATGTACAGTAGCACCAGAGTCAGACATAAAGACTGTGTGAACTACAGAAGAGGAAAGTAAAACAGAAATGGTTACAGAAACATGAGAAAGATGGCATTTTAAGAGAGAGAGAAAAGTAAATAAAAACGTAAAAACAAAAAGATGAGTAACAGGAATAAATAAGAAACAGACAGGAAGTAGACTGAGCAGGTGAGACACTCCAGAAGAGGGCACCATCGAGCCTATCGAACCCCAGGGGACGAGAAGAACAACAGACTCTGCACTTGTCCTCTTCCTCCATCTGAAAAGGCCACCAAAACAGCTGCACGGACTTCCAGCAGAGCCGAAGAAAAGGAACGATTCTGTGAGAATAAAAAGGCCAAAACGAGTGGCGCTCCAGGACAAAGCCTTCCCACAATGCCACAGGGCTTTTAGGAGCCTCTTTCAGATTCAGGCATGCGGAAGGACATTGGGAGGAAAAGCACAGGGGGAAAGTGAGTGGGCCGTCATGAGGTCAGAGGTCACTTGGGGACAGTCGGTTGCTGCTGACGAGTCTAGATAGCAAGAAACATCAACTTTTACAAAATGTAACTGATATTGCACCAGGATTCCACGTGTCACGATCCTAACACAGTGGTGTCTGCGTCTCTTTTGCTGAATTTGCCGATCGGCTCTATCTGAAATTGTTGGGCGAGGCCTAATGTTCTAATAAGCACACTTGATTGACAGCCCTCTGAGACTCCACCTACATCATCGCTCAAGCAACTTAACACACAACAATAGACTGAATTACGGAGTTATACAGTAACTACAATCACTATTGCTCATTAGATTAAATAAGTACTTTTTAGGATATTAATTTCATTGCACAGATGTTCAGTGTAAACATGATCGCTGAAGCTATTTCGCTGCGTTCTTCTGAAAGAGAATGTTGAACACAGAATGAGCCTTTTGACCACTGGAAGGGGCGTGGCATTTATATTCAGCATATTTGTACATTCTGGATTTCCTGTAAGCATGCTCTTGTGCCTTTCTGTCTATTTATTGTAGAAAATAGATCAGAGCAAATTTGTTCACTTGAACATAATTAGAAAGAGTTTACAGATTTAACCCCCCCCCCCAATATTGAGTAAAATGGTCCAGTCCTGTGAGTGTATCGATGTGAGTGCCTTCAGTCAATAACAACGCGCTGTATGTGACGCAGTTATGAACGCTGGAATCTGATTTGAGAACTATAATTTGATAACATACTATTTTCCATAAAGAATTAAATGACACCTGATTTCAAACGTCCTCCAGTCTTTCCTCCACTCCTCTCTCTTTTCTCCCTTTTACTGACTATCACTAAAAATAAGCGGTTGCTGGAAGCATAATAATTTATATTTTACTAGTGCTCTTATCAGAAATATGTGGTTATTTGTACGCTATTTTGCCGACTGTCACTCAGAGTGTGGATGGAATTGTAGCTGGAGAGAGTTATGGAGGAAGAAGGAGAACAAAGAGATGCTCTACTGTAATGACAAGACAGGCCTCACTTAAGGAGGATAAAAGAGTTCAATCAGACCCTCAGTTCCTTTTATCGTGCTATTCATTACTGCCTGTTTCCTGTACAAACATGACACACACACAGACACACATACTGGTGTTCTGTAACTTTAAAGGAGTACAGGCACCTGGAACACGTCTCTGCTTACTCCAGTTTTGCACAGGATGTAATGGGAGTGTAAAGCTACCAGTTTAACATGGTTCACTAAATGTGGTGTCCTCAGCCACCTATCTCATCATTGTTGTCTACAGGATGTTGCACAGCCAATCACTGTCTTCTGGCTTAGCTAGTAGGCGTGGCTTACATTATGAAGGCAGGGGGTTGTATGTGGTTCAGATGGTAATGTCGTTTCAAGTTGTTTGTTTATATATAGTTTTAATGCAGGTAAGTGTGTAAAGATTTAGGCTGGGTGCTAAACCGGTGGCTACAAGCTTTCCTTAGCAAGATCATGATTTTAGCTCCGGGGAAAATGAGAAAAAACAGTTGGTCTTGGCAGATCAACTACTTTTAAAAGGTAAAGGGGGTGGTGGTGCTGGTGGTGAGGCATTGGTGAGGTGTGAATTTCCTTTTTTTTTTTTTTGAAAAAAAGGAAACTCCTTTAACGAGAGGGCTTTTTAAAGGAGAGTGTGTTAATGCCATGTGGGCTAAGTGCTATCAACTGCCCCCCTGCCAGGCTATTTCCAAATAGTGCCTGAATCCCGATCAGCAGGCTGGATACAAAGAAAGGCTCTCGTCTCTTTGATGTTCCCGTTTAAGGAGCTTTAGCTTGAAGCCATCCACCCCCATCCCTCTCTCCCTCTCTCTCTCCCTCTCTCTGATGGATAGAGCACCTGGATTAACCTCAGAGAGCGGCTCTAACGGAACAGGATGGAAATTTACGGCTCGGCTCTATTGATTCCCTCCCCCTGATTTCTGAAGGCCGAGAAAAATGACAGGGCCGGAGGATCGATTTTAACCGGGCAGAAAGACCGAGCTATCCTGCAGCTCACCCCACGTAAATTATAAATCAAACATTTCCACACACTCTCAAATCTAGTCTGTTAGAGAAGCCTCGGTGGATATGTTGTGCCATCTTTCGTGTAAAATAAGCATGGTCATGAAGCGGGACTGC
>JAUCMX010000016.1:23479168-23519168 GCA_033459395.1 Hemibagrus guttatus | reverse complement strand
CAAATCATGCATTTATTCAGAACTAGCGACTTCCAGCTTCACGTGGAATCCTTTTAACCATACCCCCAGCTAAGATAGATCTTTTTAGCCCCACCCTTTTCCTTAAATATTTGTAATTTATAGTTTTAACAGAGTGTGCTGGGTCACATAATTATCTATACATTGTAATTCCCCTCACAGGCAGCAGGGCGCAACACACCTTACAAACTGCTGCTTCAATACATAAGTTACAATAGATATTAAATTAAATATGTAATTTTATTATAATAAGGCATTAGTGTAGCTATTCCAGGTGTGTAACTTCAGCAGGACCTTGTGTGTGTGTGTGTGTGTGTGTGAGAGAGAGAGAGCGAGAGAGACAGAACAGGACACCAGAGTCGGCAGGAAACAAAATCGAGTTAAGATGGAAACATTAGATGCGCTATTAACACACTAGCACTTGGGGCCACGCGTCCTAACCGCAGCATCACCTCTCGCACTGGAAGTGTTTCACTGCAGCCATGTGAGCGAGTTACAGGACACCACCATCACATCTCCTCCCTTCAGCTGCTCACAAATAGCACAGCAGACCGCAAGGACTCGGCCGAGAGCTGAGTACAGCTTTCTAAAAATGCCCTATCGTGTAAAAACACACACACACACACACACACACACATAGTGCTATAGCAGTCACATGCTTCTTCTAAAGCCGGCCACGTCGGGTTCCAGGGTGGATTCGTTTTTAAGAGCCTCATATTAAGTTACGCCCAGAGTGGTTCTGGACCGAGGCCACGCTCCGACTACAGTCTGATGAGCCGTAATGACTGTAATTGCTGTCTCTCAGTCTTGTCCTTACTTTCCTATACCTTTAACCCAAGGCCTGAGGGGGGCAACTGGTGGCCACTCCTGGACCTCTGCTTTTCCTCTAATCAGTCCCACAGTTCTTTAACCCCCTCGTCTGAAATTCTGTCTCTCCTGTGTTTAAGGATGGGAGTGAGCAGATCAGCTTCAAATGCAGCACCAACGCCCGCTCTGTCTACTGCGTCCTGTCATTAACGCATGGACACATGAACTCTCTCTCTCTCTCTCACACACACACACACACACACACACACAGAGTCCAACACAGCATCTCACTATGCATCACGTTTAAATCTTCACGTTTCAATAATTACAGAGATGAATCTATAAGATTTCTACAGACAGACAAACAGACAGGGTTTGGGTCAGACGGACGGATAATCAGGGATGGGGTGAGACACTCTGATATATAGGGATGACAGACAGTACATATACAGGTTTAGTGTCAGACATACAGATATGCTGACATTTGACACCATGTGTATTTGCATGTAATGAACTGTAAGCGTATTTGTGTCACTAAAAAGCACATAATACATTTATTATTAGATCTGCAGACAGACAGACAGACAGGACAGGCAGATAGACAGGAAAGCCTTGGATAGACAGGATGGCAGATATATAAATATCATCTACAGTCATCTATCATGTACCATCTTGTCTATTTGTGTAAAAAAAAGATTTAAGTGTCTCTGGGATGCAGAAAAAAACATTCTAAATAAATCTAATTAGGAACAGACAGACAGGACACAAAGAGACCTGAATAAACATTTAGATCAGTCTTTGGACCCCAGCACCCATACAATAAAAATGTGAGAATGTTATTTACTGTACGTAACATCGTTTCCTTTAGATAGGAAGAAAGGAAGTAAACATTTCTCACGTCTAAACATCATAACTTAAAACACACCAGCTTTTGGTGTTTACTGTAAAACAACCTTAGAGCACTGAATATTTTTAGAGAAAACCTTTACGGCACAATGTTAACAGTAAATGATTTCAGAGTAGTGTTAAGTAATTCTGCTGTAAGCGCTGGTCCAGTTCCCTGCAGGCTTCAGTCTGCAGATCGGACTTTTCTCTTGGCTGCTCCACCCAAACGATGTTCTTAGAAAACCTGCTCAATTTAGAAACCTGTCATGACTCTTCTGTGGTCTGACTTACATGTAGTCCGAGACACTGCGGGAGAAAAAGCCACTGGCGTTTGCCTTCAAAGCGTTCATCGATTGCCTCATCCAATAATTACATGGAGCTCCACACACACAAATATATAATGTAGATGTGGTTTGCTATGGTTAGCTAGAATTACTCTCGCCTCAACACCCTCCAGATCCCGGACTCTGGTCTCCGTGGAGACGGCCTCATCATATCTGTCAGAAAGCGCAGGGTTTTCCGGAAACGTCTCTGTTCTGAAGTCTCAAACAGACCCGTCACCACACATCCGCCACCCTGATTTGCGTTCAGGGCACAAAACGCTGCATAATTACATGAATATGTTTTCTCTAGTCAGCTTTTGGAACGGGAGAGAAAGTTTTAAGAAGGAAAAAAAAGAAAACGCTGCTCAGTGTGGCAATTACAAGCATCTAAGCTGGCACGAAAATCCACAATCTCATTTCCAGCCTGTCTCTGATTGTAATTACAAGTGCCGCGGCTGTCTGTTGCCAGTCCTGTGAGGCTTAATGAAGCCCCTCCATAAACCTCCACTGACAGCACTGCAATTAATTCAGGAAAACCACCATTATCTTTACTTTTATTTATCTTTCATTCCTACCACGCTCTAATAATATTTTTCCTGGTTGTCGAAAAATAGCTATTTCTATAATCAGTCATAGAAAGAAGATTTGATTAAAAAAAGAATAGTAGGAAGAAAAAACTCCACACAAATAATACAAAAGCTTTTTTATGCTTTGACTGCAGTGAGGAAATGTTGCTCTGTCATTAAAGAGATAGATTTTCAGAGTAAACACTGACTACATCGAACAAACTCTCGCTCCATCTGAACATCTAAACCGCAAAATATTCAGCCAGATATGAAACGAAGCTGTGAAGCAACAGCATCAACTTTCAAAGAACTACACCGTGACTACACTAAACTACTGAGACTGAACTAAATGCTGCACTTAAAATAGGGTTGAAATTAGTTATTAACTCATATTTTCTTAATTAGACCAACTGAGAAAATAATGGAAGCAGAAACAAACGGGATCAAGCACGTTTTGGCGACACCACATTGCCAGAAGGCAGAGGTACCATCTGCGCTTGGTCCCAGGGAGGTATAATAATTTTCAAGTTCAAGTTGTTGCTGAATGTTGCCACACTTCCTGTTTTCGATAGCCCTACTAAGTTTCAAGTGAACTGAAAAGCTTTATTGAATTTAGCTCATGGTGGTAAATTAATTAATTTAAAAAAGCTGTAATATGGAGTGTACTCACCCTCTAGGGGGCAGTAGCGAGTGACTTTCTCAGGCATGAGCTGCCTGTCTTTGTGTCGACAGTACACCTCAGCGATCTGCTGTCTGCACTCACTGGTTTTAGCACGTGACAGGGCTGAGATGGCCTCCTTGCCTGTGATCTCGCATTTAGGCGGCTGGTCATATTTGATCTCAGATGTAGCAATGACTGACTTCTTGACCTGTTGGTTGTGATTCTGTGAAGGGAGCGGTGTGAGGGTGGAGTCATGACGGAGCCCCGTCCGAGTGTGGTTCAGGCCGTAGTGGACAAGCTCGTTGGAGCTCTTGGTCTTCTCCTGCTGCCGCTTGTTGGAGGCGTGGCGCTGCGTCTGGAGACGCGCCGCAGAGTTACTGTTGTCGATGCTCTCGAAGTCTTTGGGCACTGAGTTCTCATTGTTGCTGTCCACACGGACCTTCTCCTTGGGACGATGCGAGTAGTAGACGTCCTGGAGAGACAGAGACGAAACAAAACCAAAGGTCAGGAGAATGCCAATGCCAAATACTGAACAATGTCACCTTGAGAACAAGCGCTAAAGATTCAAAACCACATTCCAAACCAGGAGAAACAGAAAGACCTTGCAGGAGTACAGAGATTACTCTGATTACAGAAATCATTATTCCATTAGCATTCTAATCAAGCCTCGCTCGGGACGACCGCCAAGCTCTCACCGCTTCCTTAACACATTTCCTGTGTGATGAGAAGTTGTGAGCGAACGGAGAAGGTGAGGACACACGTGAGAACTCATTTCTTTTTCACGCTAATGGAGATCTACACGAAATGCAAATATAAAAACCACCAAGGAAAAAGGGTGGGGAAGAACGAGGAGGCGTGGCCTGATCGCTCGTTCACACAGAGAATGGGAAACAAAAATCACATATTATAATATAATATCACACAACAGTTCATTAAATATGTGCTAATTTTCATAATCCGTACATTTTTATCTTTTATGTAATATTTCATGGATTCAGACTTTCAGAAAACAGATTATTAAAATATTACGATATATTGGAATGAATTAGAAACACAGTATTTCTATAATGACTGATTTTCAAGGATATATGATATGATATGGAGAGATCTATGAATGTGTTGAAATTCAAACAGAGAAAAAACGACTTCGAGTTCAGTCTAAACAAGACACAAACTGTAATGTGTGATCAATTGTTGGTAATAAAAATCAGCATAAACAGGGATTATGATAAGTTTCCCAGAAGTACTTGGTGTTGTGTGTGTGTGTGTGTGTGTGTGTGTGTGTGTGTGTGGGAGGAAATTACAGGCACTGGGATTAATAGCCTGAGGAACCACAGGAGGTGAGCTCGACTGCCGGGGAGAAAGAAGGCTATCGATCGATCACTCGCAAAAAATCTGTCATTTCCCAGGATGCACTGCTCTGTAGTGCTGAGCCCCCTGCCTGGGTCCGCCCGATCCTCCTCTCTATTCTTATTAAACACGCTTTTTTATGCTTCATCTTCCTCCTCTGCTTGTCGTCCTCACCCTGTGTCTGCAGTCCTCACCAGAAATCACGATTCCTTCAAATATCAAACGTCTCTGTTTAAGCCATCTTTACATCTTTACCAGCACGATTCATTAATATACATAAGTAGACAAAGTTGGAAACGCCCCCATTTCCCACCCTTGCTAGGTGCTAGTAAACTAGCCCACGTTACTCTGCGAGATTTCAGTACTTCGGTTTACTTCCTCGTTTTCTCACGGATATATTCAACGGCATGCAAACGTGTTAAAAACATAACCATACCATAACATAACATAACAGCCATGATTTGTTTGTCACCAGCATTAAACAGGAAAGCTAGCTAGATAGCACTCAGGTTTTGCAGTATGGCAAAGTGTGGAGAAGCACTCAAGGGTGCTTCAGATAGTAAAGGCTTCTAAGATTCCTATAAAACCTCTAAATTGGGATAGTTCTACAGAGGGACACATGAGGAAACCTGATGAGGAAGGGTTCTAGATTTAACATTTTGTCTGTGATTGTGCAGAAAAACAGCTACACACGCAAACACAGACTCTCCCACTCTACATTCAGGTCAGTCAGAGGTCCTGTAGGATGGGTGTGTCAATCACACACACACACACACACACACACACACACAAACACAGCTCTACCTGTTCAGCTGTTGAGCTGAATGGATGTCATTCAATGACATCACTCACACACACACACACACACACACACATACTTTGGTCTTTTCAGTCACTGAGCAGCTGTGTTAGCTTTGTGTAACCATTGTGTTAGCGTTGTGTCTGGCAGGTTTCTATATTTACCCCCCTGCCTGTGTGTGATTATTATAATCGTTTGTGTCAACAATGATGTCACCCCAACCACAACCCCCCCCCCCAACATCACCATTTTTTTTACCAGCTTCTTGTCAGTAGTGCAGAGCAGTATTCAGTACTTTTAATGGTCAGTACTTTCAAATCTTTTATTTAAATGCTAACACGGTGTTGACTTTGTGTTATATATCGGAGAGCCAAACTGCTTTAATGCTAATGTGACTTTAATGTGCAGAGCTGCACAAGGAATTCATGCAGCTATTTAGCGAAAGCGCTAATGAATTGTCCGTGGGCTGATTTTTAAACAGAAATCTTGTGTTTAAAACACACGAGGGAACTAAAGTTATTAATTCATGCTGTTTAACAAAATCCACATGGAGCTTGGAAGCTGACAAAACTCTTTGAATGTACATTTATTCATATTAAATATGTTTTTGGTGGTGTATTTAATAATTGTACTTTTTTTTTTAACAAATAAAATTGTTCTACTTAAATAGTCTAGTAATAATAATAATAATAATAATAATAATAGTAATAATAATAATAATTTGCAAATTGTGTAAAGATATTCCAAAAATCCTAGGACTAGTTTTCAAAAATAGGTTTTGCATTTCATAAAAATGACCTACGTGAGTGGGCGGGGCTAACTTGACAAAATTTTATTCTTTAAGCTGCAGAATCCTATTAAACACGTGATTTCCACGATTCATGATGTATACGATGAGATACAGGTTTCCTAACAAGATGCCAGAAGTCCAGCAGTGTTGTGTTTAATAATAAAAAAGGACATTAATTTTTGTACATATTAAATAGCACTAAACATTAACATTATTCATTACATCATCATGACATTTGTAACAGATATATCGTTTGTCATTTTATTGCAATATCGATATTATATCGTCATATCGTCCATCTGTGACATGTCACCATCATTAGATTGACGAGAGCCGTAGATATTAGAACTGTGTGTGTTCATGTAAAAAAAAAAAAACATGAACAAAAATAAACAAAAAAAAGCCCAGAGTCCGAGAGCGAGCTGACTAACTCCAGGTAGAAAGGATATACGATGTTAGAGCCCAAAAGAGGCCGTAAATCGCACAGCGCTGGGACTTAATGGAAACCCTGTTAGTGGACGATTAGGAGAGTCGTAAATAGTTCAACAGCGCTTGAGCAACACGAGTCGATGTGTATTACTTTAGCTGCAGTGAGCTTTTCAGCTCTGAGAATTACAGCGCCGAGGATGGAAATGTGTTTACAGGTCCCTCTCTTTTTCTCACACACACACACACACACACACACACACACACACACACACACACACACACACACACACACAGCTACAACAGCCATATGGATGAAGAGGTTAAAGCTGTGCTGCCCTTTTAGCCTTTTCTCCGGTGACGCCTATACACAGACAGGATGTTATGATGATCAGAGAGCATTAGATAAATAGCGCTCATCCTATAGCAATAAAACAGGACATCTTTCTGATGGACTGGGTTTTGTGTTGAGCTTCAGATTTCAGACAAGAACCATCTGAATGGACTCTTCCATTTTAATTCTCAGACCCTCTAAACACGGAGACTCGTCTCTCAGCCGGACAGCAGCGACATTTTCCTGACCTCATGAACTCACGGTTCAGGGTCACGCCAATCACCTTCCACTGTGGGTGTGTGGCCTCTGACCTCGCAGGATGGGTGAGGGAAAGAAACAGAGGCTCACTCATGCATGTGGAATTCTAGTCATGTGTTTGCTGCTGAGGATTCTGGGAATACAGATGAGCGCTGATGGCCCTGAGTGACTTTTTCAGAGACAAGACATATGGGTCACACACACACACACTAGTGTATTAGTGTATACAGAGTGTGTGTTACTACGCACAGAGTATGTATGTAAACAGTGTATGTGACAAGGCTTAAGCTTGCCTTTGAGTAAACACTTATATACAACACAAACAGAAGAACATTTAAAAGCGTAAACACACTGAAAGAGAACAGGAAATTTATCCAAGGAGTACACACTGGAGTAAACACTATAATAATGATGACACAGGCTGAGAACTGTTATTCACTTGCTGTCCGAGTGGAAAGTCCTAATTTTTCTGAAATTACAGATTTTAGGAATTGTACCGATTCGGTGTCCAGAATCTGTGTCGGGTCGACCAGCAGAAATACAATATCCAAACTGGTCCAAAACAAATCTCTGAAGTCCTGATATTTGACAGAATTACTTGTAGAGCAAACTAATTTAACACCATGTAAAGGTCACATGATAAGAGTTTTTTTTTTTAACCCAAGTTACCATGGCAAAGGCGCTTTGTGGCTGTAGAGAAGTCGAGTGTTTCACTCGTGTCAGTGTGGTCAGTTTAGATCCTCAGAAGTGAAGTGCTTCAATTAAAAATGAAAGGCGGAATGAAATGAATCGGACCTGTAACAACGTTGGATGATGAAGGTTTCAGTAACGTCATCAGTGTTACTACTGGGTCATCTCTGATGATAAGTGTTACACCGGTCCAGTCTCATTCTCGGAGTTATGTCCGATACTTGATACTGATCTAATGCGGATCTGATTCTGATCCAAAACCCTGATCTGATACGGATCCAAAAAAACATTCCAATGCTGATCTGATACCTATATGGATACTGACCCAATAATAATTTGATATTCATCTGTTACTACTGATCTGATACCACTCCAGTACTTTTTCTCATGTTGACGCACTTTTTAACACCTATGTCACTCAGACAAAGGGGCGGGGCTAAAAACAAAATGCCATTCTCTGCATTTTAAGCTTGGTAAACAAAGCAGCTTTGTGAAACACTTCAGAATAGAGGTTTGTTAAAATTTTAAGACTTAAGAATGCACTTAAACCTGTAAAGTCCTGTATTGTTGTTCATTTATTTACCCCAAAATACAGAATTAATAAAAATAAAAGCAGGATTGTAGAGAGGAGGGACGTGAACTTACGTGTCTCAGGGTTTAGCCGTTTCTGTAACTGCCGAAAAAAACATGGCTATGGGTTTCAGTTATATGACACATGGCTCAGACTTTATGTACCGTAATATCACTCTGTGTGTGTGTGTGTGTGTATATGTGTGTGTTGGGGTGGTTATGTAAGAGCCGTAGTCTGAAACCGTCGTATCAGGTGAGCTCGAAACACCTCTCAGAATGGTGATGCATCCGGTGCGGTGACACAAAAGGTGCTCTGTGGAGGTGCATTCCACACACTGCTGTTACTGAACAAGAGGTGTGTGTGTGTGTGTGTGTGTGTGTGTGTGTGTGAAGCACACGTTACAGTGCAAGCCTCTTTCTTTTGACAGACTTAACCACATGAAGCAAGTCATGCATCTTTTCATGCATCTTCACACCTGCACCACCTTCATGTGTAGGTTTTTACACTTACACGATTTTATTTCACATCCAAATGTGTGTATGGGTGTGTGTGTTTGAGAGAGAGGTTTGTAAGGCAAACAACCTAGGATGCCAATACTAATGGTCACAAATAATACAGAGAAGTCTTGAGTGCACGTTTTGTCAGACGACACTGAATCATGACGAGTGGAGAATTTTCTGTGGCTGAATCTCGAATGCTGTCCTACGCCATGTATTTAGGGCCCTAGGTAGGACATAGCAGGATGCTTCACTTCATAACAGATTTTAACTGATGCTAAATATCATCAATAAGCAAATGTTACTTTGGTTAAGTCACTAAAATTAAATAAAAAATATTAGGCATATTAGTAAAGCATTCCAATTGATTTGAATCAGAAGAAAGAAAACCAATCATTTCAGACAGAAAGATGAGACGTAAAAACTAATAGAGCAGAAAAGGGGAAAAACTAAAGGGGAGATGAGGAAGTGAAGAATTCACGTCTGCTTTGTGGTGTTACAGAAGTAAAAATAAAAAGCTTCAGAAATTTAATTAGATTTTTTCCACTCCACTGCTGGGAAATTGTGGGAAATCTTACGAAAATTCTACAATTAGTGTTTTTCAGCACTGACTAATTCCTTTACTTGGACATAACTGTAAGAGGGGGGCGTGGCTACATTCTGTGTGTGTGTGTGTAATAATGTAAAAGACGTCTCCTGGAAGAGTTTGTAACCCACGATGACTCTGAATTCTGTATTCTGATTGGTCAGAAGATGGTGATTATCTGGCAGTTTTGATTAATGCCGTTGTCTCAATTGTAACACTTATTCCTGTATCAGCTACATCACCGGATTATAAACTGTTTAAGAGTATTTATGTGATGGAGATGTTTATGTATCGTTTATGGTAAGAGTCTCCAGTGTCAGCGCTTTGTAACAGTCAGAGATAAAGCTGGAAATTTTTCAGGACTGAGGAGTTTAGAGCAGCTGTAAGGAACATGAGAACAGGAACTGGTTTCCCTTGCGCTCCATGATGAGAAATGTTTATTGATAAAAAGTACGACATGTCGTTGTTTAATGAATAAAACTCTAATTGTTGACAAATTTCTGTGGAAGAAGTTGATAGTCATATGGACGTGTAGCTATAAGAAAATAATCAACTGTGAGGTGGTGACACTTCCACAGCTTCATCACACCACTCTGTCGCTGATTATTTTCACGTAACAGCATCACACACACAGTGTTCATTACTTGTATAAACCCTTATAAACCCCCTTTTTGGAGCTTTTAAAGTTCTTATTCTTGGACATGATCCACAAAGAGACCAGTACTGATATTTTTTACAAATGTTTTGTCAAAACGTCAATCCAGCTCACGTGGAGATTTTGAGTCCCAGCAGTGTGAAAATAAAGAGCTAAACGCGGCATGTGGATTAGGAGGTGCGAACTGAGCCGCCTTTCACAGCTCAGGGACAAAGCTTAGGGCTTTTAGTTAGAAAATCTGTTTGGAGAACATCGCATGGCATTTTGCCAGTTGAAGGTCTCCAAGCACCTGCTGGGCCACTGCCTGATTAGCAGCATCTTCTCCCTCTCTGTCTCTCATTCTCTTTCTCTCTGTCTCTCTCTCTCTTATCTCTCTCTCTCTCTCTCATTATCTCTGTCTGTCTCTCTCTCTCATATTTCTGTCTCTCTCTCTCATATCTGTCTCTCTCTCTCATTATCTCATATCTCTCTCTCTCTCTCTCTCATTATCTCTGTCTGTCTCTCTCTCTCTCTCTCTCATATTTCTGTCTCTCTCTCTCTCATTATCTCTGTCTCTCTTTCTCTCTCTCTTATCTCTCTCTCTCTCTCTCTCATTATCTCTGTCTGTCTCTCTCTCTCATATTTCTGTCTCTCTCTCTCATATCTGTCTCTCTCTCTCTCTCATTATCTCATATCTCTCTCTCTCTCTCTCTCATTATCTCTGTCTGTCTCTCTCTCTCTCTCATATTTCTGTCTCTCTCTCTCTCATTATCTCTGTCTCTCTTTCTCTCTCTCTTATCTCTCTCTCTCTCTCATATCTGTCTCTCTCTCTCTCTCTCTCATTATCTCATATCTCTCTCTCTCTCTCTCATTATCTCTGTCTCTCTTTCTCTCTCGCTCCCTCTGTATGTCTCTCTTTCTCTGTGTAAAGTTGTGGATTTGTGAACAAATTATTTGTCTTTGAATGTGTGCTGAAAAATCTAAATCGGCTTAGTCAGTACTGCCTTTTTTCATGAATGAAGGGGAAAAAATTAAATAATTATGCAAGGAAATTGAATACTTATTTTAAATAGAATTATAAAATATAAATATTATAGTATCTTTATAGATTTTCTAAGCAAACCTGAAATAAACACACACAAATTGTATTGTATACCACAAAATAAAAATATAAAATGTTAAAAATATCTATGAAATATATAATAAAAAATAAATATGACTAAGTTAATAAATGAATAAAAAAAAAATGGAATAAATACAATTAAATTTATTCAGAAGATACATGCAAAGAGGAAATTTAAAATTCACTTTGCTTTTTCCTGATTTTTTTTTACCAAACCATCTGTCTCTGGACTCGTCATGGATCCCTGATTTACAGATTTCATAATTTAAAAAACCCCCACAGAATCTCCCTGAACTCCCTCACAGTCAGGAGTAAAATAATGCTGTAGGTTACAGGTTATTTCCCTGTAAACGGAGTCTGAGGCTTAAACGTGAGTGTGAGATGTGTTAGGAATTAGCATGCAGAGTTTGACGTGCTATTTGTATAATGTTATCTTTAAAAGATTTTAGATGCTAATCCACCTGTCTTGACGTTGCTAGAGATGCTAGGTGAGCTTTTTATCTCATTACCAGCTTCGACAGCATGTCTTGTTTCCTCTCTTCTCAGTGTGTGTGTGTGTGTGTGAGAGAGAGAAAGATAGCAATGTATATTAAAATGGAAGGTGCTGCTGCTTTTCCCTGCTGTAATATTAGAGTGGCTCCATCATCATTCCTTATTTAAACTCCTGTTACATCAGAACAAACAAGCACCTCAGGCGAGAGAGAGAGAGAGAGAGAGAGGTAAAGCTTCAGAGGCGGTCCGTTTAAACAGGCATACAGATGAGGCCGTGCAGCAATTAGCGAGTATTCACTATTCACGGCTCGCAGCGTTTTAATGAAACACTCACTGCTGCAGCTGGAGGAAAAGGACGGTCGATACGCAGATTCCATCACACGGACGTCACGTTTACACACGTGACAATACAACATGTGCTGCTTCTCTTCATTATGGTTTATCATCCAGGTCACAGTGTAAAGGTCTGTGATCAGCTTGAACGTGTTTGTTTTTATTTGAACACTTTTGTCATATCTCAGCCATCAGCTAGCTTGTATACAGCACCCATGTTTGCTGGTTGCCTGGCAACAGAGTTCTGATTTTATCCATTTGAAAGTGTATAGTGTTCAGGGTTCAAGAGACACAAGATATCTATGTTTGATTTGACTCCGATTTCAGTTCTGTCTGGCTCTCGGTTCCAACATGTTCTTTCTGTTTCAGAGTTCTGCATGATTACCATGTTCTAATTCTAAAATTTTTCTGGTTCTCAGTTCCATATGGTTCAGAGTTCATTAGGTTTAGAGTTCTGTCTGGTTCAGGGTTCCTTCTCATTCTGAGTTCTCTCTACTCGCTGCTTGTGGCATCATGGGAAATTGGATGTTGCTCACACTACTAACACGTACCACAAAAAAGGAAATTGTGAGACAAACCTGGTGTGAGATGGTACCATTTTTATCACATGATGCGATGCTTATCTTGATATACCTCATCTCTTTCTGATTTGATTATTCTGTTCTATCTCAAAATACAAACAACCTCAAAAATGAACTCAAAATCAAAGCAAAGTAAACCTCAAACTGTACGTCAAGATCTAAAGCTAGTTTTAAAAAAGTCTCTATATGTAGCGCTACGGTTTTCCTGGGAAATAAAAGCTGCCATGTTCTTGGTAGCGCGACCACACGAATGTCGAGAGCTGCATGAAATTTTCCAGCTGGGAATGTTCTGAGTATTTATCTCCAGCTCTAGTCCTGGTTCAGAATAATCCGGAGGGAAAACCGCAGCTGTGAGGATGAGGATGCCAGGACATGGACGCTCACTAACTAAGCCTGTAATTTGTGTAGGACTCGAGCTAAAGTGAAACTGCTGTGGTCCAAGGAGAGGACGGGAAAAAAAAACCATCAAACAAGCTTAAAACTGGGGGGAAACAAAAAAAAAGAGCTTTACCCACCCAGACATCAGCTTCGCAAAAAATGCCGGGAAGCATTTTCTCAGTATTTGTTTTTTTTTTTTTTTCAGCTGATCAACACAGTGGTGTTTTTTCCTTCAAGTTCCTGGCACCAGACTCACTCATGTAGTGCTATCAGGTTATACACACCTGGCATTTGGGTGAAGATTGCTCTGCCAGAACACACACACACACACACACACACATATACAGACAAATACACATTGTCTATCAATACCCCCTTTGTAATGTAAAACTCGAGAAGCATGGCACACTTAATTGGTTTCTCGGTGCATTCTCCATTTCAAAGGCGTGGGCCAAGAGCAGAACTCAACAAGTCTCAATTTGAGTTCGTGAAAAGCACTAACTCAAGGAGAAATGCGTGCTCATTTATAAAAGGACACACAGACTGGTCTCAGAGCTGTAAACACTGTAGTTATAGTGTATAGACAACTGTAATGATGCTAAATCATCCATCTTTAATACACTGATTATCGCACGTGATTAATTATATTACACAGGCAGCTCTCGAGGCATGTTTCCTCGTCTCTCTCTTTCACTTTTTCCCCCTTTTCTGTGACTGCAATATCGTACACTGACTCACTCGCACTGCAGGTTCTGATGAATCATCTGAAAATAACTGTGAGTCGCTATACGATCATTTCACTGCACAAAGACACTAATATATAGAGTCTAAGCTGCGCTGTCACGACTCAATAAATTAGCCCGGATTCAGGGAGCATAACAGCTGCAGAGCAACCTGTCGGGAAGAAAAGATTAAAGTGTCTGTCTCGGCAGGAGGAACAGGCATACTACCTGAGAAAAGTATCACAGAATGTTTATTTAGTTCTCGCCTTATAGCACTGTAGTACGGCAAAATGTCACCATCTTTACACTTTCTTACAATGTTCCTGATTTACCCTGAGCTCACGCGCGACTGATATGACAAGTCCTATTAAATCTTTTATGTCTTGACGTTATTAAATGTCAAGGTTAGACTTAGGGCGGGGTTATCATTAGACCAAGGGGCGGGGTTAGCATTTGTAGAGCACATGTCAATCAAACAACCCTTAAGGAATTTTTTTGGCCCACAGTGAGAGCTTTAAAATATACACTTAAGTGGAAATCTTCAGTACTGTATACAGTCCAAAAGTACAGAGTGTTTTACTCTCAGACAGGATTTATTCATCACACTGAAATTCAGAACACAAATTCAGTGCGATCAAAAAGGATGCACAAAGCGGTAAAAAATACTGAAAATTTCACCAAAGTTTTTTGCCAAGAATTTTTGTGCACAACCAACGACATACATAACCACATTTATATTCAGTCCTCATTTAAATGATTGATTCATTTATCTTCCAAAATGGAGGAATGTTCTGTTTTCTTTACCTCAAAACTTATCAGTTTAACTTTCATTAAAAATGCCTTTTACTTTTCGAAAAGCACAGAAAACTAATATTTCAGATCAGTGCATCGATTTCCTTTCTCACACGCCGATTCCATTTCACATTTGCTTTCCCAACATTAACTCGAATTTTCTCCAGAATGAAAAATACTCGCTCGATTGTTGGGACATCATGTGATAGTTGAGGTGTTGGATGGATTTCTCTCCTATGCTGAAGGCATTTCTTTCATAGTTCATATTACAGTGACCCTGAAATCCCGCCATCACACGTGATCCTGAAATCCCTCTGCTCTGACCCTGATTCACATCCAGGTTTATTCCAGAAATAACTTGTGTGTGTGTGTGTGTGTTTGTATTCATTTTAGAAATAGCACCAGTGAAATAATCAGTGATGTTATTTGATGTCACATGACAATGTGCGAACCAAACATAGTGTTTACTTTCATAATAAGTGAAATAAATATAGCTTTAAAGAATTCCCTTTTGCGGAAACACTTCAAGGTTCTAAATGGAACTTAACCACAGATTGTGTCCTTATGAGTGAATTGTCAAAGTAGAGCAGGTTTCTCTTAGAACCCAAGGCAACTGAGCCAGATAATCATTCCTCTTAGATGTAGGTACGCATCTGAGAAATTTCCACACACGCCACAAAATGGCAATTATAAGTGCTGAACTCTGTTGCTCAGTTACGGTTCCGCAGCAGAGGTTCAGTGACGTGTACATCCGCGTTGTTTAGCAAAACACGCTCCTGATGAATTGCTCCAAAATGGCTCCAAAATTTACATGTCAGCTGCAGAACTTAAAACAACATGCAGCTTATTAAACATTCACAGCGTTCCTGGAAAGTGAACCGAGTTCTCATGTGTGCTGTAATCTAACAGGACAACTGTTTATCTCGCTAACTATACTGTGGTTTCAACCACCAACACCTAAGAGTTTTCAGTTCTGACACAAATAACCTGAACGGATTACAAATAGCTGCAGTGTAGGTGTTGAGAAAAGCTCATGCACTTCACACCCACACATCCGTCCTCCTAAAACCGAAAGAGAGAGAGAGAGAGAGAGGCACAAGGGCAGAGATTAGGAGAGAAAAAAAAAATTGCAAAAGTGCTGATATATGGAAAGTCATGCTATCTTTAAAGCCTAATTTGAAACAGTGATGAGACATACAATGGACAGCCTCACTTCAAACGCCTGCGCTATTAAAGAAAAAAAAAAACATGGAGCGTCTTGTTAAAAAGCCTGTTAAAAACCAGGCCGAGATTAGAAAAGCGTCAGAGCGCAGAGGATAGAGTGAGGAGTGGAATGGAGAGAGAGAGAGAGAGAGAGAGAGAGACATTTAAAACAAAACATGTCCCTGCTCTCTACAAACTCACTGAAATTATTATTATTATTATTATTATTATTATTATTATTATACCGAAAAGTCTGAAAGTTTGTTTCCTGTTGTGTTGGAGAACGTTGTCGAGTCATCAGTCATATCGGCCCAGAATATAATTAATAATAAAACCGTCCTCTATCTTCCTCTTGCTGAAATGACAGAATATTTAAAGCAGTAGTGTGATTGCTGCATTGCTGATTCAGCACTCAGCGCCCACGGTACTCTGAGAGAGCGCTGAAAGCCAAAGTGTTAACAAATCATCCACTACTTGCTTTGTTTTTTTTTAAATGATTATTAATATAACTATTTTCCCAAAGCAGGACATGAAGTGTTTTATTCCTTTTATACTACAGCAATCTGCCAAGGACATGTTGCATCCTGCTGTTGTGCCAGCACCAGCCTCTCTGGAAGTTAGGAAAAAGTTTAAGGAAAAATAGAAAACCACAGCTTGTGCAAAAATGTAAAAGATGTCAGAAAACTTTCAGGAAATTTACGGGAAGTTTTTCTTCTGACTGTGACACTGGAGACTCCGACCACAGCTACTTACACAATTTAGTTCATCTGTTTATCTCAATCACCTGCCACTGGATTCTTTGTGTACCAGCTGTTACTATAGAAATGCATAATGATGATGATAATAATTATAATTATAATTATAATAAGGCGGGCACGGTGGCTTAGTGGTTAGCACGTTTGCCTCACACCTCCAGGGTTGGGGGTTCGATTCCCGCCTCCGCCATGTGTGTGTGGAGTTTGCATGTTCTCCCCGTGCCTCGGGGGTTTCCTCCGGGTACTCCGGTTTCCTCCCCCGGTCCAAAGACATGCATTGTAGGTTGATTGGCATCTCTAAATTGTCCGTAGTGTGTGATTGTGTGAGTGAATGAGAGTGTGTGTGTGCCCTGCGATGGGTTGGCACTCCATCCAGGGTGTATCCTGCCTTGATACCCAATGATGCCTGAGATAGGCACAGGCTCCCCGTGACCCGAGTGTAGATCAGATAAGCGGCAGACAATGAATGAATAATTATAATAATAATAAAAATAACAATAAAACTACATATTAATTCCAAGACAAAACAGAGACAGTAAGAGATGTTAGATTAGAACTCTAAATGAATTGATGGATCAGATCCAAAAAAGGATGGAGGAACGTGAGGCCTCGATGCTAAAAGGTCTGAGATTTTTTTTTTTTTAAATATTAGAATTAATTTGAAATCAGATCTGCTTTGATGTCAGCTTTGAATGTTGATCTCTGGAGCATCAAAGGAAAAATAAATCAACTCCCTTTATTCTTTTGAACAAACGATGAATATGTGTCAGGGCACAAACGTCATCATTAACATATAATTTGTGTTGGATACAGAATCTGACTGCATTTTTTCCCCAGGAATTTAACCTCTGAAGAAGAGAAAGAAGAGTTCTGGATACGAAAGAGAGAGTTAATAAGAATCGATATTTCACGGCGTTCTGAAGAGCATCAGAACAAAGTGTTTCATTATTTAAGCACACAAATGTGCAGAACAGAAGAGAGAATTGTTTGGATTCAATTTCATAAATGTTTCTCGTTGCAGCTGTTTGCTAAATGAGACATTAAAAGCCATGACGTAACCCGGAGGCGATCAGTATTCATCCTGGAGCCGGAGCGTGATTTCGAGCACTCCGCACTCGTTAACGTGTGTAGATGAGTTTTATTTATGTTTCCTGATGAGAGGTCGGTGTTACACACACTCACGGGACACACGTGTCTTTACGTGACTGTCCAAAGCCTGAAACTGACGAGTATGTAATTATCTCTGGTGCATGCACTGGACACACAGAGGGACAGAAATATTCCCCGTGACACAGGACATCGTGGGCGAATAATCATACGAGTCGCAGCGTCAGACCGCATCCTGACAGCGAGGTCCGTACCATACCGTCCCGCTATACCCCTCTAATTATGTTATAGTACATCTCTCTCTCCATAAATATATACACAAGTCTATTCAGAAATCAAACTACAAAGAGCAAGGGTGTACTTTGCAAACTCTGCTAGTTCTATTTCTGATATTTTTATTATAGAAGTGGACACGTTTACTCGTCTGAACATGACACCAGGTTGCCAGATCTTCATTCCAAACACTATTAATGAGATCCAACATCATGATGAGCATCACAGGCAAATCATGACGTTAGAATTACAAGCTTCAGTCTGATTCATTGGCAAACAAGAGTTCTGTTTAATTACAGGCCACTGAATATACACGAGGCATAGACTTTACACCAAAAATAAAAATACTGCTTTGACCTCGGTGAAGGTTCAAACTCAGACAGCGATCATCATAGAAGCTTTTACACCACAGTGCTGTTGGATTCTGGATCCTGATTGGTCAGGAGGTGTTGATCGATTCCCTATAACAGCAGCTCTGATGACATCTGCTTTACATTATCTCACTCGTTATGGTTTCTATAGTAACAGCTCATTCACAGACATCTGTATGGTAGATTTTTTTTTACTGCAAGTTTATTCAACATTCATTGAAGGAGTCTCCAGTGTCAGTGCCTTGTAACAGTAAGAGGTAATATATTAATAATGGAAAAAATATCATTTTGATGACTATTTTTATTTTGATCACTATGAACCCTTCCACATCCTGTCTGGTGTGTGGGTAATATTCAACTCTATCTCTTTATCTGCACACTTTTACATATATTGAACTGAACTGAACAGAGCTGGGAAGTGTATGGGGTGTGTCTGCTGTTTCCATAGCAACGCGTTTGAGGACAGTTTGGTGTAGGATTTTAACAAAAGGGCAAACTTCCAACTCGCATTTGTGGGGGAAAAAACGTGGACCTGGTAACAATGCGGGTGGATATGGAAGCTGTGTGTGTGTGTGTGTGTGTGTGTGTGTGTGTGTGTGTGTGTGTGTGTGTTTGAGAATGAAAGAGAGTGAGTGAGTGAGAGAAAGTAGTGTGTGTTCTCCGTTAGCTCTAAGGGTCCACAGGCTCTCTCTTGCCCAGCATCAGCGCCATCCAGACCCCTTGGGACCATTTAGCCAGTGCAGGCCTATCCATCAGCCGAGCAAATCCTCCAAACACCCTCCAGAGTGAGAGAGAGAGAGAGCGAGAGAGCAAGCGAGCGAGCAAGAAGGAAGAAGAGGAGACGGCGAGGCCACCGCAATAACGACTTTAATTACACTAACGATGCTGGGTTTTTTGTGGAAAGCATTTTAGTGGTGCTATAAAACTACATGAGAACGCTTTGTGGACGAGCCCACCACAGCCGCAGACGTTTCCGGAACTTCCAGAAGCACGGTTTAGCGAGCGAGACTTAAAGACAAGCAAGATTTTTTTATTTATTTTTTTTAATGAAAAGTGCCTCTCTAACGGTAAGCAATACTTCAACCCGAGGAAGAAGCAGTCGAGAAATAAGCAGTTAGGGATGATCTGCAAAAAAATAACATCTCCTCGGCTAATTACAGCCATTTGTTCGCCTCGTTCTATTAACTCTACGATGGATAAGAAGGAGGAGGAGGGAAAAGTGTTGCTGTCTTCCTGATTTGGCAGCGTTTCAATCGCCATTACTCTATGCCGCGTCTCAATGGAGTCTTTTGAGCACGCCTGAGATCATCAGGGAGGCTCTTAGAGTCACTCAAAGGCCACTCTGTGTGCGTTTATGAGCGGCTGTGTGTGTGTGTTTGGGATAAAAATCATTTTCATAATTGATTGCTTAACACCGATGCCGCATAGTCAAGGTGCAGCTCAGATCGGCAACTCTGTCGATACTTAGCTTTTAGCGCACATTTAAGTGAGAAAAAGAGAGAGAGAGAGACTGAGGCAGAAACAGCGACTGCATTAATCGATCCGTTCCGTGTTCATCATTATTTATATAAATATATATATATATATATATATATATAAAAGGCAGTCTAAATGAAAATCAGGCGGACATTTTTACGATTAGAGATTTTACAGGTTGTGGAGAGGCTACTTGTGATCTGCACGATTAATAAAATAACACTCAGAATTCACAAATAGATTTTATTTGACGTGAAATTTAAATCATTTTGAATAGCTGTAACGCGTCTGAGCGTGAGACTCCGTCACCCAGGGGTGCCAAAATTTATAATCTTTACTTTAAACTTCACCTGATGACATTAAAATATGGAAAAAAAAAAAACCCATTTGACACCATTATGATGACTAGAGGCTGTATTATAAATTCCTTTTTTTTCACCAAATATATTGCACTATTTAGGGGTCTGTAAAGGTTTCATGTTGCACCCTACGTAGGGAGCATGTATAGTGAAGAAAAAGCAGGGAATTTAAATGGTGGCTTTTTTTTTTAGGCGTATCAGAAAATAAAATCAAGCTTAACATCAGCGATGATAAACCATTACTGTGCATAAATATATAAATATATATTTTGTATTTTTTTTTACATTTTACAATATAATTGTTGCCATTTTTTTCTAAACCCCATTTCACAAGTGAAAGATTTAAAAAGACAGTGACACTTCTACTTAAGATCACATCATTACATTTGACTGATATTTCTAGCCCCGCCCACATGCACTTATTTGGGTTTCCTGTATGAAGGGGAACAAAATTCAATTGACTCTACTCACTCAAATGTGATGGACAGATTTGTCTGTTAGGAACACAAAATCAGCTCCAGTAAACACGCCCACGCCGGTGTCTGAGTCGAGGACCAGTGCAGAGTAAACAACTCCACAGGACTGCATTAAGGCAAAATGGCCTCATAGGGCTTCGAAGGGGATTACTCCAGGGATTTGGGGTGGGCGCGAAATGTACTGAGTTTTTCTTTCTCCAACATGGATTTGTCTGGAGGTCTGAATGGTTCTCTTGTCTGTTTGCGTCTTTCACACATTCTGTTCCTAATCTGCATCATTTTCCTGGTTTTAGTCATGGTTCATTTACACTGCTCATGAGGATAGCATGAGTGCTTCTTTAGCATGTTGCAGTCAATTCTAATTACAGCAAGTAACATTACCTTCTGTACGGAATTCCGTATGTTCTCCACATATCCGTGTGGGTTTCATCTGGGTTCTAAGGTGATTCCTATGTGAATCGGCTTTACCAAATTGCCCCTAGATATGAATGAGTGTCCCATCCAAAGCCTATTCCCTCCACACACCACACACTCAGCGTTCCCGGGAAAGACTCTATTGAAGACCGAACAGAAGTGCTACAATAACTGGATAAATATTTCCTGCTGTGTGTTTACGTTTTATTTAATGAGACAGAGTGACTGTTTGTCTAACAGCTTTTTTTTTTAGCAGAGAGACAGAATTTGTCCACAGCTAGCGGGGGGAAGTATTAGCAAAACCTGATCTGAGTCTGGAGGGCATGCAGGGCCCCAGTAGGAATTCTCACTGTATTGCCAACTATTCATAGTATTCCCTCTTTCTCCCTAACGTTTGAACCAGTCAGGTGATTACCACTGAGAAGGAGCTCCCTTTTCAATCTTTTCCAGGTCATGTGATTCCCAAATCCCAGCAGGCACGCTCTGGAACCAGGCCCTTTTCACTCACATGCACTTGATATTATAACCACCATTTATTTTATCAACAAATCACCAAAAAACTCTGAAAGGTTCAGATTAAAGGAGAAGTATGCAATTTTTCACACACTCTACTGCCTGCATGGTTAAACTAAGTCTTTCTCTTTCCTCTAACAAGCAACACAAACATTTTGTTGAAACTGTATAATTATGGGTTGAATTTTGTTTTTGCAAAAAGGGGGCGTGTCTGAGAAGCACTTCTATAGAGAGGGGTGGAGCTAATCTCGGGGATGAAGGAACTCAAACAGCCCAAAGCCATGAAACCAGTCACTACATGGCAATAACAGTTTTTTCTATTGCACTATTACAAACATATTATACTGCCATCCATGAATATGCATGATTATGCAAATGAAGACAATCACAATGTCATAACATTAGCTAGGTTGCTAGCAAACTAGCTCAGAGGAGTGAGATTTCAGTGTCAGAGTCTTGACCTACATCCTCATTGTCTCACTGATTTATTTATCATTATTAAATATAAAGTCACCATGACAACAGATGTGTGTTCATCGCTAGTTATTTTAGCTAGCGAGCGAGTTTAAATGTTGATAAAATTAAGGTTGTTGGTTACAGTGCAGTTGTTCTGCAAACATTTGCATATCAGACGTGATTGGTCCAGAGCTGTGGATTTAATTTTGTAACATCACAATCTGAGCCCCGCCCCAAAACAGGCTTGTACTGAGAGAATTTTTAAAAATCTGTAATATCACGTTGCCGTGGGATTATGGACTCGTGTTTTTGGTTATATAAATGTACTCAAATCCCCTGCTTCACACACACACACACACACACACACACACACACATGGACAGCAGGACAGACTGAGACACTGAGACTGATCTGTGAGTGATTGACGATCAGTGATAAGCAGTGATAAAGAGAAAGAGACTGAGAACAAATGAAGAGCGACGTGGGAGAAGTACGATCAATTAAAGGAGAACTTCAGTAACCTGTATTCACGCTGTCCTGTCCCACACGTCACATCAAGACGCCGGGCACCAAGCAGCGTAATTACAGCAGAGTTAAACACAGCAGTACACTCCACTCCTTCCCTCTGCAGAGTATTTACTCCTCTGTAGAAAAGGCAAATATTAAATTTTACTTGTCATCACTTACAAAACACTACTAAAAACGGAACATTCATTTTTCTTCATGGTGCTTTCAGGAACATGATGAAAATAACCCCCAGAAAACTAAACAAAAACAGTCTTAAAAAAACAAATACACAGTTTAACGGTTTTATTACATATAAACAATAATCTCTTATTTTTTCTGTTATTTATTTCAGCTTCTCATTTCCTCCATAAACTTCCCTCTACTACTAATTTACTCCGCCCCCACCTCCTTATACGGCCACACCCCACACTATGCAGACATCCTCAGCATCTTTTCTTGAACATTTCTTTCAAAAATTCACGCAAACATTCATTCACGCAAACATTCATTACAGCTGTTGAAGTGCATAAAGGAATTGAGCTCCACCCTGCTTGTATGTGGCGGCCATTTTGTTTTCAATTTTCATTTTCATACACACTACTGTATATTTCAATACCATTTTTATTTTTGACAATACATGAAAAATCATAGGACTAGTTATAACTAGTTAAAAAATTAGCATATTATGCAAATTAGAACAAAATCCGAGTGGGCGGGGCTAAATGGTTCTCTAACATTTTTTATGGCACAAACAAATGAATCATGGGAAATAAAGAATGTTCATGGTGCGCCTGATCTCTCGCTAGTTAAAGAGTCTGAAAAATGTTTACAACAATAGATTTCTTTAGAAAATAAGCCACACCCCTTTTCGATAATGACATCACAGTGCAAATGGTGACCCACCTCTAACGTTAACATTATTCACTGAAAAAGAAGCAGAGGAGAAACTGTGTGTGTGAGTGTGTGTGTGAGAGAGACAGAGAGAGACCAGAGAGTGGGAAAAATGTGTGTGTGTGTGCGCTCAGTGTCTGGGTCGTGGTCGTAAAAAAAAAAAGCAGTCCAGTTAGCGGCTAAGTTTATTTTCTTTTGCCATCTCTGACTGAGCAGCAACACAAACCCCATTCATACCACATGGCAGACCACAGCACACACACACACACACACACACACACACACACACACACACACACTCACTCACTCACTCACTCACTCAACCGCCAGCTCCACACCTCACACTGGCTGCATTGAGCTTCATTACACAGCATCTTTATTCATACTTCATCCCAAACTGACACATTCACACACACACACACATACACACACAAAATTCTGGCTCACAAACACCTTTTCCACCTAATTAAAAAGCTCTTAAATATTTATATATTCCGAACAGCCACACCCTGCTGACAATCAGCTACACACAGCAGCCGAGTGAATGAAACACCACGCCGTTTAGACTAAAATCAATATATATTTAACCGTACACACTATATGTCTATATGTAAAAGATGTACAGGAAAAAACCCAAGAGCATCACATGATGAAAAACAGCTGAAAAATAAAGTACGAATAATAATAAGCTGTATTACACAGTGCGGTTTAATTCTGTAATCTGATTGGTCGAAATCTGGTACGTTAGTTTTGAAGTTCCAGCTGTAACATGAATGACAGGTTTATATAAATGCGCTCGTTCTGATTATTATTATGTTATCGTTTCTATAGCAACAGCTCATTCACAGGGGCGTGTACGGTGAAGGTCCACATGAATCTAAAACTAATAACAATAAAGATTTTGTTTGACAAAGAAAAAGCATCATCATTAACACAGTGAAGATTTCTGTAATGAGATCATACGTTTATTTGTCTCCAGTCAGTGCTGTTAAAGAAAATTAATCAACGATCCCGATCCAGATCTCAGTGGTTCTACAGCTGAGGAAATATTAGGATATTACTGTGATAAAAAGGTCAGAGGTTTCTGATAGAATTTGCAAACAAACAAGATCCAACAACAAAAGCAGCGACGGCAATAAGGGACGATGGATGAACTGTGACTCGCCGCTAATTCAGGAATAATAAGCTTATGTTATCATTTAATAAGCGACGTGTCAGTTATCTGTTCCAAACTCAACAGAGCCGAGCCTGCTCACCAAGAAAGGATTAAATATATAAATCAAAGTGTGCAGGAAGGACAGGACCCAGCAAACTAAAAGTTTATAGCTGAAACTACACTAAACTAAAATAAAGTTTATTTTTGTTATCTTAAAAAATATATAAAGGGTCTGTAGCTTATATTTTAAAAACTATTATTTAGAAGGAAAAAAAAGTTTTGTAACTGTTATTAAAAAAGTAAAGAAAATATTAGTGAAATATTTGTGATAAGTGTGATATCTAACACAGTGAATGGATTTATCACGATCTGGGATGTTGTAGTATGGAGCTGCACATCACTGACACCACAGGCCGTAATTACACACGCTATAATTAGAGCGCTTTTTATGGACTTGTTTACAAAAGGTGAAAAGAAAAAAACAGAAACAAAAACAACAGCGTTAATGAAATAAGGCACTCTAGTGTAACTGACAGCTGGGCAATTTGAAGCCTTTTCCATGATGCCGCCGGAGCCAAGAGGGAAAAACACAACAGCCTTACACTTTGTGTCCTCGTGATACACAATAAACACCGCACATGTGCACTCTCTCTCTATCTCTCTCTTCCCCCCTCCCTCTCTCTCTCTCTCTCTCTCTCTCTGCCCCCTCTCTCACTCTCTCCTTCTCTCTCCCTCCCTCTGTTTCTCTCTCTCTCTCTCTCTCTCTCTCCCTCTCTCTCTAAACCAGATGAAATCATTGTGGAAAAACAGAACGAGTGTTCCAATCAAGGCCAGCTCATTAGCAGAGCGCATCATGGAAATGTCGGAGATAACCATCAGTGCGACTCAGAGAAACAAATCGATAAACGGCGAGTGGAGCCGTTACGCAACAGCTGGGGAGGGACATGAAAGAGCTCACTTGTGTCTTTAGAGGTCTTACTATCAGGACATGTTTCCTTTATAAACAAAACCCGTCGCTCGCCTCCGAGGAGGCCCAGGGGTCCTGCAAACGAAAGAAAAAAAAACACCACCTAGCACACAACATCAGTGTTCTCAAGGCCACGTGTACATCTAACGTCGCTCTTAATCTCACATGAAATGGAGGAAGTGTTAATGAGATGCTGCCTTGCTGAGAGGCGAGCGCTACGGCACCATATGGAACTGATACTCAGGATTTTATTCCAGCACACACCAGCTCATGTGACGCTCCCTTATTTGAACATCCACAATTTACACAAAACTTTATTTCTTCAAGCCTTCATTCTGTTTAACAATAGCAACAAAAACCTGTTGAGATCGTAGAAACGTCCTGCATCTTAACACCCAGGAAAAAATGCAAAACACTGGAAAATAAAATCTACAACCGAAACTGAATCAGCTCTGAATATCAGGGGGTACCTCATTAAAAAGCTATTCAAATAGTGAACACTGAACCCGCCCCTGACTCTGCCCACAAATATTAAAATTTTGAGATCTGTTTCATCAAACCCACAAGGGAGAATGTATTAAAATTCTGAAGCGTGTCCATCACTACTGTTGAAAATATTAATGTCCAAATTTGTCAGTTTTGCACTAAATAATCTAAATTAGAATTTGAACAATGAACACAAACGCCTTTGACTGTTTCTCGCGACTTCTGCTGGCCCTCATGCAGAAGACAAAACAGATAAAAATCTGATTCTAATTCAGAAAGTGGAACAAAATGAAATTTGTGATAAAATTTTTATCAGCAGCAAAATAGAAAAAGTTCAATCATCTGAGATTAAAGAGGACAACACTACAGCAGCAAAAAATTACACACAGGCACGCTAGCAAAGAGTCAGGCAGGCAGGTGTGTGTGTGTGTGTGTGTGTGTGTGTTCCATCTCCCCAGAGTGTTCCTGCCTCAGAGCCACCAGTTTAGTCGCTGCAGCAAGTCAGCGGTGATATAACAAGATAACAGAAAGCAGAAAAACAAACACGTGACACACTGATAACTCGCAAGCCACATGTCCAAGTGTTCAAATCAAGCCAAGTTTTATTTCCATGACTTTCAAATGAGAAAAAAATAACGATTACGTGATTAATCAAGCTACAGATGATGATGCAACTAAAGAAATAAAGGCGAAATGCATTAAATTTGTCGCCTGAATTAGCATCAGTTAGCATTTCCATTCAATGGACCAACCATTAGCATTAAAATTAATATTAAAAGTCAGTCTTTTTATCCGTTTATAGTTACATTAAATGTCCATGAATCAAAACAGTTACTTCCTGTCCTCACTTTACCTCTGACTGTTACACAGCACTGACACTGGAGACTCCTCCCATAATCCTTAAAGAAACATCTCCTTACAGAAGATTAAGGCCTCTGTCAGTGAGCTGCTAGTATAGAAACTTGCTATTGATTACAGTTATCTATGGACTGTATATATGTATGATGTGTTTTTGAACAAATGACATTTTCTCAGTCAGTTTTTTCTCTTTTATGGCTTTTGAAGGGAAAAAAGGTCAGAAATTGTTTTTCTTTTAACAAGAGATGTGGACAGCAGGACACTGGACTAGAAACAAAAGGGTTCTGTGCATATTAAGGGTTCTTCACCTCCTGAAATCCTTCTCTGTTCAATTTCTAAAGTTGTAGAGACAAAAACTTTCCATCTTTTCCTCCTCCGAATGGTTTCACACTGAGTATTGCTGGTGTATGAGGACATCTGAGGAGGTTTCTTCTCAGTAAGGTCAGTGAGAATGTTATATAGAATAGCTGGCCCTGGGCGTGTGCTCTGAGTCATTTTAAAACCCTGTTAAGGAAATACCAGCAAGACCATCGCTGCCAGCGGAATATAACGTGTATCTTTACCAGCAGCAGATTGGCACACACGCCCAGACCGAGCGTTAGCCGGAACGCCGAGCCAACTTTAGCCAGATGTAGAGGATTTCTTCTTTATGGAAATTCTCTCTGCAAAGCTCTTGGAATATTGGCGTGTCTGTTGGATCACAGTCTAGCCAGTAATATCCGGCTCCATCCAATAAAGGAGCTTTAACAGAATCAGGAAAAGGATCAGGAACATGTGGCAAGAACTGGGTACCAACTGAGGAGGGAACATACAGAATTCCAGCATGGATCTTTCGGTTAAGTCGGCAAACATGAAACAAGGCAGGAAAGGTCTTTGGACTGGAGAAGGAAACCAGACTTCCAGGAGGAAACCCCTGAGAAATAAGTGCTAGGTTTTTTTCCCCTATGTCACGAAATGTGATTTCTTTTCTGTTCTCAGTTTAATGCTGCCATGCAACTTTCAGCACCGGCGTTTGTGTTGGAGCCTGTCGGGAAATTCCTGCAAGACGTGCTGCAAGGACGGTGCTTCACATGAATCATCCTCTCTCTCTATCTCAGACATCTGCAAACGGATAAAAGCAACACGGATGGCAGGAAAACCCGTTTCACACAAAGAACTTCCCCTCGAATAAAAATTAAACATCTGTGTGTTCGCAAAAGAGGAACTTCCACATTTGGGTTAAGGAACACACATGAACCAAGAAAAGAGATTTTGTGGTTTTATAAATAAGATTAGGATTTTTTAACTAAAAGTACAGTAGAGAGAGAGAGAGAGAGAGAGAGAGAGAGAGAGAGAGAGATAGGAAGCCTAGTGAAGAAAAGAAACAAAAAATGAAGATCAAAAACAAGCACAACAAAGAGGACCACAGTGAACACGGGCGTCAAGAAGACCTGCTGTGTTTTCATGTCCAGGAAGACGATACTTTTAGCAAAATTATCAGTCAACCGTCTAATCTAATTCAATCTAAATGTTACATTACTTAAGGAACGCTTGCTTTAAATACATACAGACATATATCTATATATATGTGTGTGTGTGTGTGTGTGTGTGTGTGTGTGTGTGTATTGGTTGAGAAAATGATTCTGCATCATGGCAGAATTTATCATGAAATATTAATATAAAAATCATATAATCACATCACACACAACTGATGCAAACAACAGTTAAAGTAACCAGAAGGAAAGAAAACAGAACCGGGCTTTACATCAGTCCTAGAGGGATTACTGAAATCTACGGTTGTGTTGACTTTCGTGGGATGTTTTTGACTGTGTTAATGGCGTGTTAACGATGTTAATGACTAATTAATTGTGATTATAAAACCATTTTTGTTAATAATTTTAATCACCTCAGAGGGTTGTATGGTTTGTCTCTCTGGAAATAAGTTTTAGACTGAACCCAGCAATGGTGTGTTCAACGAGAACCTTTTTAAAAAAAAAAAATGCTAAATTTTAATAACGAGCTAACTCGAGACAGAAAATATCTTCCTCAGTCTCTTGTGAGTTTCTCTCAGAGGCAACAAACACATCTATTTCCCCTGAAATCACATTTCATTTCCAACAATAGCACTTCTGAATCTTGTTGTTTTGTAATTCCTGGACTCTGGCGTGATGAAGGGGATTGTTGGAGCTGTGATGGATCTGAGCTCTAATCCTACTGTTTTTCCAAGCTCTTCCAAAGGAAAATTGGAACTTGGTGCCAGCTCCTGGTATATAAGCTCCTGTTTTTACAGAAACAAGGACAAAGAGCCAGAGAGTTGGAGAAAAAGAGCGCAAGAAAAAGCAGAGAGAGATGGAGATAGAGAGAATCAGGGGAGCGTATTACAGCCTGCCATGGGTGAGAAGAAGGAAAGGTCAGCACGCTCCGAGGTCGTCCCGTCTTCCGTCTAGCGGGATCATTCGCAGCAGAGCGATTTTAGATATTCACTTTATAACTACGAGAAATCAGGAAAAGCTACAGCTAGAAAACCTGAGAATTAGCATGAAGGTCAACAAACAGCTCCTGAGGCAGAAAAGGACACTGAGGCGTCACATAACACACAGGAAAGTACATGAATAATGAAAGAATCAGTTGTACAATAAAAATACAAACAAACACACGTACACACCAATTCCTAAAATATTATTCTGTCACTTTTTTTAACAGCAAACCCAAAATTCTGTTACTGTAACGTTAAGTTCCAGCTTCAGTTCTGACCGTTACAGACTGCTGACAGTGGAGACTCCTTCCACACTTTATGCTAACTTAAAAAAATAATTTTTTTTTTGTATAATACGTTTAGAAACGCCCGCTGTGAACAAGCTGTTACTATAGAAATGATAACGTATTAGACCAAGCACATTAATATCAACTAATAATAATATAATGCAGGAGTTAAGGTTCAAGCTAAAGTTCATGTACATGATTCTTGGTGCTCTCGTTAGTTCTTGACATTTCAGACACTTCAGAACCTCCTCTGATCCAGAAGTCAAAATCGCAGCCATTTCCTGAACAACTTGTCGATCCAAAATGACTTTTTTTTTTTTTTTTGCTCAGCAGGTTCTAGCGCAGTACTGGAAACACACAGCGTACATTAGACAGTGTGTGTGAGCTTACACTGCAGTTCCTGAATGAACTCCTTCAGCTCTAAAACAGGGAGAACATTCAGTCAAACATTTTGTAACACCAAACAACTGGCGTCCTGTTGTGCCGAATATTAGCGTTTACACTCAGGAGGGTGAGAGATCTCTCCAAGCCTGAGTTTATTCTAATTATCACAGATGGTACAAATACATCACAAACCTGCAACAGTCCTGCAGGGATACTCCAGGAGGTGAGGCGTTTGTACTGTTTTTATTTTCTCACCGGAAAAACACCAGACTCATTCTGGCACAGCGGGAAAATCCTGTCGAGACGCGACGTTGCCAGCTCTGAAACTTATTCCTACATTTTCTTGTTTTCACATTCTAATGCACGGCAAGTTCATTAGCATTGATGTTGTTTTTGCTATTATTAATTATGCGGTCCGTTGTCACCTGCGTGTCCTCGTGACATTTCCACCTTATATTTCCACCTTGTCTTCAGCCGACTATCACGTCACAGGACAGCATGTAGGTATCGTACTACACGATAATTAGCGGCGGTAATTACAGGATGTGGCGCTCTTACGATCTCTGAATGTCACCTTAGTCAATTTTACCCTGTTTAACCGACAAGCAGCACCTCTTCACATCTAGAACCATTTAATCATCGATCACAAACGCTCACTCGTCGTCAGGTACCGAGTGGGCTGCAGAGTTCTAACAGCTCGACTTTTCTGATTTAAAGGCATTAAAAGAAAAATAAATATATTTAATCAATATTTAAAGAGAAGTCTGAGAAATTGTGATGTTTTTAACCTACAGAATGCTGCAGGTTTGCCGCACAGTTAGACCTCTGGCGATACGACCTTATAACATCGATACTGTGAGCAATTACAGAACAGTTCACTTTACTGACACATCACTTGTATTGTGCTATCTTTTTTTTTAAGTAACATTAATTTATTTCAGTAATTTTTTAATGAATTTGTTTTTAAATGCCACGCTACAATTTTTCTGGCTGTTTTAATAAACATATCTGTGTCTCAAGATATATATTGTGTATCATAGAAATGTCTTATCTAAATATCACAATTTTTATTGTCTGAACCCTAACACTTATACTACATGTTAAATACATTAACATACACTGTGTTTTTTTATATATATATATAATATCCAGAAAAACAGCACCAAAAAAAGTGAGAACCCTTAAAGGTTCTTCAGTTATCCCACTGTTAGAACTCTTTCGATTTTTCATGCAGGAAATGTAACTGCTGTCGTCTACAAAGTGCTTTCCTATCAGAAAAGTGACACATTTTTGGAGACCAAGAACCCTTAATCATCTAGAGAACCCTTAAAGAACCCTCAATCATCTAGAGAACCCTTAAAGAATCGTTTTCTTTCAGAGTGTGTGTATTAATTGGGTGTGTATTAATTGAGTAAGTGTTCAGTGCAAACTTCAAATGAGGTAGAACCTGTCAGGAGTGCTTTCAGGAGTTCTAATCTTGCAGAAAGGGTTCTGCTTGGAACGAGACCCTTTCTAACATGGCTGCTGTGTTTCTACATAGAATTTTTCACGGTTCCTCCACACATTTAATCAGTTACTGTATACACTTTCACAAAAAAAAGGGGTTCCTCTGGTGTTCACTGGATAATTAAAGGGTTATAGCTGTGTATCGAGTGTTCCAATCCAAGTAGCCCTTAGAGAACCCTTCGTTTCTAAGAGTGTTACAGAAATTTTTGGAAGCTAAGAACTCTTAATTATCCAGTGAACCCTTGAAGAACCCTTGTTTCTAAGAGTGTGAGTATTAACATGGTATAAGTCGTTGTAACCATCAGTCCCTCAGAAAAAAAAAAACCCAGTGGAAGCAAAGTATGAAAGTTTTTGAAGTGAAGAGAACCCTTGAGGAACCTGTTTGTTCTAAGAGTGTAGGGTAAGCAGAAACTGCAGGAGGTTCTTCTAACAGCTGGTTCCTAAACCAACCCTGATACAAATAAGATCCCACAAATATTATTAGTGGAACCTTCATTTTTAGGTGTGTTTATCCCTGATGGTGAATGATGGTGTGTGTGTGTGTGTGTGTGTGTGTGTGTGTGTGTGTGTGTGTTGGTGATGTTGTTGATGTGGACAGTTTAAAGTCTTCAGCAGTGTCTCAGAATGACGCGATCTCATCACGCAGTCTGCCGCGGATGTAAACGCGCAGCTGACCGCGCAACCTAAAGATCAACCCGAACCGAGGCCCGTTCTCGCGGACAGAACGGAGCACGACAGCGGAGTGAGTGTGTGAGTGAGTGTGTGTGTGTGAGTGAGTGTGTGAGTGAGTGAGTGAGTGAGTGAGTGAGTGAACGGCGCGATGCTGATGTGCACAGCGTTCTTCACAGCAACATGAGAGAAATCCCGTCGCCTGTTTCTCCTTACCGGTTGCCGCTTATGGCGCAGGTTCCCTCTCCCGAGCTGCTGCCTCCGGCTTCTCGTGTATTCACCGTACGCTTTGTTCACACCGAGCCGGTCCCTCTTCTCCCTGCCTCCGCCGCCTCCAGCGCCTCCCCCGCCGCCGCCGCCGCCGCCGCCGTTCTCCCCGGTGTCCCCCGAGTCCAGGCTGCTGAAGTTCCACACGATGAGCGTCTGCACGAGCAGCACGGTGAGCGCGGCGATCAGCGCGGAGCGCGAGCGGCGAGCCGACTTGCGCGCGCACGGACCGCCGACCATCATGCTTTGGTTTGTTTCCGTTTCCGTCCCTTGCGCTTGTGTCCGTGTGAAGCGGGGCCGAACCGAGCAGCACCGCCGTGCGCCACCGACACCGGGCTACGGGGGTATGTGGAGTCGGCGCGCGCACTGAAAGAGATAGAGAGACAGCGGAGGGGAGGAGGGCGGATAGCGGCTGGCTCTCGGGTTGCCAGATTGTTTAAAAGTGAAACAATCCAAAAGCAGACTTCACGACAAACACTTCACCAGCAGAGAGGAAAAACTCTAAACCCTTTTACACACACACACACACACACCGCACTCTTTAACCGTGAAATAAAGTCCAGAGATATTCCACTACACACGGTTCACCTGAGGAACTTTATTAAAATGTGTGCACTAATATTTAGTCCAAAATAATAACTAATTTTCACAACAGCACTGTGACTAAATTATAAATAAACACTCAGATACATCGACCTCATGCTGTACTTTAACGGAATGTAATGTTTATCCATTTTAAGCTACATTTAAAGTTATATGAGCACAGGCTCGTTAATGTTCCTCTCATAGCACAGCTAACACTTTATTTTATTTTTAAATAATGGCACACTGTAATTTCTTTTGGGGTACGGTGGCTTGGTGGTTAGCACGTGTGGAGTTTGCATGTTCTCCCCGTGCCTTGGGGGTTTCCTCCGGGTACTCCGGTTTCCTCCCCCGGTCCAAAGACATGCATTGTAGGTTGTTTGGCATCTCTAAATTGTCCGTAGTGTGTGAGTGAATGAGTGTGTGTGTGTGAATGAGTGTGTGAGTGAATGAGTGTGTGTGTGTGTGTGTGTGTGTGTGTGTGTGTGTGTGTGTGTGCCCTGTGATGGGTTGGCACTCCGTCCAGGGTGTATCCTGCCTTGATGCCCAATGACGCCTGAGAGGCACAGGCTCCCCGTGACCCGAGTGTAGATGGGGTAAGCGGTACACAGTGAATGAATGTAATTTCTTTTACACCACAGATCACCAGCTTCTCTTTTGGTCTCTGTTATTAGTTTATAAGATAAAGAAAATAAAAGCTTATAACTGTTACAGAGAAACAATAAATAAAAACCTTAAATAAAAAGTGTAAACTCGTCCGGCAGAAAGTGCCAGAAAAATAACAGCTTTACAAAGTGATGACACCGGAGACTCCTTATAAAGGTTTTTAAAAAAAAATAAACAATCTAAACAAACAAAAAAACAACAACCTAACTATAAAAAATGACACAAACCCAAAAAAGACATAAATTTTTATATTATATATTTATTATAAATGGAACAGCCGCTGTGAAATGAGCTGTTGCTATAGAAACACTATATATTTATATATTTGTGTGTGTGTGTGTGTGTGTGTGTTAAAATAGTACAATTTGGCAACCCGGGTTGGAGGTGGTGTAGGTGAGGACAGCGCGAGAGCTCGTGCATGTAAATAAGAACGCGGAGCCCTCGCGTGGCCGTGCGCGCGCACTGTGTGACGGAATGAGCGGCGTTAAAAAAGAAAAGAAAAGAAAAGAAAAAATAAAATGTGGTTTTCAGTGCATTCCTTTGTGAGAGCAATATGAATACAAAATGCTCATGAAATTTCTCAACATTTTTCAAACGCGTCCCTTGTTCTTATAGATACCTGTATAAAGGGGCGGGGCTAATGCTACACACAGGTGTGGTTAATTGCTCCACTCTTCCCTCTGTAACATCACGTAACATCCCCCTTTTAGGATCACAGTAGGAAAGCTAAATAAATCCACATCGTGCTTTTTAATCATAATAATCACCTTTACCTCCGACTCACACTTTGGATAAAACATCATTGTGCGCGATGGCTGCGTGGAGTCTCTGTGTTTATCCAATAGGATGCGTCAAATTACATCACGTGATTTAGAGGACGCTAATTAGCGCTTTTAATGCTATCACTTTGTTTTGTTGGAAACTAATCGTTTATCGCGCTATAGTACAATATCGGAGTCAGTTTTCTTTCTTTTTCTTGAAAGTCGAGAGGAAAAGTGAAGAGAGAGGAAAAATAACGACGTCCTCAGCTGGTAAGATGATGATGATGATGATGATAATAATAATAATATAATAATAATAATAATAATAATAATAATAACTCGATTAGCAAAAGCTAATAGTTTGGTCATTTTCGTCTCTTCAGACCTGAAATAATTATTTCTAGCAGTTACACTTACACCTCTGAGAACTGAACCTGGAGAAAACGATGAAAAATGATCTCTTTCATTATTTTTATGTCAACTTCATTGGAGTTTGTATTTTAGTTTCTATTCTGTTTAAACGTTATATTTGTCCTCTTTGTTTATCTCATAGAATGAAACAAATAAAATCACGTGGTAATGATTAAAAAAATGTCTTACTTGATTTCTTTATTAGCCAATCAGTGACACTCTTGTTAATTTATGGGTTTTAATAAAGAAATCGTCCTTTATTATCACCCGACATACAATAAGCATAATTTGTGATGTAAGGCCTGATCTGTTTGCAGGAGTTTAAACACCACTCGGAGCATCTCAGAAGGACATCATACCAGTGAGTGGCTCTGTGTTTATTTCTTTATGGCTGCTGCGCCTCTAAATAAAATATTAGGCTCTTTGCATGTATGTGGCTTGTGATGGTGTTCAATGTTGAGCTGATCCACTGCACTGATGAGTCTTCTCAGTGGAAAGTAGCTGGAACTGGTCAGATGACGTCATCGTTTGTGCATGCTGCATATCACAGTGTGCTGCATGAAAAAGCATAAATTCTTTGGGGACACTTTCATGTTTACAGAAGAGCAGTGATTAGCTTGTTTTATTTAAGTGGTTTGCTAAGCTAGAGTTTATATCTGTCTGTAGCTTCTGGCTGAGGTGAAACTCGGCCACGCCCACTTCATGACTCATGGGAACTCGAGGTAGCGTTCACACAGAACATTTTCCTCATCCTCAGTGGAGAGGACGGAGCCTGGGTTAGGTTTTTTTGTCTTGTTTCTCCTTTTTCAGTGTTTTCAAGACTGGTCATGTAGCAGAGTTTTAGAACATAACACAGAAATGAACTAAACAGGAAATTTCTTCTTTATTCTTCTTTTGTTTTCTTTCATTTGAGTGAATTTCTCACATTCAGTTTTGAATGTTCTTTGAACATTTTTCAGGTCTGATAATGAGAATATTATAAAATATTATAGAAGAGTTTCACTCAGATTCACACGTGTGTCTGAAACGGATTTAGATTAGAATTTACATCAGGATCGATCCATGATGTTTAATTCTATTGTTGTTGTTGTTATTATTATTGTGTGTGTGTGTGTGTGTGTGTGTGTGTGTGTGTGTGTTAAAGCTGCTTGTGAGCCTCACAGCTTTCTCTCAGACTCCACAATTCAGTTTGAGGAGAGCTAAAACTGCATTTTGAGCAAGTTAGCATTTATCTCTGTGTCATTAAGCTCGGCTCACCTCAGGAAAAGACGGAATGACGGATTTCGGGTCCCTTTTTGTGACTCTCCCACAGCGTACAGAACCCAGATCGATAGCTGCTAATTGTTGGCATAAAACCATCAGACTCTGGAGGAGAGTGACGACCGCAGCGAGGCAGAGAACACGCCTGAGCGAGACACGGCCTGCGGGTTTTTTTTTTTAATCAACACAGAGGACATCTCTCATCCCGCACACGAGGAGACTCGGTTTCCATGGGAATAAACTCTGTGTCCTTTCCTCCCCTCCGGCAGTTCAGAGAGAAGAGAAGAAGAGAGATGGAGTGTGCCTGTGCTCGTGCTTAGGCATATCAGAAACGAGCATCGCGAAGCATCAGCCCTCCGCATTTGTCCTTGGTGAACGTCACACGAGCAGAACCACTGCATCGCTCCGTGATTCAGGACACAGAGGTCACGAGACCGCGATGAATTAAAGAACGGCAGCAGACTCGGAGCGGCCGTCGGGCCGACGCTGAAAATCACGCTGTCTCCTTCTCTTCCTCTGCATTATGCAGCACATGTGTTATAGAGGGAGTCTCACATTGTGTTCATGGTCAGGTCAGATTTTATTGTCATCCTGTCCACATACACATGCAGCTGCAGGAAACCAACAGAGAGAAACGTGAGGGGAACAAAAACAAGTGTCTGCGAACACGGCTTCATGAAGTGCTCGTGGTTTTAAAGCACATTATTATTCTATACGACATTCGGATTCAACCTCTGCGTGTCATGATGCTGTAGTAAAATAATGAGTGTGATGAAGCTGAATTCCTGTATCTACTGCTGAGAGTTTTATCCCTCTTATGTCACATTATAGCAGCTGTAAACAGTCACTCCCTCACCTGCATGTGTGTGTGCCTGGCAGCCATTTTGTGAGATGAGCAAATAATGTCTCTCTCTCTCCCTCTCTCTCTCTCTCTCTTTGTCTCTCTCTCTCTCTCTCTTTCTCTCTCTCTCTGTTGATTAATTTAATTGTCTGATCATAGTCCTCAAGCTGTGTAGCTCAAGTTGTGTTTCAGGTTTATAATCTTAACACTGCCCCCAGTGGACATCGCTTTAAGTCCTCCAGTCATAAGAAAAACACACGCAGGCGGCTGTGTAAGTGTGATTGGGTTTAAACCCAGGCCATAAGAGCGATGATGCGATAAAAATGTGTTTTATTTCTGTGTGGAAAGATAAAAGATGGAGAGACGCACTTCACTCTTCTTTAAGTTCATCATTCTAGAGACCAGGCCATCATGGAACAGTCTCTCTCTCTCTCTCTCTCTCTCTCTCTCTCTCTCTCTCTCTCTCGCTGTCGCTGTCTCACACCCCCTCCCCTGAGCTCTGAGTCCATCAGCTGCCTGATCGAACACTCTCGCCTGGTTGCTAAGCACTCGTTCTTTGCTTTCGCGAGGGGTTTATGGCAAATGGTCCGTCATGGACTTTCTCAGCAGTCAGTGTCCAGATACTTGCGTTTAGCCCACCTCCACCTCCATCACCGCCTCCACCTCCACATTGCTTCTTACATTAATGCTCTTAATACTGTGAGAATTATGCAGATTATGATTAGATCACCGCTACGGGTCAGTGAAGCTCAGCAGGGGTTTTTATGCGTGTTTCTATTTTCTTGCCGTTAAATAATAAAAAGAAACAGAACTCGACACAAAGTCACTCGGAAGAGAAGGAAAGTAAACGCAGAGCAAAAACTTCAGTCTGTGGGAAGTGGCTGGAATCATGCTAACTCTACTAGCCTTAAATGGCTTCATTGTGCCTGATTAACATTAACAAGCTTACCTTGCATCAGTGTTTCCTTAGCTAACATTATTAACCAACAGATATTAAACAATGTCCTTGAAGGTGCAGTAGGTGACAAATATAACAGTTTGTACTGCACACTTCTAGGTTCTAGGCTTGTTCTCCTTGGAATATTATCTGATAGAAACACAAATTGTTGTTAAGAATCTTTAGTGGTTCCCTAAGGGGGCAATTAATCAGTAAAAAATGATGTATGTTCTGAATACATACATAAGTAGATCCATCCATACATTAATCTGTACATAAATTAGTATAAATTTGCACACATTTGGCTATTCTTTCTAGTTAATGTTAACTCATGCAGTAAATAATGCTAATTAAATGAATTTTAATTCCTGTAATTAATAACCCAAAAAAAAAATAACCCAGATTATTAAAGTTAGTCACAGTTAAAGCTGGTGTGTTTGTTAACATGGCTATGACTGATGTTTTAATGCTAATCTTCTAATTAACAGTAACTTGTTAAAATTAACATCCAAGTCTAATTACCGTTAGTTAAGAGAACGATGATGAATTCCAGATGTTTGTTTCAGGCTTATTTTAATTACACCACGTCCTCCAGAAGATGTTTTCTATACATTCCCACTAATATACTTTATTTAATCTGTTTATTTGTAATTGAAGTGCCACCTTTCTCATGTCCGTATCATGATAACTCATATTTACAATAACGCTCCATCGAGCGCCACGTGACGCTACGTCCAGAAATCTCCATTTATCACTGTGTAACCGAGCCGACTGTTCGAATGGCGTCCTCAGCCATCAGGAGCCATGTTGACTCACGCCATGCTGTCACTCTGCATGATGCATTCACCAGCGTGCTGAGGAGAGGCAAGAGAAATGGGCTCGACATGACAAAGCAGCATTGTGGGGTAACTGTGTGAGTCACCGGAGCAGCCTGTTTCCCCACGCAGCACTCGGCTACAAGACACATGTAAATCCTACCAATTTCTCCCAGAGGAGCTCTTACTGCTGCACATACTGCATTGGTTGGAATATGATGGGATCTAATCGCAATGAGCGCATTGACTTTGTGTATGTGTGTGTGTGTGTGTGTGTGTGTGTGCACTGTCTCTCCTTGAAGTTTGACCCTTGGTGCCATTTAAACAGATGGATTAGTGTGAGATGAAGAATGGAGAACTTTACTAGAACTCGCACTTGATTAAGAGCCACGTCTTGTTGGGGCGAGTCGACTCTCTTGTCTGTGTTGATTCAGGGAAAGTTCCTGGTGTTCAGAGTCAGATTCCGCAGTTGATTAAGTGCATTTTCTGAGCTCCACTTTCAGATCATAAAAATCACCACCTTTTCCTGAGTGGAAGTGTCCGAGACTGAGTTTTACCAAAACATCTAGACCACCTCCTTTAAACACGAAAAAATCAGGGATAGAAAATACTGACTTTTTCCCCATTTGCTTTCAAACATATGCCACTGAAGCAATATTATTAAATATTACTAAACGTAAATGATACTTAAATCTTTATGCATGTATGTGCTTATTTTTACATCATTTTCATAAGCATCAAATAAAGTATCAAGTTAAATATGATTCCAAAATGGCAATATGGTGGAAATATATTGCCCCGCCCCTATGTAATAAAATATCTGTAAAATAAAAAAACCCAAGATATATAACATATAAATAATAAATGACATTTTTAATATGTCAGTGACAAAATATGTGATGCAGCCTAGCTGTAATCATCACATTACTCCACGCTGATGTCATTTGTTGAGTCTGGTTCCTCTCAAGGTTCCTTCTTTGTGTCGTCTCAGGAAGTGTTTCCTCTCCTCTGTCTCCTCTGGCTTGTTTGTCTGGGAGTTAAATCTATATCCGGAGTTTCAGAGCTGCTGCCTGACAAATGTCTATTGTTAAAGGTGCTGTATAAATAGAATAGAATTGAATAGAAGAGAGTTGAGTGTTAGGGAAGAGGTGGACGTCCAGAGGAAATGACTGTGATGAAAGAATGAAAACAAATGAAAGTCGAGACACAAACTCTACTGAGTTCATTTGCATCATCAGGGCAGAAGGATAGAAAACTGGAAATGTGTTAAATTTG
>JAUCMX010000016.1:23326668-23474168 GCA_033459395.1 Hemibagrus guttatus | reverse complement strand
CTGTCCAGGGCAGAAAGTCTTAATTACAGCGAGCTACAGTGAGAGTAATTATGGACCTTTCAGATGAAAAAGTGAAGAGTGTAACGTCTCCACAGCTGCTTCTTCAGGGGCCAATTTAAGCTTCGCTCCCCATTTGATTTTCACCCACAAATTGGACAGATTTTCAGAATTTCATCCAAAAGCCCAGAAGCAACTCCGGGTTTTGTACAACTGTTTTCAACTTTTGTTCTGACCTTGACAAATGATGTCTAATAGATTAACATTTTATTTAAAAATATGTTTAAAAAATGAGCAGAATAAGAATAACATTTGAAATATTCCAAATCTAATGGTAAAAAAAAATAAAATAAATGTAAAATGCATATACATGGATTTCAGTTTAGTGCTTTATAGACAGATGGATGGATCTATTGATGAATAAAGAGGAGGATAGATTATAGAGGGATGGATGGATGGATAGAATTAAATAACTTTTATTGCAGTAAACTATGGTGTAAAATTCTAGTTAACTGCTTTATGAAACAGCTGGGATGAGAAGGAAAGAGGTATGATACCTGGGATAGTGGGATGGATGGATGGATGGATGGATGGATGAATATTTGGGCAGCTGTATGAAGGACAGATTGATGGTTGAATGCTTAGTTAAATTGATGGATGGATGATGTGTAAATCAGATGGTTGATCAGATTTATTAACTAAAACTCAGAGCTCTCTTTTGCTTTTAGGAAATATCTTGAAGAATCCAGTTTTTTTATTTATTAATGTTTAGTAACAAACAGGAAACATGATTTACAAACACCTCGCTTATTACTGACATCTAAACCTTTAGGTCTGATGATGATGTGACAGCTTGGCTTTTTATCTGCTTCTTAAAAACGACACCATTTCCCTGAAGTGGGATTGTCTGCATCATGGCACAGTGTGTTCACACACACACACACACACGCACCGAGCATCACTGCAACTTCACCATCGCTATGCTTCATTAAACGCAACTGTCTCATTGCTGCCACCTACGCAGCTGACATTCTGGCTCGAGGATGCACAAAGCACAATCTGTGTTAGAGCTGTAGGTACAAAACACACACACACACACTTTATTAATTAGGTCATCTGAGTCATGTATAAACCTGAGATAAAGGCAAGACTTTCACACAGGCTTTAATTCTTTTTTTTCTTTTCTTTTTTTTTTTAAGCGAGTGACTCTTAGGAAAGCTCTGCGCTGCACAGGAACTCTGATTTAAGAGAAGAAACGATCAGTTAAAAGAAAAAGGGACCATCGAGAGAACGAAGCAGAGCGTCGTCACTTGCGGCCGCGGTAAAAGATCAGCACCAAACACCTCGGGAACGTTTAATCAAATCACAGCATGTGTGTGAGCAATAGTGCAGAGGAAAGAGGTGTGATTTTCACAGCTGGAGATGCTTCCTCTGGAGAAAAGTCCTATGTATTTCTTACTGAAAGCTGTGAAAAGGGAAATGAGTTCACCTGTGAATTTTTAGGGAAATTTAAAAAAGAAAGATTGGTGGCAGTATGGAGATGTGTTGAGTATAAATTCAGGAAGCAGGAAGTTTCAGAGATTTTAACATTTTTAAAAATATATATATATATATATTTATATTATATTATATTATATTATATTATATTATATTTTATATAAAATATATATATATATATATATATATATTCTTTGCAACACATTCTCGCTCTCCTGCTGAAGTCTGAAACAAAACCCCACACGCTATTCTGGAGTTCTGGTGTTTATGTTCCACAGGTTGAGAATAACGAAGGCGTCTCAGCAGGGGAGCGCATTAGAGCAGAAAAACAAGCCACTGTTTACCATCCTACTTCTCTCTCTCTCTCTTTCTCTTTCTCTCTCTCTCTCTCTCGCTCTCTCACTTCCTGTGCTTTATTTGTGCAATCCACGGGCCACTGACTTCTCCTGTCTTCTGAATCTGTTTTGGAAAAAAAAAAAGTGAAAAGATGTAATGGGGAATGACTTGTACAGCGTACACACACACACACACACACACACACACACACACACACACACACACACACACACACACACACAGGTAGGGAAAGGCTTGAAAGCTAGAACAATGGAGAAAAAAGCTCAAGTGGATGCACTTATAAGTTCTATCAGGCTGGACATCTTGAAGGTCAGGGTGAGTGTGTGTGTGTGTGTGTGTGTGTGTGTGTGTGCCCCAAATGGCAATCGCTCAGTGCCAGATTTCAGGGCAACTGAATAGCCCTTGCTATGAAATGAATGCTGGCAATAAGAACATGAGCATCGCTCTGAACATCACCACCTTCTTCTCATCCATCTGCATCTCACTCAGGAGCAATGCAGCCGAAATATTTCACATCTTATCAACAAACTTCAACATTTCTGTGATACATGACATGTAAAACCTCCTGTATGTGTTGCCACAACAATCACTTACACAGTTCAAATTACACAATTATTTTATTTCAAGTTTTAGAAGTGGTTTTAATCTGCAAATTTGCTAAATGTGAGCCTGCAGCAGCTATGGTAGACGAGGAGGGTTTTTTTCCTTTCTTTTTTTCCAAAAAATTCCAAACATGAGGCCATCAGGGTTTAGGCCCTCCAAAAATTTTTTTCATGGGTGTCAACTGTTTCTAAACACTTGAATGTGAATAGAAAAAATATTCAACAAAAAACTCATGTTCAAGGACATGAGAACTAAAAAGCTGCTTCAAAGAACCATCTTCTACCTAACATGCTAGCTAAAATGTTAACGTGATTCAGAGAGAGAGAGAGAGAGAGAGAGAGAGAGAGAGAGAGAGAGAGAGAGAGAGAGAGAGACAGACAGAGAGAGAGAGAGAGAGAGAGAGAGAGAGAGAGAGTGTTACATTTCTTTCCCTCTATCCAGGACAAAGACACTGGACCAGGACTGAAATATCACAGAGCCCTACCTTAAAGAATAGCATCCATCAATCAATACAGACAATGTCGATTTGGCTCTTGGTAAAGTTCTAGAAGACGTAAAGAAGCTTTAAACGTGACATTTATAGTCGTCCATGTTAATTCATTAAGGCGCTGCCCTTTACTGAACCTCTGATCTCCATTAGATAGACTAAGTCAGGCAAAAATCTGGCTCACTTCAGGATAAATGAGCCCCAGTGCTACTGTTGCATTAAATCTCCACGCTTTATCAGCACTTTCTCTCGCTTACGCCGTCCAAGTTTCTCAGACAGAGACGGAAGTGTGTTGAAACCCAAATTCCACCGCATCAGCTGCTTTCGCTTTTCAGAAAGCATTAACGTTAAAAGCTGCGTATCTGAGAATCGGACACTTGTGAAATGTAGTTTTTTATTACGTTTCCTCAAACTGCATTAGAAGTAGTTCAGATTCTAAATCTTATGTGTGTGTGTGTGTGTGTTTTAAATATTCAGATTCACAATAAATCCTTGCTGCTCAGGTGTTTACAGGGTTGGGATTTTTTTGCCACTGACAGGTTTGAAGTTATTTCATCACAGCCACTAGTGCTGATTTTCTGACATAAATTTACTCAGAAACATGTTCAACACAAGCCTCGTGAAAGAAGCGCATTTCCTAACAGATTCACGCCCGAATCAATGATTTCGGTTTCAGGACCATGATGAGAGGACGATAATTCACGGTAATTTAATGTAGTCATGAAGAATAACCGCCGTGTCCTAGCCACAGAGGCGGGAATCGATAGAATGCTGGGGAGATGAGACGGAGCAGGAGAGCCGCTCGGCTTTATAGGAGAGCCGTTCGTCCGAGGTCAGGGAGATTAATAAACTTATCGTAAAAGGCTTACGATGTTGTCAAGTTTTTTTTTCAACGAGCTGAAGAACAAACCGAGCCTGAAAAATCTTATCTTATCTGAAGACAAACCTATGGAGCGGAGATTTAATTTACCATTGTGTACATCTCTTTGAACACCTGCAGAGGGAAGCTGGGAAATTCCCATTTAATACCCAGAACAGGACTCAAAACCATGTCTTGTATTGAGTATCTCGTTAAGTAAGGACACACGTGAACCATGCTGCTGTGTGTGTGTGTGTGTGTGTGTGTGTGTGTGTGTGTGTGTGTGTGTGTGTGTGTGTGTGTGTGTATATAAACATATACATATACTGTATATATGAACTATTTTCTCATTCGCTCCTCAAATTCATGAATTACCCATAAACACGAGGTGCTATGAAGGGGATGTGTCGAAATGACTGTGTGTGCCATCCCACGCTTGTGTGGGCAGGACGCTGCGGGAGCCAGGGATGCTGGGAAAGCTCAGATATGGAAGAATGCTCGCAGGGGACTGAAACGTTTCATAAATGCGCAATAGGAGATCTGTTTCGCTGTCGTGCAGTCTGAGCTTAAACATCAGGAAAAAAACACCGCAGCGTTGTCCTTATCGCAGGGGACGCTGTGATCTCCAGCCAAAATAATTCCATCTTTCATAGAGCGGAGTGGAGTTTCCCTGTGGTTAAGGAAACGTGGATGTAATATAAATGCAAAGCAGCTACGTCGCAGATTGTAAATATGTGTTTCCTCCCTGGAGAAGTTCGCACTGATGTAACTGTGTGATGAGCAGAATGACCCGAGGCAGCGAGGACTCGGGCCGGCATCGGTTAAATCCTCCAAAATTCTATGTCGCTTTTAGAGACTTGTCCAAAACTTCCAACAAAAAAAAAAACCCCTAGTTTAAAGAACTCCTAAGCGTCTATTCGTTCATCTCGACTGCTGTCATGTAGGACGCTAAATTATATTTTGCCTCCCTATTGTATGCCTAGGGTGCCTATCTGAAAAAGAGCAGAGAGAGGGAGCAGGAGAGGCGATCGAGTGCATTAAGTCTGCTTCCAAAAGCCTCTGGGGAGAGTGAAGAGAAAGAAAGAAAGGTATGAAATATGTGCTGATAGGAGATGAAGATGGTTTGCTACAGAACGGCTGCTGGGGCAGCGATGCGGTACAAATAACTTCAGGGGAAAGAGGAATGGATGGAGGAGGCGCATGACACCCGGTGGGGTAAACAGCACAGCAGGCCAGGGCAGGGTGGCACTTTGTCTCTGCTGGAGCTTGGGTTTGGAACACAGCCATGTCCAATGTTTTACATTTACGACATTTGTTCAGATGCCCTTATCTGGGTGTCTTATCTTCCATTTACATTTATGTCTGTAGAAGTGAATGTAAGAGTCTTGCTCAAGGTCAGCAGTGGCAGTTTGTTGGTACTGGGATTTGAACACAGCCTTCTGGTCAGTAGACCACTTCCTATTTATTTTCTTCTCTTCCTTAACAGTGGTTGAGAAAATGTATTTCAAGGAACTTCCTTCTACATCAGCATCCTTAAGGAACCAGGGGTGAATAAATGCACTCAAGATGAGTCAAGGATGATGAGTCAAGGAGTCCCCGGGTGGAAAATTCAGAACAGAGCATTGCTACAAGAATATTCTTCCTAGCGTATGTAGCGGAAAAAACGCATGGTGTGATCTGATATTCCACTTCTGAGCATATACACCATACAGCTGTTGATGACCTTTCCACAGCTGTAACGGAATATAGTTACGCTTCAGTCTTAATATTCCATGGTGCCATCATCTGTTAGGGCTGTGTGATATGACCATGATATCATAACCATGATACTAGATAATGTGTACATTTAATCCCATCTGAATAAAGGCTGAAGGATCATGCAGTCAATTAATATGCTAATTAAGCAACAATGTAATGTAATACATTTTAATTTCTCAATGGAGGTCAGTGTGTTGTGATTAATTCTTGTCCATTTTAATCTCTCACTCTCTCTCTCACACACACACACACACACACACACACCACACACACACACACACACACAGAGCAGATATAGATCAGGTAGAAAAAGAAAAAGTTTTCCTTTAAGTGTCCCGCTGCAATCAGACGATGCTGATAAACACACAGCGGCGCCGTGCAGTCCAGCTGGAGACTCGTATCGGAGAAGAATCAGAGGATCGGACAGACGCTGGCTACCTGAGTCGGGTCACTCTAAACAGCGGGGGCAGATAAAGGGCAGATAAAGGGCAGATGCACGATCTGCCCCATGTGGCTGCCGCATACGCTCCATTGATTTAGCTAAGCATCCTGCCTGAGTTACCAGTGTGGTCAATTCCATTCCAGCTGCTTGTTCATGCACTACCTATGCCCTTTCTTTCTCTCTCTCTCTCTCTCTCTCTCTCTCTCTCTCTCTCTCTCTCTCTCTCTCTCTCTCTCCTCTTTCTCTCTCTCTCTCTCTCTCTCTCATATATACTCACTCTCTCTGCCCGACACACTCCAGCAGAGCCCGCGTTAGCTGGCTGACTTTTACGATCTCTGACAAAATGGATATAATATGAGGATGTATGACAGCATGAGACCGTGCGTGTGTGTTTGTGTGTGTGTTTGTGTGTGTGTGTGTGTGTGTGTGTGTGTGTGTGTGTGTATGATATCACCGGCTGCCTCCGCCTCAGACAGCATGCCTGGCAGAGTTCCACCACCGTCTGAGTCTCCATCACTGCTCTGACTCTGCCTTCATAAAGAGAGTAAGAGAGGAGGGAAAAAGAAATAAATAAAAGAAAAATCATGACTGCTGTGACTGCAGGTGTGTGTTGTCACTTGTGGGTGTGGCCTATCCAGCATGTTTTGTTAAACTAGTTAAACACATGCTAAATACTGAGTTAATGAGTGTGTAAACACATACACAGGAAATGCAGGATGATCCTTTTAACAAACATCATTGTGAAATGCGGTGTGTGTGTGTGTGTGTGCATGTGTGTGTTAAAGCCTGGAGCATGTGCTCATGGTGAACCCGTTGCTGGAGTTGTGTAATGGCGTATTGATTTTATCCACAATCTATCACAGGCTGTGAGGTGACCTGCAGGATAATGATGTTTGTTCCGTGGCCACGGGATCTGATTGAGGTTCTCGCCCAGTTTTCTGCTGTCATTTCACCTTAAAGGGACGTACAGTGAAGGAACGGTGTGGAATATGATCAGAAACCTAAAGAACATGCACTCTTTACAATGGAACCCCACAGCACCTGTTTTGCTATGAGAGAGTTCTCTTTATAAGAGAAGTGAAGAACCTTTAATTATTCAATGGACCTAGCCGTAAAGAACCTTCGATGAACTCGTTTAACTTTAATTGTTGTTGTTGTGTTCCTCTGAAGAACCCTGAAAGATTTTATATAGAACTCTACACCAGTCTCTCTCTCTCTCTTTCTCACACAGGGTTCCAAGTAAAATCTTTTTTGGAGACTAAGAACCAGGAGAATTTCCCAGTGAGCTCTTGCAGAACCACTGAACTCTCTTAAAAATGCTTTTTAAAATAATCACAATCCTTAAGGGTTCTTTTGTAAAACTACAACAAAGTATTTTTCTGTCAAAAATGGTTCTAAGTACAATCCTTTATTGGAAGATAAGAACCTTTAATTTTCCAATCAACCCCTAGAGAACCATCGAACACTTTTCACCCTAATTCCATTAAAAAACAGATAAAGAGGAGATGCTGGTGAGGGAGCGACTGCTTGTAGATGTTATGTGAGAACAGGAACCAACTTGTTCCACAACATTTAAATGTAGCTATAATTGGATAAAAAGTGTGACCTTTAGTTCTTTATTAAATAAAGATAATTGCTGATGTATAAGAGGAATAAAACAATTGGGGACGTGCTGCTGTGGGAAAATCAACCTCAGGGTGATAACAGTAACTGCTTCATCTTGCGCGCACACACACACACACACACACACACTGTGTTTATTGCTTATATTATAAAGACAGATCCTGGTGTTGTACTGTAAAATGTACAAAGGGTTGAAGGGCAGAAAAGCTGAGAGAGTAAAAAAAATGAAACCGAGTTAGAAGGAAAGCAGAAGTAAAAAAAACCCCACAAATCCACTGCAAATGTGTTTAGTGTGTGTGTGTGTGTGTGTGTGTGTGTGTGTGTGTGTGTGTGTGTGTGTGTGTGTGTGTAGTGCTCACACTCTCTGACCTCTATCTCACTGCTCCTAAATCCAACCAGAATGTAATTACATTCAATTCAACACAACACAACTGTACACAAAACCCACACAATTCTCTCTCTCCCTCTCTCTCTCTCTCCCTCCCACTCTCACTCGCCCTCTCTCCCTCTCTCTCACTCGCCCTCTCTCCCACTCTCTCACTCGCCCTCTCTCACTCTCTCTCCCACTCTCTCTCTCTCACTCCCACTCTCACTCGCCCTCTCCCCCTCTCTCTCACTCGCCCTCTCTCCCTCTCTCTCACTCGCCCTCTCTCCCTCTCTCTCACTTGCCCTCTCTCACTCGCCCTCTCACTCTCTCTCCCACTCTCTCACTCGCCCTCTCTCCCTCTCTCTCACTCGCCCTCTCACTCTCTCTCCCACTCTCTCACTCGCCCTCTCTCTCCACTCTCCCTCCCCCTCTCTCTCTCTCTCTCTCTCTCCCTCCCCCTCTCTCTTTATTACAAATTCCCTCAATTCCCTCAATCACAAACTGAAATAAACCGCTCTGACCCGTGTCTTATTTGTTGCTTAAAGACAAACGTATTATGGAGAACAGGAGCCAATTAGCAGCATAGGGAAAGAAAAACTCTACCACAGATATGAATTTGAAAGTGAAAACCAATCGGGACTAAAACTGAAGGCTGTTATTATGCACCAACCTCGCCCCATGCTGCACTCGGGATTAAAAAAACAGCCAGACTGATAAGATGGTAACTAAAAGAATTAAAATAATTTTAACATTAGTTTCAAATAATCTGTATTTTTTTCAATATAATCAGAACATGTGTATAAGCCTCATTCTCTGTGCTTTATTTATCTCTGAAAACACAGTTAACAAGCAGTATACTTCTGATACTAGTGTTTTACCATTGTGCTGGTGTAATAGAGTAGTAATACTCCTGCTATTACTACTACTAATAACAATAATAGGAATTTTAATGCAAAGTTTAACCTGATGTTAATTAAGTTTATATTATTATAATGTCAGATTAAATTTTAAACTCGGATGAGCTGTTCCTTAAAAGAAAAGTGTGTTTTGTAATTAATTTGATTTTTTTTTTAATGCTAGTTATTAATTTTAAGGAAGAAAGCGTGCATCATCAGTGATCTCAGCAGTTACATTTCCCTTTTTTTTCTTTTCTTCTCTTTTTGCTGAATCCATCAGAAATTAATTGTGGATTTTAAGTTTGTCGTTAAGCGTCAGTTCCCTTTAATCCTGGTGTTGGTGTAGTGCACACTGAGTGAGTTTGATGGCTAAATAAAGACCTGAAGAGGTGAAGTTACCTGCGGCTTACGGCAGCCATGTTTTTTCCTGACTCAGACACGCTTGTATTTCTGACACTCGAGCAAACTGTAATTTTCCAAATGCACCCTCTTTGAGTCAGTAATCACGTAAACACAGGTGCACAATACAGCGATTCACGCATCATCAGCGCCTCTCTCGGATCAGGAAACCTAGAATTCTCTGAAGTGTTTCGCCGCTACTCAGTTACCATGGTTACGGCGGGAGGTTTTAAACAAGACGGCAGGGGAAGATTATAGAGAAGCCGAGAGGAGGAGTGCCGTGAAGGGACAAACAGCGAAGGGTTAGAAAGCGAATAAAATGGGTGAAGCATAATTCATTGTTCTTCCTGCTGTAGTGATTAACCTCATTCTCGAGAGCAGCAGGTATGGAAGCGTGTAGAACTCGGAGAACCGTGCCGAACACCTTGGCAACAAGCTGCTGGGAGGCATTACAGCTACGTGTCTTCAAATCGGCCCTGAGAGTTCACCGAAATGAACAGGGCGCTTATAGACTATCAGAAACATCTTCACTGTCAATTAAACAAGGGGGTGGGGCTTTAAATGGGATTTATGAAAGTGCACAAATTATTGCAATGAAACCAGAGAACGTGTGTGTGTGTGTGTGTGTGTGTGTGTGTGTGTGTGTGTGTGTGTGTGGCTGTTTTAGTAAAAGCTCCTCTGTCCTGAAGATGTTGCAAACTTGGTTTCAGCCTCTGACTGTTAGAGAGCTGACACTGGAGACTCCTTCCATAAATGTTAGATAAATGTCACGTTACTTTAAGATAACTTCATCAACATCAGTTTGTTTTGTTTTGTTTTTTTAAATGTTTATTAGTGAGGCCTCCGTCCTCCACGTCCCTCTGAATGACCTGTTACTATAGAAATGACTTTGTTTGGACTTCTACACAGAAGCTTTAAGGTTTCATCCCAGACAAATTCTGTACGGAAGTTCCTAAATGAAACTTTTTTGTTTTTTGAAAATTAAAATGAATAAAATAGAATTTTATAAACAAACTAGCATTTGTTTTTGGGTGATTTTAGCATGGGTTAGCTTGCGGTCTTACTGATGTATGGAAAAACCCGCGACTGAGTCAAATGTGGGAGTGTGGCGCGGTTGGAAGTGGCAATTTTTCTAAATAAAATGCATATAATTTTAAGTTATGTATGTAAAATGCTAAGTTGTTTGTTTCTTTGCGGCCCGGTACCAAATAATCTACGGCCCGGTACTGGTCTGCGGCTTAGTGGTTGGGGACCCCTGCTCTTTTTCTCTCTGTTTTTCTCTCTCTGTCTGTCAAGTGACACAAGCCAATCAGGTGTATCTGTGAGCTCATGTATGTATGTGGAAGAGGGCAGAGGGAGTTCTGGTGAAAGAATTAAGGATAAAAGCTTTTTTTCAAAAAAGAAAAATCATAATACACCTAAAAAATGTCACAGTGTGCAGGTTTAAAGAGTGAAATGTGTGCAGAGGGCAGGGAGAGGGCAGTACAGCCGGAGGGTCTTCATTATCCAGCGCTCTGCCTGTCAGGCAGCGTGGCAAGATCCCAGGCTGATGTAACCACACTCGGGAAGTGCTTTCTCTCTTCTCTCAACACTGCCGACCTCCCTCTCGCTCTTGCTCTCGCTCCCGCTCTCTCTCTCTCTCTCTCTCTCTCTCTCTCTCTCTCTCTCTCTCTCTCTCTCAACCCCCCCCCAACCCCCCCCCCCCCCAACTGCAAGCCTTCAGAAGAGAGATTCATAAAACATCATCTCAGAGTGAATATTTATCCCCAGTAGACAGCAGGACTCTGAGAGCCAGAAATATTAAACACATTGTACTAATCAAGCGATGTTGATCCCCTGTACCTGTATGGGGGGTGCTTAACGTGGGGCAGACGTCCGCTCCTGTTGTAGTCGCCTGGGTTTCTGGCCAGCAGAGCCTCAGGCGTTATGAAAGAGCTGTGAAATAAATGAAGAAAGTTATCAGCTCGCCTGTTTTTCTTTGCAATGTAATTCAATTTAATTAAAGGCAGATGGATTTTTTTGAACTCCTGAGAAACTTTAACGGGTTTAGTGTGTAATTTAATCAGGTGTTGTTTTTAAAATCTGATTAGAACACATGTGCTCGGGGCGATGTGCTCGAATAAAAGCAAGACTGCAGCCAGAATGAGTAAACTTGGCAAATAATAGTGTGTGTGATCTGTTAAACAGTTGAGCTGAGACACTAACAGATGGGTAACGGTCTATAAAATAACAGCACAGAAAAGAGAAACCCAGTGATTATTAGGAGTGTGTCTCGCTGCTTCACACACGAAGAGATTTCTGCTCTGGTTGTAGGACACGCCTCCTGACTGACTGTTAAAGAGGCCACACCTCCATTCATGTGACTGATTATTATAGAGGCCACACCTACTTCTAACGTTACTGTTATATAAGCCACGCCTACTTTTAACGTTACTGACTTATAAATACCACGCCCCCTTCTTTGTTTCAGATAAGTGTATAGGTCACACCTTTTTCCCTGGCACTGACAGGTTTGTATATAACTGTGTAATGCTCATCATGTTTTTAAACATCTCATTAAAACCCTGAAATATTGAAACAAAGGATTTTCCAGTATTTTTTATTCCATCTGCTGTGTTTTCCCCTCAGAGCTGCTCAGCTTTCAGATGTGACATTGCAGTTGAAACGTGTGAGTCACGTCAGTGGAGCAGGCCAGCAGGGTTTCACTGTCCATCATCTGCTCTTCACAGAAACACACAGTGTGAGCTCACAAGCATCTCAATGAGACTGAGTGATTTAAACATGCAAACAGAAACACTGTGTGTGTGTGTGTGTGTGTGTGTGTGTGTGTGTGTGTGTGCTTAAATCTCTATACTGCATGCATTTAGAATGAGAGATTTGGAGATATAGAGAAGGAGCATGATTTCAAAGTGTGTGTGTGTGTGTTTTGCTGCTCAGGTACACACACTCAGTATAATGTGTGTGTTTTTCCTTTATGCTATTAGCATATGGCTGTATATGATTATGTATTGAGGATTAATGAGACTCATCGTGGCTTTGTAAATAAAACCCCTCCTCATGGGAGAACTGCTTTAACATCCTCAGTACTTATACAATCAGGACGCGTGCAGCAGGGGCGAGCTCAGCTCTCGGTTCTCGCTGTAATCTATCACACTAATGAATTTAGGGACTTATTAACCCTGTACACGGATGGATTAGGACTAATATTGGTTAGGGACTCTGCAGATAAACCTGTATGTTTCAGGCTCCGTTTTAAAGTTGTTGCAGCATTTCGCCTTTTTTTTCCTCTCCAGGGTTTTACTGCGTTCAGAATTAGATATTCCAGTCAGGCCACGGTTCGGGCCTGCGGGACCACGCTCAAAAGTAAATTCATTGCAGCAGCTCTCATTAAAAATGACACTCTCCTCCTCGTGCACATATTCAGGCCTCACAGAGTAAACAGGATTGAAACGTGCTGGGGGTCAGACAGGGATCAGACTTCAGCTGACAACCTTGTATCATCTAACTGAGTTTGACTTCTGTGTTGCGCATGATTTATCACTAATGGCTACCGGGCCCAAAAATCGTCCTCGCGCGAGACTACAGTCTGACATTCGACGGCCAAAAGAAACACACCGGAACTAATAAGTAGATAAATACCCCTAAACCCCGCCCCCGACTCACATGTGGTTCATTATGGAGGAAAGAAGAAGAACAGTAAGGCAGAATCCGACGTGTTCCGGGACGAGCTCGCAAAAGGACAAATCACCAGAAAGAAAAAACATTGACATTGAAACCCGAGTAAATAATTACTCTGGAGCCTGACTGAGATGTGCGGATCTCCAGGACGAGTTCATTCAACCAGGATCGATACCGGTTTGGATTCCTCAAGCACAAAAATTTATAAATAATTTAAGCAGAAGGATTAAGGGTGAGATGATGTATCGATATGACAGACCTCCATTATACAAAAAATGCTAACACTGTAAACTCTAGTTAATACATGTATAAAAATCATTTCCAATATAAATTAAATATAAATGAAATTAATTATAGGTCCTAAACAGACAGTATTTGGCCGCTTTTAGCCATTTGCAGAGTAAGAATTAGAGTAAAACGATACAAAAGAATCATTTGCTATTTGAATTGTTTGGATTCACATTGAACAGTACTGAAAGGAGCAAAAAGCATCAAAACTGTTGTCTGAGGCATGTGTAGCGCTGTAAACATCTTCATAACCGCCTGCATTCATTGGTCAGTACAGCAAGGGAACATTTTAAAGCAAAACTTTACTGTGTGTGTGTAGACATCTCAATCTCTCGAGCTGAGAAAACTGATTCAACACAAAATATGTCAGTAATTATATAAAGTAAATAACTAGTTTAATAGTGTGTCGTGACTAGAGTTTTTCTCTTGTTTCTGCACATGCATTTCTGCAGTGTTTTTGCTCCGTGCACTGGATCAAAAAAAATCTGCAAAAAAAGTTCAGCAACCCAAAACACACCGCATGATTCACTTCCTGCAGGTGAATCGATTCAGAGACGATTCAGAGTTGAATTGCTTTCTTAACTAGAGTACACTCAGAAGCAGACCAACTTTGCAGAACATCTCTTTCTTTTTATACACCCCTTTCTCTCTCTCCCGCTCTCTCTCTCTCTCTCTCTCTCTCTCTCTCTCTCTCTCTCTCTCTCTCTCTCTCTCTCTCTCTCACTCTCTCACTTCTTTCTTGTAGCTCCATGTTCTAATTGGCTGCTGCAAACTCAATTAACTCCCTGGCTGCTGTCTTGTTTACCCCGTGGCTCAGCACCAATGACGGCTGGTGATTTTGAAGTGGTGTGTGTGTGTGTGTGTGTGTTTCAATATCAGATTTATTCGACGTGTGAACATGAACGCCAAGGCTGAGGCCATTTGCATATGTCTATTTGTGATGTGCATGTCTGTTTGGCACGATGAGACTGTGAATGTGACGTGCTGTGTATGTGTGTGTGTGTGTATATATATATATATATATATATATATATATATATATATATATATATATATATATATATATATTTTTTTGTATATATATGTATATATATGTATATGTATATATATATATATATATATATGTATATGTGTGTATATGTGTATGTATGTATATGTGTGTGTATGGGGGTGCGAGAGAGAGAGAAGGGGTGTGAACAGCTGTGGGACTACATGTGTCCGAGTGTTGATGACGCACCGTGACTCAGTGAAACACAGAGCACAGATGTGAATCTCCATCTCACACACACACACACACACACACATGCGCGCACACACACACACACAGTCACAACCTCTGCATAAGGGGCAAGGCAGAGAGAGAGATAACACAGAAGTAGGACAGAGCAGCGATGCAGAATTGTCACAAACATCAGAAAGTAAAATAGATGAGAAAGAGGGACACATAGACACAGAGAGAGAGAGCGAGAGACACATATAGACAGACCGAGAGAGACACACAGACAAAGCGACACACATACACAGAGAGAGAGACACACACATTCACAGTGAGAGAGAGAGACACACACACACAGACTGAATTCTGCCTAAGGGAGTTAACAATATATCACTTGGATAAGTCATGATATGACCAGATCCATGAGGTCCAGTATTAATCACGAGGAGAGATTTTAACCCAGAACTGGTTTTAACTCTGATCTGACTTTAATTGAAGTCACTCTGAATAAGAAGTAGCTTTGGAGGCGAGTCGTCACGGCAGCAGCTGTTTTAGTGAGGCTTCTCTCCAGATGGGAAGTTGTTCATATTCACTCTGAGCGTTTACAGAATGCTGAGACGGTGCAGTACGGTATAATGGATTCTCTGTGACTTACAGCCTGTGAGCTCTCTTTCTGCCGTCATCAATCACGCCTCTGACCGCAGCTCGGCCAGCGCCTCTCGCTGATCTCGGAGCAGCCGAGCGAGAGCTGTTAAACACGCACCACGTTAGCACCGTTTCATCCACATTACCAGATAATCTGACGTTACTCCGAGAGCATAACACTGACGGTGTGGATTTTTGTAACATTTAATAATTTTGTCATGTTGCAGTCATTGTGTTTTGGGTTTGTTAATCTCACCTCGCAGTTCTAACCAATCAAATAGATTTGAGTCTTTTTAATCACAGAATAAACAGTTTACTAAGAGTTTTTATCAGTTAAATAATTTGGATTTATTTTTACACTTTTAGTATTTTCTTCCCGTTAAAATTTTTATTAATTTTATTAATCACTAATCATTTTATCAATATGTAATTAAAGATAAATAATTTGTTAATGAAAGAGCTGTAAAGAAACATGAGTAAATAAAAGATTATAAAAAGATTAAAATAGAATAAGATAAATAGGTAAATTATATCATGCGTAAATAAATAACCTGCTCGGCAAGGTTACGGTGTTAATGTGAATGCTTTTTAAAGTGTTAGTTTTCTGAAAAATAAACAAAGAAATATTATTTACATCAATATTACAAATAAAAGTTCATTCACTCCTCACGAGGAAACCAAGGAACCTGTGGAGAACCCAGAGGAACCTGAAACTCCACACAGACAGTAACCTGAGCTCAGGATCTGCAGTGATAAAATATTACTGGATCCTGTCTGCAGTGTGGATGGACACAGTAAGCAGGTCCAGGATCAGCCACAGTGAGTGTTAATAATGCTTTATTGTGCCTCATGCTTGTATACACGCTCACTCATATTCCTCCTGACCTGATTTACGGTGTGGAGTCACTTCAACTCTCATAACATCTGAAACCAAGCAGCTTTTATTATCGAGGACGAATTGATCTCCGTGTCGATATCTCAGTAAAAATCTGCACGTTTCTACATGAGAGAACAACTGAGGAGATGGAGCAAGGGCAGTTGGGTTAGTTTTAATTATAGTGCAGGTGTGTGTGTGTGTGTGTGTGTGTGTGTGTTTAAGGCTTATTGCCGCCGGTGCTTAACGATTCACGCTGGCCATGGCGCGGAAATGAAAACCTGTGTTTATAGGTTGATAAACAGCTCGTAAACAAGCAGGGACGTGATATTAAACACATCAGTGACAGCAGGGCGGCACCGTGAACGCATCATCAATCTGTCACAGAGCACCGAGTGCTGTCTCAACACGGATTCATCATCCATCACACCTCTGACAGGAACAGGAAGTCAGAGCTCAGAATGGTGCTGTTTCTCTGAGCATCAAAGCATCATGAACTGGACACTGCAATGTTGTGCTGAACTCGCACTGGAGGAGAACCAAAGCTTCCCATCACAGAACCATGTGAAAATAGAGTAGAAGAGAGAAGCCACACCCAGTTTATCCCTAACAGGGACTCAGGCCCCGCCTTCTTCACTAACACTAATGCTGCATTTAGCGAGCAAATCTTCACAATAATGTTATGAGCGATAACTTGGACTAGGAATAACTTGGAATATTCAGTTTTTAAATTAGCAAGCTTTCATTACAAACTTTAGCTGAGTGTAGCATAAAACAAAGGCCACGCCTTCTTTTCCTGTTCTCAGTCAGAAAAGTGTGCAGTGATGTAATTTCCTGGGATTTTAGTACCCTGATGTCACAGTGCTCGTGTGTGGCGTTTGTGAAATAAATCTTGAATATTATAACTTTGATCTCTGATGCAGCGTGTGCGTGTGTGTGTGTGTGTGTGTGTGTGTACAGTGTAATACGGGATGAATAATGACAGTTTTAGAGAAGTCATGTTACTCATTACTTTCTCAGTAGGGAGAGGAGGAGGGAACGGAGATGCTCTTGAAGGATGGACAGAACAGATGTCTGTGAACTGGGATGTCTGTGAAAAGTAAAGATGCAACAGTACTACACACACACACACACACACACAAGGAATCCAGCTTGTTAACTAATTTCTACTAAACTTTGATTCAGCATCTTCTGAGCTAACAGTTGAGCAGACATTTTGCAACACCTCAGATTATTAGCGTGATGCTGTGTGTGGAGAAAGTGTCTCTCTCTCTCTCTCTCTCTCTCTCTCTCTCTCTCTCTCTCTCTCTCTCTCTCTCTCTCTCGTATTTTTTAAGATGTTTCACATGAACAAGGACACCATGTACATAAACCTCCTGCTCAATGTGCAAGATGAGCTCATCACGGTGGTTCACATTCGGCCACGGATTCCGACAGGTCATAAATTCATCCGGTTGTCAGACGGAAAGCAGGGGCTCGAAAGACGCACATCTATTATGATATCTCAGCCAGAGCAGAGCGTAAACATCCATCCATCATGGCCATGCTCAAGTGTGTCAGCGCTCCCAGATGTAGGCCTACGACCTCACGGATAAACCTCATTCAGGACCGACTCTGTTTACTACAGACTGTATTTTCTTTAAGTCGAATCCTCAGAGGTTCAGAGAGATGGAACTCGGAGTCATTAAACACTTATGTTAAATCTTTACCGCCGTGCTAGCTGCTTGTCTTCACATCGTATATGCTGTAGCGCGCAGTGTAAGGGCTACAACATTACGGATTAGCAGTCTGAGAATTGCTAGTATGATTATTAATCGCCACTTATTTTTTAACACTAATTAAAATTTAGTGTGAGTGTGATCAAGATGCAAAACATGAGTCATCCATCCGTCCTGCTGTCCGTCATGGAGCGCTGAGGTTTATCCATCTTTCTCACGTCCATATGGAGGATGTTGCGCTAATTAGTGTAAAGATATTTTCAGTCACATGCTAAAGTTGAAAACTAGCCAATGACGTACGCCAAGACAGAAGGCAGTTGCCAAGGTAACGCACACACACGGATGTTCGGGCCTCAAGCCAGCTGTTCTGACAGGTTACCAAAGCGTGATTTGGTTTGGGGGAAAAACAACACTGTCATTTTCCCTTTATTCCAGTATGAATGATGCACGAAAGCAAACTCGTTGTTTTTGTTATTACGATAAATAAATGTCTGCGTTATTAATGTACTCTCAGAAACACACACACAGGCGAGGCTGTTCATTCTTTCCAGAATGTCTCCTTTTTTTTTTTTTTTTCGCTAAATTGTTTTCTAACCTTCTCCCAGTCTTCAGTCGGGCTGAGGAGCAGAAGCTGATGCGCTTCTCTTGTAGCCGAGCGCAAAATGTTGTGTGTTCTGACATAATGTTCAGCGCACCATGTTTGTAAAGAGTGGTTTTTCCAGTTAATGTAGACCTAGAGAACTGGTCTGACCTCTGACCTCTCTCATCTCACAAAGACTGTCTGAAACTGGAACTCGTTATCTGTGTGATTAGATGATCGTGTGATTGTTCCTAATGAAGTGGACAGTGAAAGTGTTTTTGCACTTAACGTCTCAAACTGTTTGTGATTTTTTTTTTTTTTTTTTAATTATTGTTATTATTATTATTATTATTATTATTATTATTATTATTATTATTATTATTATTTGTTGAAAAGCCTGGACTTGCCACTTTAGATGGAAATTCTCCCAATTTCAGAGGCAAGTACGCTTGGGCAAAAGAAAACAAGGTAAAAAAAAGGAGAGCGTCGTAATTAAAGACATGGGCGGTGGGAGCAGAGTCATTACACTAACATGATTTAGAGAGGCAGACTGAGACGGAGAAAATGACCAGCAAGGCTATTAACACGGCTCCGAGCTTTCATTATCACTGCCTCACTTTTATGGGAAAGTATTTTCCTGGCAGCAGAATTCACACTGAAGCAAAGATGGAGACGGAGAGCAGGAGTGCCGATAGGTGGGGTTTGAGGGGAAAAAAACAAACTACACAACAATGAAATATTGTGTTCTGTTTAAATGTCAGCATTAGAAAAATAACCCGTGTGATGCCCCTGTGAGGACATCCATCCCTGCAATTAAGGTGGCACATTCAAAGGAAATAAAAACCTATCGAGTGTAATTCAGAAACATTAATCTCAGACAACATGGTGTCCCAGTTTCCATGACAGCCAGGGAAATGTTCTCAGCTTACAGGCTAAGCAAAGAGGGGGGAAACAATCATGGAAACCCAAGACCAATCTTGCAAAAAAAAACAACACACACACACAAATAAATAGATAAATAAATAAATAAATTGGCAGAGACGGTGGATGGAGTCGTTTCTGTACCTTGTGCTCTCTTTTAAATTGACAATTTCTTCCTCATGATCAATTATCACCTCTGAAAAGTCTTCAGGAAACAAAACAAGATTAATCAAAATATCTACAGCACCCACACACACACACACACACACACACACACACACTCTGTAGTTTATCACGGGTCCTGCGTGACAGCAGCATGTCAGTTACTTCGCCTGGGAAATGGGAGACATATTTCATCTGCGGAGACAGTGTTACAGTCGAGGACTTCAGGAAGACACAGCTACAAGCTCTGATGGAAAAGAGAAATGGGGAAAAAAATGGAAATGTATCAAAAATATTCTCTCAGTGTCGCAAATAATTTTTAAAGAACAGCGAAGAGAGTAGACTTGTCTACCGAGCTACAGCTACAACACGATTGATTGAGGTTTAAAAAATAAAGATAAAAATATTTTGTGAATTGACAATTTTGAGTGTTCAGAACATGACAAAGTCTGCTGCAAGAAATCCTGATGAAATGATTCCAGCGAGTCGCCCCTTTTCCTCCGACAGCGTTTTATATACTCACCGCTCCATGACGGCTGACATGTGATCATGAGTCTGGATGAGTTTTATAGATTTACTGCTCAGGAAAAAAAAACCCTGTAATCATGTATTCACTTCCCCTGATGCACAGATCTGTATCAGTAACACGAGAGAGGAGAGGAGAACCGGGAGAACTCTTGGTTCTTTAACCCACAGCATCCGAATGTGAGGGACGAACTAAAGAACGAACTACGACTGTGACTAAAAGCACAGGAAGTAGAGAGCGATCACAAAACGAAGCACCGGGAAAATTCACAGCGTCGTCACCAGCACAGTTTCTGTGAGTTTATGTAATTTACATTTAAGAGACCAAACAAGACGCTGAGACGGTGAGGGAGAGTCTGCTTATAGCTGCTGAGAACAAACTACTGATAAATAGTCTGATGTGGAATTAATTAATTAATTAATTGTAGTTGTTGAGGTGTGAGAGCAATAAATCACTTCAGGGTGTGCGGTTAGAGGAAAATAATCAACTTCAGGCTGGAAGCAGTTACGCCATCACACTGTATTTTACTATCTCTCACACACACAAAACACACACACACTAGTGAATATTACTTGCATATTAATATAAAGGTAAGATTTGTATGAGTGTGTGTGTGACATCAGTGATTATATGCCATCCAGGCTGAAAAAAAAATATCATCATAATGATTTTCCTCCTGATCCCTCAGCTGCTTTCTGATTGGTTGGGATACAAAAGGCACTCCATCACTCTGCACTTGTTGAGCACTCTTTAAAAGCGGCCGTGTTCCCACAGGACGATCTGTAAAAGAGTATGAAAGTGTGTTTTTTTTCAGCTGTAGATTATCTGCGTATGGATGTTTTGTAAATCAGTCTGTAGATCCGGGAGCTCCTTAGGTTTTCAGGCTCAGGCTCATCATGGTTTCTGAGTTCTTGTTCCTCCTGAGATGTTGCCAAGACGACGGTGAGGACCCTCGGTGAACGGATCTGCTGATTATAACGCTGAAGGTCTGATTTGTGAGACGGAGTCGGAGAGACGTAGACGAGCGAGACGACTGTGTGGGACGCACGCTTTCGCCCACGTCGCTTTAGAACGTCTCACATGTTCGTCAGGATCGCCGACCTTGGAGATAATAATACCTCATAAAAACTCACTGCTGTTCGCTGGAGACATCGATCTTTTAGACAGATCCACAAATACTTACACATTTTGTACGATTTAGAAAGAGGAAAAAGAAAAGGAAATTTAAGAAAAAAATGAAAGAAAATAGAAATAATGTATTTTAAATGTTTTGCATAGGGAAAAAATCTATCAATAAATTGTATACATATTTAATGTTAGATTTATATATTTAATAATTAATAAATACATTTAATATTTAATCATTCTCTAAAAAAAAAATCAAAAAACAGTTTGATGGCAGAACATGTTATTTATATTTATTCATATTTACATTTCTGGCATTTAGCAGACGCCCTTATCCAGAGCGACTTACATTTTTCATCTCATTTTTTAATACAACTGAGCATTTTTTTGGGGTTAAGGGCCTTGCTCAGGGGCCCAGTAGTTGCAGCTTGGTGGACCTGGGATTCGAACACACAACCTTAGTTGTGTGTAGTCCAATGCCTTAACCACTAAGCTACCACATCCCTCTCATCTTTATTTAATCAACAATCATCAAACTCCAAAAGAAAATGGAAGAAAAATATTGTATCAAAGTAATAAATTGATGATAAGTTGATAAAGTATCAAAAAATAAATAATATAGATGTGGACAAGTGAACATCAGCAATTCCAAAACTAAACAATCTGACCGCAAATCAGGAACAAACACACGAGAAGGAAGGAGAAGAAACACTACATACAGAAAAAGAGAAGAATAACGAGGAGCTGTGCAGAGACTGGTCAGTAGTGAGGGATGATGTATACGTTTATAGTGAAGGAGAAAACATTTCAAGGAGAAATCTGGTTTCTGTGGAAAACGACGGCTGAGCAGCCAAAGATTCGGTCTGTCTTTTGTTTTTTTAAGTTAATAAGCCCTCTCTTTTGTAGAGACGCTCTCTCGCTCTCTCTCTCTCTCTCTCTCTCTCTCTCTCTCTCTCTCTCTCTCTCCATTTGTAAAAGAGGAGTTTAATTGCGGAGTGAATTTAAGCTGCAAAGAGGCTTAAACGTCCAGGGCAGTGGATGACGAGGAGGAGAGAACGGGTTGAATGAAGAGAAAAACCTGATGATTAATGGAGAGCTAGGAGAATTATATTTATTTATTTAAAATTCTATTCACTTAGAAAATGAAGCCATGATTTAAATCAGTAGTGAATTACAGTAGAGTCACTAGGATTACATCAAATGGTATCACGTTGTGTCTGAGAGGTTTTACGAGTGAATGACGATGATGTGAGATCGATACACAACACCCTATCAGTGTCGAAGCACCTTGAAGTGTCTCTTAAGCGGCTGAGAGTTTGTTAGAAACTAAAACGCAGAGCTAACTTTGACAGTCGAGGCTGATTTTCCGGACCACAGCCTCCCTGACACACACCAGCTCTTTATCAGAGGCAATTAAGCCTGGACACTGTGTGTGTGTGCGTGTGTGTGTGTGTGTGTGTGAGCGCCCAACCATTAGCGAAAGCCTGCTTTCTGCTTGTCCAGACAGATGGGCCGCATTAACCCTCCGTTGCTGGTGTGCTCCATCCATAACGTCATTTCAGAGCGAGGGCGTGGGATCAAGGACGACCGCAAAATAAAGCATTAAAAGGCCAACATGGTGTAATTGTGTCAACGCTCCACAACCTGGCCGTATTTGCCCGAATGCAACTGTTCGTATCAGTAACGGATCCTTGCTGAGAGTTGAAGGTTTCTTTGTGTTGGAAATATTAACAGTCTGCCGAAATGTTCATCAAATATCACAAACGGCTCGTCTTTTGCTGCTTCGTCACTTCATCGCTTTTCTCCGCTGCGTGAATGTGCACCGTGTCAATTTGGAGATTTTCAGATTATAAAGCAATCAAAGCGTGAAATATGTAAATGTTTATTTTTATAAATCAATGAGAATGTTGGATTGAAGCGAGACGATCTCATTTTGCTTAAAAGTTTTAATCAGGGTTTAACCGGGATTTAGGATTTATTTTAGAGCTCTGTGTCCCAGCACTTTCATTTTTCTGTGTTACTGTTTTATTATGTTGACGATAAAACAGTTTTAATGTTTGTTTTTTTTTAATCTGAAATAAAGTCTTAATTTAACGTAATCTGGACATTTACATTTCTTTTATGTTTTGACGAAAAAAAATTTGGTGTGTCCTGTCTACCTCAGTCTCAGTCGGGGAGGTGTGGCCTGTGTGTCTGAGATTCAATGAGGGAGGCGTGGCCTGTGTGTCTAAGACTCAGTGAGGGAGGCGTGGCCTGTGTGTCTAAGACTCAGTGAGGGAGGCGTGGCCTGTGTGTCTAAAACTCTGAGACTTGGTGAGGGAGGCGTGGTCTATCTACCTTAGTCTCAGTGAGGGAGACGTGGCCTGTGTTTGTGTCTGTCTGTCTGAGTAAAGAAGGTCTTGTCTCTCTGTCTCAGTAAAGGTGGCGTGGCCTCTGCATCTTAGCTTTGGTGAAGGAGGCGTGGCCTGTGTGTCCGTCATATTTGGCACTTTGGCATCATGTATTGCGCTGAATCTAAAGGAGAAACACGCCACATTAAATGATTTAAAATTCATAAATGTATCTTTTTTCAAAGTGAAATGTTTGGAGTGCTGCATTTCGGGGTTCTAGCAGCACTGCAGAGTCAGCACACGGGTATAAAGAAATGAAGAAAGAATGAAAACAGAAGGCAGGAAAAAAATAAGCGCACTCACAGATGTCAAGTCAAGTTCATGGCTTGTTGTTGGGGAAACCGAAGAGCTGCTGCGTTTCCACCTCTCTATAGACTCAACACAATGGAGCTCCAGCAGACAAATGAGGCTGTCTGTGCTTTGTTCACCACCTCATTGTTATCACTATGCACTAGCTAGCCATTTTTACCCCCTGTGTAGCGCAATTACTTGTAATGCACAGTAACCGCTTATTTACTCCACCGCATGACACCTAATGGAAAATGTCAGATATGGAGAGTGTGTGGGGTTCCGAGTGTCAGAGGCGTTGGTCTGTCAGTGTACTAATGAGGTGTACAGATGATTCTGGGAAGTGGACAGTGGAGCACAGGGTTCTGAGGAGGCTAACGAGCAGGCGTTGGTCAAGGGCGGGATTGGGACTGGAGATTGGGTGACTGTAGAGGTGGGATTCTCATGATGATGATGTAGGGCTGGCCAATATGACAATACCTGATAAATTATGTCACAGTATTCTTTTTTTTTTATCATTGTAATGTCTTCAAGTTGGTGACACAATATTTTTTGTCATATCACACACCCTGAGGAGGAGGAGGAGGAGGACGAGGAGGACGATGATGATGATTGTTATTGTGCTCTCTCGCGCTAACTTCTCCCTTCCACTGCTCACAAGACCTAATTTAGAGTAACACGTACAGCAGCACACAATTATCTCATTTTTTGTTATTTAATTAAACCGTTAAAGCCTAATGAACACAATTTGGGAGGGATATTGCGTCCTCTCTTCTCAGCTTCATAACTCAGGAACCGTTTATCGCCCAAGAATAAGACATTGTTAGAATGTTTACAAGCACAGTGTTTTATCATTGTGTGATAAAGTTCAATGAGGAAAAAGTATTCTCATGGTCTCTCTCCTGTTTACGGGCAATTACACAAATGCATTATATGTTTTCCTCTCTCTCCGTCTCTTAGGAATTGCTTTAAAAGTCCAAATATAAGCGACTTTATATAATCACTAACAAAGTGTTTATTATTCTCCAGAAAGAGTGCTGGTGAAAATGAAAAAAAAAAAAGAATAGTGAGTGATGTGGGTGTGAAAATACAGGAATGTTCAGAACACTCTCCTTACTCTTCAGAACCAGTTCCACTTCCAGAATTATACAAACAAATGAATGAATAAATTAGAAATTAGTACAGGCCGTGCTAATTTCTAATCAATGAAAGATTGATTAGCATGAAACTTTGAATTATGGAATTATGTCTCGGAAGGAGTCTCCAGTGTCAGCTCCGTGTAACAGTCAGATCTAAAGCTTCAGGGTACCTGACCTTCCTCTGTAATGAATAATTGATCTTAATGAACAGCATGAGTGACGTTATTAATTAAGAGGATTTGTTAACAGGATGTCAGATACTTAACGATTAGCTTTATTAATGCCTAATCGTCTGGTCGTTAAGGTGAACGCCTCATTATTTCCTGCTGAGGATTAGTCACTCTATTCATTTATCATCACAGCACAGAGTTTTTTATTCTGTATGTTGTAGTTTGTTGCAGATTTTTCTTTATTTATAGTATTTGTTACATTCTGAGCTGCCAGCGTAAATAATCATTAGCTCTTAATGACTTCTTTGTTTAAATTAAAAATAAATAAATAAATAAATAAATAAAGCGTAGATGGTGTTAGTGTAACCTTGGGCATGCGGATGAGGGAAATGTACAGTCTAAGCTTTAAGAATTAAACGATCATTCATGTGTGAGCATTTATAATGAAACATTAACACTAGAATTAATGGACACGCTGAAGAAATAAATTCTGCGCAAACAATTCCCAGATGGTGTTGCTTTCACGAGCATAGCAATTAATATGAGAAATTTGTTTCCCCTAAAACATTTGCACTGCCAGATGATTGCTAATGTATTAAGTGTAACGGTTAAATTGATCATTCAGCCCAAAAAATGCCAAAGAGTACAGATTTACTTTATTTATGATGTGGTTCCTGACAAGCTGCTATCAGTAAACAGACAGCTGAGATTTCCTCACTTCTGTGCAAATTAAATACGAAGCTATAACGCAGCAAATCAAAGCACCCGAATTTTTCGGATCGATCTCGCAGTGCACGTGTTCCGGTGTTTCTTCAGTTCCCCTTTAGTTACATTCCATTTACAGATGATTATCTAATCCAGCTGTATATTTTGAATATTTTAAATAAGCCTTATAGTTCTGCCTTGTAAAAAGTCTTATATACAAACTATGCTTTTTTTTTTTGCATGGAGTATGTGATTTAGTCTCGGCTTATCGAGTGAGATTGACGTTTAGATGTTTATCTCTTTAATGTAAGGGGGAGGGGGTGTGGTTAGGTTTCTTACAAACGTAGCGTGAGCTCGGTTTGAAAACACCCCTCTGAGGGCAGTGACCCGTTCCACCTCTCCACTAAACAGCTCTAATTTGTACTTCTAAAATGACGTGTTTTGTTTTGGTTTTTTTTTTCTCTCCAAAAGCTGAATCCTCGATCCAGGAGTCTAATTGTGAAAATATATTTGTCCTTCCTCTCCTTAGCCTCTCTATCTCCTGCTCCCACGTGCCTGTCACGCCTGGCAGTGGTCCTAATTAAGGAAAGTTTGCGGGATCTGGCACAGCCGAGCCGCGGGCAATTATTCAGCGGCAAGTGTCATCACCCCTGCAGCTAAAGCGGCGGGCACAGCAGCTCATCTCACACCTCGACTACTGCACCTCCTCCCTGTCACGAGGGGCTAAAAGCCCTGACACACACACACACACACACAGAGCCTACGCATATAAAAAATGAGCATGTCTGCATTTTTGGCTGTGCTCATATTGAATTTTCATCACAGTAACTGGATAAACTTTATCACTGTTTAATTAAATTAACATTAAATACCATATATCATCTCAATACAACCCTTATTACAGTCTGTGTCATATCCGAAACCACACCAGTATGTGATGTCATAAGCTAAACTCCTCTAATAAACCATTTAATAGACAAATAATCTAGCAATAAAGTAATACATTCGATTCAGGACTGACGATCAGGTTTATTAATCACCATCAATCACATACTTTCTGTGATTAATCATATATTTCATGCACTTCATAAACCTCTCCTAATGCATTACATCATAGCTGAAACTCCTCCTAATGCATTACATCATAGCTGAAACTCCTCCTAATGCATTACATCATAACTGTGACTCCATCCACTGCATTACATCATAACTGAAACTCCTCCTAATGCATTACATCATAACTGAAACTCCTCCTGCTGCCTTACATCATAACGGAAACTCCTCCTAATGCATTACATCATAACGGAAACTCCTCCTAATGCATTACATCATAACTGAAACTCCTCCTGCTGCCTTACATCATAACGGAAACTCCTCCTACTGCATTACATCATAACAGAAACTCCTCCTAATGCATTACATCATAACTGAAACGCCTCCTACTGCATTACATCATAACAGAAACTCCTCCTACTGCATTACATCATAACTGAAACTCCTCCTAATGCATTACATCATAACTGAAACTCCTCCCACTGCCTTACATCATAACTGAAACTCCTCCTACTGCATTACATCATAACAGAAACTCCTCCTAATGCATTACATCATAAATGAAACGCCTCCTACTGCATTACATCATAACGGAAACTCCTCCTAATGCATTACATCATAACTGAAACTCCTCCTACTGCATTACATCATAACGGAAACTCCTCCCACTGCATTGCATCATAACTGAAACTCCTCCTACTGCATTACATCATAACGGAAACTCCTCCTAATGCATTACATCATAACTGAAACTCCTCCTACTGCATTACATCATAACAGAACTCCTCCTAATGCATTACATCATAACTGAAACGCCTCCTACTGCATTACATCATAACGGAAACTCCTCCTACTGCATTACATCATAACTGAAACTCCTCCTAATGCATTACATCATAACTGAAACTCCTCCCACTGCATACATCATAACTGAAACTCCTCCTACTGCATTACATCATAACGAAACTCCTCCTAATGCATTACATCATAAATGAAATCCTCCTATGCATTACATCATAACGGAAACTCCTCCTAATGCATTACATCATAACTGAAACTCCTCCTACTGCATTACATCATAACGGAAACTCCTCCTAATGCATTACATCATAACTGAAACTCCTCCTAATGCATTACATCATAACTGAAACTCCTCCCACTGCATTACATCATAACTGAAACTCCTCCTACTGCATTACATCATAACAGAAACTCCTCCTAATGCATTACATCATAACTGAAACCCCCTCTACACATACGGAATTCTGCTTACATCATAACTGAAACTCCTCCTGCTGCTTACATCATAACGGAAACTCCTCCTAATGCATTACATCATAACAGAAACTCCTCCTAATGCATTACATCATAACTGAAACTGCCTCCTACTGCATTACATCATAACTGAAACTCCTCCTACTGCATTACATCATAACTGAAACTCCTCCTAATGCATTACATCATAACTGAAACTCCTCCCACTGCCTTACATCATAACTGAAACTCCTCCTACTGCATTACATCATAACAGAAACTCCTCCTAATGCATTACATCATAAATGAAACGCCTCCTACTGCATTACATCATAACGGAAACTCCTCCTAATGCATTACATCATAACTGAAACTCCTCCTACTGCATTACATCATAACGGAAACTCCTCCCACTGCATTGCATCATAACTGAAACTCCTCCTACTGCATTACATCATAACGGAAACTCCTCCTAATGCATTACATCATAACTGAAACTCCTCCTACTGCATTACATCATAACAGAACTCCTCCTAATGCATTACATCATAACTGAAACGCCTCCTACTGCATTACATCATAACGGAAACTCCTCCTACTGCATTACATCATAACTGAAACTCCTCCTAATGCATTACATCATAACTGAAACTCCTCCCACTGCCATACATCATAACTGAAACTCCTCCTACTGCATTACATCATAACAGAAACTCCTCCTAATGCATTACATCATAAATGAAATCCTCCTACTGCATTACAGCATAACGGAAACTCCTCCCACTGCATTACATCATAACTGAAACTCCTCCTAATGCATTACATCATAACGGAAACTCCTCCCACTGCATTACATCATAACGGAAACTCCTCCCACTGCATTACATCATAACTGAAACTCCTCCTACTGCATTACATCATAACAGAAACTCCTCCTAATGTGTTCTTTTTTCTCTCTCTTAAACAAGAAAAATCTTAAATATGGATGTAGACTTAACTCGACTGTAACTCGAATCAGGTTGTGTTTCTGGTCTCTCTTAAAGGTGTACACATGTACGAGTGTTTGGGGGTGTGTGTGTGTGTGTGTGTGTGTGTGTGTGTGTGTTGGGTCTCACTTCTGACCCGTTTTCCTTATTTTCAGCAACATTGGATAGCAAAAAATGAGAGTGATGTGAAATAGCGCCCCCTTGTGAATCAGTTGAGTTGGATGAATGTGAGAGTGATCTAACTCAAATCAGACAGATGAGACAACGAGAAAAAAACCCAACAAGAGAGTCGAGCGTTTAAAGCTGTAATAAATTACCTGAACTGTTTAGTGGATAAGTTCATGATCTTTGTGTCTCTCAGTCCCGGTTCTTAACCCTGACCTTTTCAGCGAGCAGGTGCAGTAATCAATCAGGCAAAGTGACCTTTTCTACTGTATGTAAACTTCTTTCTTAACGCTTAACTGCACTGACATGAAGTTTTACAATAAATGAGGAAGTGCTTTTATATTAAAGTGTCACTGCATGAAATTATTATCAGAAAAGTACAAAGTGTAAAATAATATCAGTGTGAAACGAGCAGCTGGAACGTGTCAAGTCCAGAGTATTGCTCAGATTTTTTTCTGCCTGCGACAATGTGAAAATGGCGTCTGTGCTGGAGGCCAGCGAGGTTATCCTTCATATTTATTTCAGAGTGCCGAGGTGCAGGCTGTGGGTCAGGAAATATTCCTCCCAACCTGCAGGATATTCGCAGCTTCCGAGATGTGATAAATAAAGAACATACACATTTATGTGCTTGTAGATGGAAGTGGATTCTCTCTACAGCCAGAAGCAGGCAGTTCCACTGACCAATGGTGCATAAACGGCTAAAAATAAGCAAGCGGAAAAGAGCAGGAGTCTGGACCGCCGGGCATTTTTTCCTTCCCTGAAATGAGGCAGTGGAGATTTCACCCGTGTGGGCGGAAGAAATGTTTCTTCTGTTTTTTTATTTTATTTTTTATTTTTTTGTCATTAGCATCTGAATTTAAGAAGAGAGAGAGCTGCATTGGGAAGAACTTCTCCACCAAACAAAATGACTGAAAGAAACCAACAGAAAAAAGGACAAATCTTTGAATAATAGCACCGAATTTAAACTACACAGCGTCTCGGTGATGAGGATGGCATCAGTCTTGTCGCTCCATGTGCTCCTGGCGTAGACGTGAAATCCACTTCAGTGTGACGTTAGTGTGGCCGATTATCAGCGCGACGTGAGGTCAGGAATCAGGGTTTGGAGCTACAATGACCAGTGATTCCCAAAACTCTAATACATTATTGTATAGTAAAAGCTCATTCACTCATACAGCGCACACTGGACATAAATAGATTTAAGTAGATTTACTTAAAGAAACCAGACGTTTATTGGACATTTATGGAAGGAGTCTCCAGTGCGAGAGGTGAAGCTGTGGCTTTTTCAGATATTTTCAGGACAGAGAAGTTTGTCTTTTGTGGATTCCTGGTAACATGACAGGCTGCATTGTTGTTTTTCTTTCTTATTAACTTTGAGGGAGGGAAAAGTGATAACTTTTTTAAAAAAAAAAAAAAAAAAAAAAAAAAAAAGTACATAAACCTATGACGTGTCATTTTGTAAAAAACTGTCATCTCTGGCAGATTGCTGTGGTGTGAGAGGAATAAAACACCTGCAGATGTGCTGTAATGGGAAAATAATCTTCAGTGAGATGAAAGTAACTCCTTTCCATCAAACACACACACACACAAAAACAGTCACTGATAGTTTTCCTGGAAGTGCACAACACAGTACGTGTTATTCTTTATTATCAGAGTGAGAGTGTGAGAACCTGAGAGTCTAACATGGCGTGATGATGCGGCGGCTCTCTCAGATCTCTCCAGATTCTTGGAAGCAAACGACTTCCAGTTGCTCGTCATGAGTTTTAGAGCCGAATGTAAAAATCACCGTCTGTAAACTCAAAAATGTGAGTCGAGAGCTGAAGAAATGAACTCCACTCCTAACTAGTCCTAAATTGAACATCTCTCTCACTCCCCCACACACACACACACACACACACACACACACACACACACACAATGTGTGTAATGCTCTAGCTTTTGAACTCCATAGGCTATGTTCGTTTAATTCCAGTGTTAATTACAGAAGCCCATCAGTGGTAACGGAGTGACGAGTGTGCTGTCGAGAAGCTGCTTCTGTTCCCTGTCATTAAACCTCTACTAATGATGGTGTCAGATAAATAAGAGGATAACAGGAGGATAATGGAGCCTGCTGAGCTTCAGCCGAGCCCACGGAGGGGAGAGATCCGAGTCACGCCGCTGCCCGGAACGTACAGAGGGACATCGGACCTGAGCATGATTTCCCCCGCCTCGCCTCGCCTCGCCGCGTCTCTCTCTTCCTCTCCAGAGAACCGCCGCCACCAATGTCCTCATAACAGATGGGAAGAAAAAGAGCAACTCTCAACTCCGATGCGGAAATGTCAGCGCTTATTCACGCCTGAGTCGAGGTGACGCTGAATTTACATTGAGTCACACTCAAGTCACACTGGTTTTGCACGATAGAGGCCGTGCAAGGCGCAAAACTACCTCACACCGCCTTCTCACTCCGAGGAGCGACAGTGATTCAGACAAGTTACGTACAATAAATTAACTCGAAAGTACGTGTCATTTTAAACCGTTACAAAACGATATGCACATAGTAATGATAATCACACGTCTTATTGCTTTATAAAGGCTAAGAACATGTCAGGATCTATGAATATGTACGAGTATGCAAATCTGACTGTGCCACTCAAAACCCTGTGTAATATTGGAAACAACAATATTCGTATCCTAGCTAGCCGGCTAGCTAACTGCTAGTAAAATAGCTTGCATTTATCATCTGGGATTTTTATTTCAATTATATCAATATTACATCACAATTGTTTTTTTTTTTTGTTTTTTTAAAAAGGCAAGTATATGTTCACCATAGCAACAGTTTTATTAATCAGTTACATTAGACATGTTGGGTACTAGCATAAGTTAGCGTGGCGTGCGGGATCACCAGCGGATAATAAAGATATTATTCATGAATTCATTTGCATACTGAATGTGATGGGATCAGGTTGTGACATCACAAACTGAGCTCTTATGTAGCCCCTCCTCCCGAGAGAAGACAGCGATTTATGTTAACACCGTTGGTTTAACTTTTCAATCATGACATTTTACAGCTGTTGTCTTGTTCTGATCTTAAAGGAAAAATCTGCCTGAAGCTTAATTTTCATAATTAACACCTTCAACTGCATTCAAGATTTATTTGTCTTTTAGTGTTCATCGACACGTTGCTCTGTTTTCACTTTAACGGTCTCCCACATTGCCCACAATGCCTGTTAGTATATCTGATAGCAGTGCAGCCGTGTTTATCCCTCGCTTCACTAAGTAAAGAGAGCGGTGCAGCGGCGCTTTAATGCTTTAGTCTATCTACCATCTCTGCTCAAATAGATTCTTTCACACTAATGCCATCAGCCTTAAACATCATCTCGTAGATCACTAACTAGCCAAACCGCAACTTAGCGGTGTGTAGCTGCATTGCATTCTGGGACTTTGAGATCAGTATTTTTGCCAACGTCTCCACAAATTCTACCCTGGATTTCTCTTTGATATGAAGTTCATCATCACTGAAAAGTGAGAGGAAAAAAAACTTTTATTCTCCATCTATTCTATCTTTTTATTCTTTTATAACTCCACAAAACGTCTCGCAGGATTAATGGAAAATACAGCGCTAACTAACCGAGGAATTATCACCAGAATCTCTAAACACCTCCGAGGTATTTCAGTATAAACATATCTAATGTGTTTCAGAGAGAAGTTTAATTTTAATGGTTGCAGATATTCTTAATGTAAACAACTTCTGCTTAAAGACTCATCACTGAGAGACCTGGATATTTATAACCCGTGACATTGTACAGTGCATCCGGAAAGTATTCACAGCGCTTCACTTTTTCCACGTTGTCATGTTACAGCTTTATTCCAAAATGGATTCAATTCATTATTTTCCTCAGAATTCTACAAACAATACCCCATAATGACAACATGAAAGAGGTTTGTATGAAATCTTTGTTAATTTATTAAAAATAAAAAACGAAAAACATGTACATAAGTATTGACATCCTTTGCCATGACACTCAGTATTGATCTCAGGTGCTTCCTGTTTCCACTGATCATCCTTGAGATGTTTCGACAACTTGAATGGAGTCCACATGTGGTAGATTCACTTGATGGACATGATTTGGAAAGGCACACACGTGTCTCCATAAGGTCCCACAGTTAACAGTGCATGTCAGAGCACAAACCAAGCCATGAAGTCCAAGGAATTGTGTGTAGACCTCCAAGACAGGATTGTATGGAAGCACAGATCTGGGGAAGGGTTCAGAAACATTTCTGAAGCATTGAAGGTTCCAATGAGCACAGTGGCCTCCATCATCCGTAAATGGAAGAATTTTGGAACCACCAGGACTCTTCCTAGAGCGGGCCATCTGGTCAAACCGAGCGATCGGTGGAGAAGGGCCTTAGTCAGGGAGGTGACCAAGAACCTGATGGTCACTCTGAAAGAGCTCCAGCATTTCTCTGTGGAGAGAGGAGAACCTTCCAGAAGAACAACCATCTCTGCAGAACTCCACCAATCAGGCCTGTATGGTAGAGTGGCCAGATGGAAGCCACTCCTCAGTAAAAGGCACATGACTGCCCACCTGGAGTTTGCCAAAAGGCACCTGAAGGACTCTCAGACCACGAGAAACAAAATTCTCTGGTCTGATGGAACAAAGAATGAACTCTTTGGCCTGAATGGCAAGCGTCATGTCTGGAGGAAACCGAAACAGGGAAGCATGGTGGTGGCAGCATCATGCTGTGGGGATGTTTTTCAGCAGCAGGAACTGGGAGACTAGTCAGGATGGAGGGAAAGATGAATGCAGCAATGTACAGATGAAGACCTGCTTCAGAGCGCTCTGGACCTCAGAGTGGGGTGACGGTTCATCTTCCAACAGGACAACAACCCTAAGCACACAGCCAAGATGACAAAGGAGTGGCTTGAACCCGATTGAACATCTCTGGAGTGATCTGAAAATGGCTGTGCAGCGACGTTCCCCATCCAACCTGATGGAGCTTGAGAGGTCCTGCAAAGAAGAATGGGAGAAACTGCCCAAAAATAGGTGTGCCAAGCTTGTAGCATCATACTCATAAAGACTTGAGGCTGTAACTGGTGCCAAAGCTGCTTCAACAAAGTATTGAGCAAAGGCTGTGAATACTTATGTACATGGGATTTTTTTTAGTTTTTTAATTTTAATAAATTTGCAAAGATTTCATACAAACTTCTTTCACATTGTCATTATGGGGTATTGTTTGTAGAATTTTGAGGAAAATAATAAATTGAATCCATTTTGGAATAAAGCTGTAACATAACAACGTGGAGAAAGTGAAGCGCTGTGAATATTCTCCGAATCCGCTGTATCTGTAGTTCTTTTGAAGATGAGCTGCTTTTTAATGTTTTAATGTTTTCAACATTTTAATACCACAGCAGTCGGTGGTTTCACTTTGACCTGGATGTATAATGTAAAGATCTCATAGCGCTGCAACACTAAACATAATAAGGATAAACAGCAGAGTGAGGAGAATAATCGGCACTTCAACGCTTCCAACTGAGAAAATAGAGCCGAGAAACTCAAGGTCCAACATGAGGCATCATCATACAGCGTTTTCTTTCTTTTTTTTAAATTTTTTATTTATTTATTTATTTTTAAGTCTGCTGAAGACTTGGCTGATTAGCCACACGTCTAATTTCTGAGATCTGACTACCTGACTGAGTCTGAGTGCGTTCTGTGATTCATGCTTTAGTTGAGTTTGGATTTCTGGTCTGATCAGCGCTGCAGGTGGTTAACATTCCCACTTTAACATTTCAGCTTCTCAACATTTCAACTTTCAAACACAGAAAAGAAATAATTAAATAACTCTGACTCCAGGATAAATGCTGAAAGATTTCAGGATTGCTAGTCTCTATTCAGGCGTGCACCCTAGCATAAAGGATTGTCAGGAAGCTGAAGATATTACCCGGATGCTAATAGAGTTCGCTCCTGATATTGATAAAGAACTCTTCTGCTGCTCTTACAGCCCAGTCAATTTCAATCAACCTCACTTTATTACAGCGGCTTGCCACGGAAAATTAATTTCCTCCACAATTGCCCGTGTTTCTTAAACCAAGCATGTGCCGGGTCGAGAGTTTTTTTTTTTTTTTCCCTACTTAGAAAAGCTGTAAGGAAAAAATTCTTTTATGCCAAAAAAACGAAAAGGTTTGCCACATCTAGAGGATGTGCTCCAGCTTTAATCAACACACCTGCCAGTCATTTTTCAAGCGCTAGCAAAGACTGTGATTAGCATCAGCATTGTGTTAAATAGGATGGAAACAGAACGCAGCGGGAGAGAACATCTTCCAATGATGCGCATTTTTAAAAAAAAACCACATCTGCGTTCCTCTGCGGAACATTTAAAAGCCAAAGTGGTCAGGTGAGGGAAAAACACCGTGAACATTAGTAACTTTAAACCAGAATTTATTCAGATTATTAAATTGAGTTGGGGGTTTTTTGACGAAAAAAAGGCTATGAACATCTCTACAAACATCTTATACTTCAAATTCCAGGATCTAGGAATATGCGTTTATGAATATGCAAATTTGGACACGCCCCCATGTCTTTCCCAAAGGCCATCCCAAACGGTCTCTAATGCTAAAATCTAGCCAGTTAGCTAACTGCTAGAAAACTAGCTAAAATCAGTCTTTCGTTACATTAGCCCAAACCTGTTCAAATATTCTAGTGTTACCACGACAACCATAGGTTTTTTTCATTATTAGTTTTAGACTCACTAGCTAGCTAAGTTTGATTAGAAAAAATATATATTTAAACACATTTGTTTAAACTTCAAAATCTATATAATTAGAATCAGCGTGTATTAGAATTTTTTTATTTAGAAACGGTTTTATGAATCAGACCAAACGTGAATCTGAGTCAAATGTTGAATGGTTGCTTTAAGAAGAGTCCTGAGGTTCACACGACCGCCACATGACCACGCTGGTCATTTACACAGATTCACATATATACAGCTCTTCAAAAAAGTTGAACATTTGCCCCTCATCTTTCCTTTAAAAACACACACACACACACACACACACACACACACACACACACACTGCAGACACAGTGGATGGTGATTAGGTTGAAAAACTCTGGAGTATTCCTTTAATATTAGCTTTGCGTCTATTCATAGCCCCAATCAGGAGCTATTACAGTTTCACACTGTGTGTGTTTCCTGAAACATCAGCTCTTACGCTCCGTTTAGAGACGAAAATACTGGAATTTACAAGGAAAAGAAAATCTCTGACGTGGCAAGGCAGGACACGGTTTCTTCACCGCATTGCTGTGTTTAGATTATTTATGGCTTGATATCGTATGTGAATCAGAAACAAAGCCGCAGCTTTCATTTTAAATTCCACGTCTTCGATGTACCGTTTTAAATTCCAAGAGTTGTTCCTCTTATGACCTCTGACTTCTACGGGACGCTGTGGAGGTGTTCCCGCTCTCCGTCCTGGCGGTGTAATCTCTGAAACAGCAAATGACCTTTCTGTTCTGAGGAAAACAAACCAAAGTGAGCCTTTTCACCGCCGTAGATTTAAATCATCGCTCTGTTGTCACAGCTATGTGTAGAGGTCAGGGTTAAAATGGCTTTCCTGCGAAACTCTACACAGCTAGAAGAACGCAGTGCAGCGCACAAACTTTACATCTCTCCTCTATGAGTAACAATAATAATAAATAAAACTAATTGCCTGTAGTCACTGCGATCATTAACCTGCGTAGATGCATAAATCGACTGGACCGCGTTAAGATCTTGGGGTTTATTTTTATATCCTCTAAACAGAACGCAAACTAAGCAGTGAGATTATTTACTCAACACTTCCTGGATAAAAGCCAAGCCTTTAAAAAAAAAAAAAAAAAGGCTTTTTCTCATCTCAGCACCCTGATTCTCATTTGTGTCTTTTAAATGAAAGTGTTGTTGTTTTTTTCAGCTGTTTAAGTGTAAAATGTAATCACTAAGTATAAAGTTTTACATTTATACAATTAAAATTATTACAGTTATTATTGTTATCTGCTACGTTATTATAGTAAAATTTATTATAAAAGTAATAAGGTGTAATTAGTGATACTTTGAGCTTAAACATTAACATCTTGGGCAATTTGTGTAGCTGTATTTAAGCACAAAACCTTGTCTATATTTTCAAAATTATTGGAACCCCATGACATACATATACACTATATCCCCAAAAGTTTTGGGACGCCCCTCCAAATCATTGAGTTCAGGTGTTGTTTTTCAGGGGTTGGGCTCGGCCCCTTAGTTCCAGTGAAAGGAACTCTTAATGCTTCAGCATACCAAGACATTTTGGACAATTTCATGCTCCCAACTTTGTGGGAACAGTTTGGGGATGACTCCTTCCTGTTCCAACATGACTGCACACCAGTGACCACAGCAAGCTCCATAAAGATGGTGGGACGAGTTTGGTGTGGAGGAACTTGACTGGCCTGAATTCAATGATTTGGAGGGGTGTCCCAAAACGTTTGGCAATACAGTGCATCTCGAATCCTTCCCTGGAGACTATAACACAATTGTTTGATTTAAAAAAAAATTCAAAAGCTGGGCCTTATTTCTTCAATTTTTGCCTTTTGTAAAGTTGTGCGTTACTTTTTTTTGAAGCCAAACTCTAAAAATAATGGCTAAAAATAATTCCATCACATTTTCAAAAGTTTTGCTGATCTTCTTCGTACCAACGCACAATTTTTCTGGTCCCTTCAGCTACCATAAAGACACACTAACGCTTCCTCCTGTTACAGGGCGCCATTACTTTTCTTTGTTTTAATGTTCATTAAGTGTGTGCAGTTGAAATAATTAAGTTCCTAATATTTATGTTTACAGAATCATTCTTAACCAGCAATTACTACATCAACTCTAAATACCCTTAGCTACTGTGTTTTTATAGTTAAACACCGCAAACACTCATATTTTCCGACGGGTCAGAAGTGTGTGTGCATGTCAGGTCACATAATGATGGACAGTTGTGTCTCCTTGGCAACGGAAAAAGACTCAGCAGTGGAGTAAAGAAAGCTAGAAACAGTGTGTACAAATTGCTTATGTAAAGAAAATAAAGTTTTCATTTCTGTTGTTGGGTAAAGCAGGTATCTGACATTGAACAGTGCTCGATTCTGATTGGTACAGCTTGTGATGTAGCTCCGCCTACATGGTTCATCTCCAGAACGGAAATGGCATAGAAAATTTTCTGAACTGAGTTTGTCATCATGGGTGCAGTACAGACACTATTGATAATGAGATTTTATTTGTTTGTTTGTTTGTTTGTTTGTTTGTTTATTATAAATGTTTAATCCAGGGCTGATGTTTTAGAGTTGTGTTGCTCAGATAGCTTGACTTTTCTACAAGCCAAGGACAAGAAAAAAAAAGCTGCTGCTTTTCTTTATGCTTTACCTGTAACTTTGTGACACACTGTGTATTATATATGACCTGTAGCACTGACACACACACACACACACTGGCTGTGACACACTCACTGTGTCGCTGCTCCCTGTAGGGACACGGTGCATTAGGAAGGCAATCTTGTGCCTCCAGGGTGTTTTTTTCCTCGATGTTTCTGAACCTGTTTCACAGCAGGGATGCTGCTTTTCTCTTCTGCCTCATCCTGGAGCGCGCGGGTCGATGCTAAACTCGCTTTTATTCAGCAGTCCGTTACTGACACAGCAGCGTCACTGACATGAGACCAAACACCAACACCACAATATTGTGTGATCGAGTAGAAGCAATAGTTCCACACCGTTATCACCATGATCATGTTTTTATTCAAATGTGGATCAAAGACGAAACACATCTGGAGATTAATAATACAAAATCAGCACAGCTGTAATGTCTCATACAATTGTTTTTTAGGCAAAAATAGGCAAATGTTCTTGTATCCTGTTTGTTTAATTAATAATATGATTAAGAAAATTAATAACTAGATAGATACACGATCAGGCATAAGATTATGACCACTGAGTGAGTTTGACAAGGGACAAATTGTGATGGCTAGACCACTGGATCAGAACGTCTCCAAAACTGCAGCTCTTGTGGGGTGTTCCCGGTCTGCAGTGGTCAGTAAATCAAAATTGGTCCAAGGAAGGAACAGTGGTGAACTGGAGACAGGGTGATGGGCGGCCGAGGCTTATTGATGCACGTGGGGAGCGAAGGCTGGCCCGTGTGGTCCGATCCAACAGACAAGCTACTGTTGCTCAAATTGCTGAAGAAGTTAAAACCAGCCACAATGGGCACGTGAGCATCAGAACTGGACCGTGGAGCAGTGGAAGAAGGTTGCCTGGTCTGATGAATCCCGTTTTCTTTTAAATCAATTAAGGAAATAAAGACAAAAGAAATAAGGAATAGTATACAGCCCACTTTAATACTGAAATATATAAAATAAATTTAAAAAACAGCTAGAATGAAAGTAAAACTTTTTTCCTATAAGTAGCACATTTGTTCTTCATAATGCTGGTTTCAGAATGATTGGCATCCCTCCCTAGTAGCACTGGATAACTCCTCTTTTAGAAAGAATAAATAAACAATAAAGTCAACAGCTGACTCTTCACCTCCTGGCAGAGGCAACCAGCTGTTGGTATTTATTAGAATTCATGAAGTTTTTGCAGTTTAGAAGAAATATATTTTATATAATATTTTTTCCTAAGGGGTGCCAGTAATTCTGGAGTTGACTGTACTGTGGTATGCTTAATAAATCGATTTTTAAACTTTTTAAAAAAACAAAAAACAAATCCATCTTAGTATTTTTATACAGAAACTATTCAGAGCAATACATTTATTATTTATTATTATTTTGTTTATTTCATGATCTCGTCACCAGCACCCGAAGTGTCAGCAGCTACCTGAGCTGTGAGATGAAGCTTTGAGAAATCATATTAAAAATGTAATATCTGCACACGCTTACACGGCATCACCGCTAATCCTGGCGGGAAAAAAGCGAGGGATTGAGGGATATATTAGCCATGGTGGAGTCATGTCTTCATGTCTACAAGTCTGTAGTTCACTACAAGGGATAAAAAAAAGCTGCTCACTTCCTCCAAATATAGGATTGTGCAGCTTTTTTTGAGAGAGAGAGTGTCTAATTCTGCATCTAAAAAAGAAGGGAATAAAGGAAGTGAGGAAGAAAGGATGGAATTGGAATGAATAATTCAGACGAACACATTTCACAGCCAGGTGGAGGCATTAATCTGGAGCGCAGCAGAGGCGCTTGTACAGCCGCTATAAAGGATTATGAGTTACAGAACCTCGGACAGCGGTACTCTGTCTCTGTCTCCGTGTTCCGCACACGCCTGGTTAAAAATGGTACGGCCCGAGCCCAGGACTGAATCATGATTAACATCATGGAGAGGAAGGAGAAGACACCAGACTTCAACACTCAACTTCAACTTCAGACACTTCTACACAACTGTGTTCAATCTGCAGCCAAGTGTGAATTCTCACACAGCTCCTGGGAGAGCTTCCTCTTCTTCTTCCTCTTCTTCTTCCTTCTCATCCTCTTCCACTTTTTCATCCTCTCTTTCTTCCTCCTCTCCTTCTTCTTCTTCCTCTCGTGACAGTGTTTTTAGTTATTTAGGAAACGCTGTTCCCTGATGGCTGTGGCCTCTTTCAGCAGGATAAGGCACCGTGCCACAAAGCAAAAAGGGTTCAGGAATGGTTTGATGAGCACAACAACCAGTTTGAGGTGTTGACCTGGCCTCCAAATTCCCCAGATCTCAATCCAATCCAGCATCTGTGGGATGTGCTGGTTAAACAAGTCACCCCCACCTCACAGCTTACAGGACTTAAAGGATCTGCTGCTAACATCTTGGTGCCAGATCCCACAGCACACCTTCAGGGATCTAGTGGAGTTCATGCCTCGACGGGTCAGGGCTGTTTTGGCAGCTAAAGGGGGACCGACACAATATTAGGCAGGTGGTCATAATGTTGTGGCTGATCAGTGTATGTGTGTGTGTTTAGGTCAGGTTCGTAGGATGCAGAGGGCAGCTTTAAAACCTGATGTAGGTGATTAATGCCGGACGTTTTCCCGGTGCTGCTGATAAGATGCTGCGTAAGATAAATGTTCCATCAGAGGCGCAGAGCATCGGTTCTATTGAACATCTGTCAGAGATCCACTGTGTACACACACACACACACACACACACACAGCTGCACATAGACACATTATTTTTTATATACACGTATAAACGTGTGGGATTTTTGGTTTATTAATTATTGATTAATTTCTCAATGTGATGCTCCCATTATAAATCATTAGCTGCATTGTTATCATCATCAAATATTTAATTTATATGCTAATTACAAACACCTCTCTGTTATATGCCCCTCCTACTTCTCTGGTAAAGTATATACCGCAGCACATCCTACAGCTCGGAGAGAAAAAACACCAACTGAAATAAATAACTTGCGTGTGCCGTGTTATTATAGCACCGTTCGACTAATCGCAGAGTGACACAGGACATCCGTCTGTGAGCCCGTGAACAATTTGGCTGTTTGCGTTTTAACGTAAAATGTGGAATCGATGATGTTGACTCGACAGTCATATTAAATAAAAGGAAAACCTTCCATTAGGCTCGTTGATGTGGACAGATCCGCTCCCATTAGTGAGCCAACATTAGCCACCTAATAGGAAAAGAAGACGGATGAGCGCCTGAGAAATGAGAAAAAATGATCTATTCGCTCTGTGAGGACGAAGCACGGCTGCCTTCAGTGGTTTAATTCACACAAACATAGCTCACGCTTCAGTTATTTATTTATTTATTTATTTATTTGCCCTGGTTTGGAAACAAGTAGGGAGAAGTTTGGTGACAGTAATGAGCAAACAACACACACACTTTTTAAATTTATTTATAGTTCATTATAGTTATATTTTAGAAAACTCTTGGTTGTTTTCTGATGAATATCCAGCTCTCAGATGAAAATGTGCAAAAGGTCTAGCTTGTGTTTACATCGTCAGCTTTTCATGGCCATGCCGGAAACTCTTTTTCACTCCACACCATCTTAGTTTGTTTGGGAAGAAAAAAATTACTGAAACCAGTAAGTGACCAGCGCAGACAGATAATTCTCCTGTGAGCTACGAAAACCATGTTGTGTGTCGAATTTAACAGAAAGAAGCCCAGAGGAATTTATTACTCATGAAGGCGATGAAGCCGAAATCAGATTTAGCGGCGTTGTTCCCGAACAGGTCTGGAAACGCAATCTGTATAAAGCTTTGGACTATTTATTTATTTATTTGTTTGCGTCCGGACGGCATTTTAATGACGTCCTCTCGACGTCTTGACATTCAGCAAAGGATAAACAGCGCTAATCTGTCATGTTACGTTGTGTCTCTTTTCAGGATTGTTGGCAGAAATGTGCAACGATTTGCATCTCTTTCTTTAAAGAAAAAAAAATCTGATTATAATTCTTAAAACCAAAAGCAGGATGTGGCACGTTTTGCATCGACCGGAGACCTGCTTTGATCCCAAGTACCCTTCTCTTGTCAGGAGCGTCATCGTCCTGCTGGCGTTATCGTAAAGCGGAGTGACAGCGATGACGCGGTGGGGTGGGTGTCGGGGCGGCATAGCGAGGGACGATCTTTAAAAACGACAGGCCACATCCATCAGGTTTAGCGAGGTGCCAGGAGCCATAAAAAACTCAGGATCTGATATGCATATCTCTATAATTAGGTCGATGAATAATTCATAGGGACTGAGTCAATATCGCATACACAGCTGACCACAGACTGATGAAAACCTGTGTGTGTGTGTGTGTGCGTGTAATCATTCAGAAAGGAATATTCCGATTTATTTAATCTTCACATTTTGCAAATGATGTGCTAATCTGATTCAAAGCGCCAGCAGGGTTATCGCTGATGGGGATGTGGACTGGAAAAGGAATGAGATTAATAGATTAATGAGCTGAGTGGAGATGAACATCCTCCAAACAAACACACGCGGCGTTTCCCCGTCAGCACTCAAATAGCACAGTGAGTTTAAAGAAATCGTTTGGCTGATAACTAATCAACACAATTATTCACTCGGTCGAAGTCGATCAGCCAAGACGTGCCTGGGGTCAGACATTTATCTTCTTAATGCATAAATAACAGTAAGAAGTGCGTAGCATCCACTTTTATATCACAGCACTGTTGAGTACTGGATTCTGATTGGTCGGAATTATCATTCCAGCTGTAACATAAATTACAGGCTTATATTTACATGCTCATTCTAGATACAATAATGTATCGTTTCCATAGTAACAGCTCGTTCACAGGTACTTGTACAGCAGACACTCTGCTAATAATATATAAAACAGATTAAAAGAGGTGCGTAATCTATCCGTCTGTATTTTGTGTCCAGCGTCAGTTACACGAGTGTTCACGAAGAAGCCGTGGTCTGTCCTACCTGCTAAACCTAATCACTGTTCCACATCTGTAGCCCAAGCCACGTTCCTTCAGGAGCTATAAAAATTACGAGTGAAACATTTTTTCGTTATTAACGTGGCATTTCGGCTCCATCTGCGAGGGATAAATGAGCAGAGATTCAATTAAAGCTGAAAGTGCTGAAGTCGCCACAAGGAGAGAAGCTGGACTGATCCGTGTGTGTTGTTTTTTTTTTGAGGAATGTCGCAGTTCCATCACACTGCAGAAGTACCTCATAGCTCTGCCTTTAAAACCACTTAATGCTAATCAGGATCATGAAAGGACGCGAGCGACTGATCTGTTCGCGTCGGTGTTCTCCTGAGTGCTGCGTTATCTGGAGGCCCTCGTCTTCACTCTGCACTCCACGTAGCGACAGTCGGCGCAGAACAGATGCCTATGGGATGGCGTGCACGCACTCGAGGATGCACTTGTGAGAGAATTATGCAGCTGAGCATCGCATTGAGCAGAATAAAACTAGCTCCATATACAAGTTTTTTTTTAGCATGTTGTAAAGAAGGCACGTTTAGTGTACAAAACATAGGCTGTTTAAGTAAGAGATAAAACTCTCTGTTGGGAGATGTTATGGATAAATAAACAAGTGGTGTGATGAAGAGTTACTGTTATTGTCCTTTAACAGGACGTCCCCAAGTGTTCAATTCCTCTTATTATACCACAGCAATAATTAAAGCAATTAACGAATGACATTCATCCAGTCATAGTTACATTTAAGTTGCAGGCCCTCTGTGAGGAAATGCTTTAAAGTGTAAACTCCTCTGATCTGAAGAAAACTTACTGCATTTAACTGTTACAGTGTGCCGAAACTGGAGACTCCTTCCATAATTGTTGCACAAACTTCTCGCTTTCTCGTTAGAAAAATCATCGTATCCATGTCCCTGTGAATGAGCTGTTACTTTAATATTAATTATTATTATTATATTTAGAGTGAGTGCATTAATATACAGCTGTAACGTTTAGCTGGGCTGCTGTTCTACAAAACTAATCATCAATCACTTTTTAAATAATTCTGAGCAGGTTCTGATGATGGTGCTGGATTATTTGCAAAACATCATTTACAAAAAAAAAATACCTAAATTAAGAGCAGAAAGAAACTCTCATCTACTGTGACGGCGTTACCAGAGTAACGAGCACATCTATAAAACTCGCCCTGTGGGTCCAGTGCTCGAGCGGAAGTGAGAAAAATAAATTGATGAATGAAAATGTACGGTTTTTCCCCCCGTGGACACGCCGCTCGGTATGACAGGGACTGCGTGATCAGTCACGATACGGAGTCCTGGGGCCGAACCTTGCATTGCGGTGATGAATGTTTGTTGGGAGGGTTTTTGTGGACTCGGTTATCTCGTGGACGGCGTCAAACGAACCGTGTCAAGGTTAAAGACTCGGCCCATGATGCAGCTCCGGAGGCCATTTGGAGTCCATTTGGCAGCGACACGTTCTTTCATGATGACAGAAGCACCCGTTTGCTTTGTTAGCCTCGCACCATCACGGCTCGTACAGGAAATATGGAGCGCCGCTGGGGGATTGGAGCAGGATTTGATGACAGTGAGCAAAAAGAAACGCGGAGGCGGGAATAAATAAATAAAGGTACTTGAGAAACACTTGAGATATATAAAAGGCTTAAAGGAAAAAGGCAGCTCGAGGCGTCACCACTGACGGGTCATTATCATAACGACCTACAGTCGCACGCCACATTAGCTTCCCCAAAGCATAACATCTAGCCACTGTGAAGCATGGAGCACTTGGGTTTTTATTTTGGGAGCCATTAGACCCTCTTTTTCAAAAGGTGGAAAAATCAGGGAGTATTAATGTGCTCTGTGTGTGTGTGTGTGTGTGTGTGTGTGTGTGTGTGTGTGTGTGTGTGTGTGTGTGTGTGTGTACATATACATACACATACATACAGTTCCTTAAGGGAAATTAGCTTCATTTACTGTGCTTGGAGGGGTAAATAAAAAAAAAAATAAAAAAAAAATAAGAAAATTAAAAAAAATAAATAAATAAATAAATATATATATATATATATATATATATATATATATATATATATATATATATATATATATATATATATATATATATATATATATATATATATATATATACACACACACACACACACACACACAGTGGTGTGAAAAAGTGTTGGCCCCCTTCCTGATGTCTTATTTTTTTGCATGTTTGTCACACTTTAATGTTTCAGATAATCAAACACATTTAAATATTAGTCAAAGATAACAGAAGTAAACACATCATGCAGTTTTTAAATGAAGGTTTTTATTATTAAGGGAAAACAAAATCCAAAACTTCATGGCCCTGTGTGAAAAAGTGTTTGCCCCCTAAGCCTAATAACTGGTTGGGCCACCAGTGGAGAACCTTCCTGGGAAGGTTCTCCACTGTTCCATGTTTTCGCCATTTGTAGATAATGGCTCTCACTGTGATTCGCGGCAGTCCCAAAGCTTTAGTAATGACTTTATAACCTTTTTCAGACTGATAGATCAATAGGATTGTGACCTCAAGGTGAAGCGAACTTGGGTTCTGCAGCAGGACAATGATCCAAAACACACCAGCAAGTCCACCTCTGAATGGCTGAAGAAAAACAAAATGAAGACTTTGGAGTGGCCGAGTCAAAGTCCTGACCTCAATCCCATTGAGATGCTGTGGCATGACCTTAAAAAGATGGTTCATGCTCGAAAACCCTCCAATGTGGCTGAATTACAACAATTCTGCAAAGATGAGTGGGCCAAAATTCCTCCACAGCGCTGTAACAGACTCATTGCAAGTTATGGAAAACGCTTGATTGCAGTTGTTGCTGCTAAGGGTGGACCAACCAGTTAAAAAAAATAAGAAATCAGGAAGGGGGCCAACACTTTTTCACACCTCTGTGTGTGTTTATATATATACAGTGGGGCAAAAAAGTATTTAGTCAGCCACCAATTGTGCAAGTTCTCCCACTTAAAAAGATGAGAGATTCCTGTAATTTTCATCATAGGTACACTTCAACTATGAGAGACAGAATGAGAAAAAAAATCTAGAAAATCACATTGTCTGATTTTTAAAGAATTTATTTGCAAGTTATGGTGGAAAATAAGTATTTGGTCACCTACAAAAAAGTAAGATTTCTGGCTCTCACAGACCTGTAACTTCTTCTTTAAGAGGCTCCTCTGTCCTCCACTCGTTACCTGTATTAATGGAACCTGTTTGAACTCGTTATCAGTATAAAAGACACCTGTCCACAACCTCAAACAGTCAGACTCCAAACTCCACTATGGCCAAGACCAAAGAGCTGTCAAAGGACACCAGAAACAAAATTGTAGACCTGCACCAGGCTGGGAAGACTGAATCTGCAATAGGTAAGCAGCTTGGTGTGAAGAAATCAACTGTGGGAGCAATTATTAGAAAATGGAAGACCACTGATAATCTACCTCGATCTGGGGCTCCACGCAAGATCTCACCCCGTGGGGTCAAAATGATCACAAGAATGGTGAGCAAAAATCCCAGAACCACACGGGGGGACCCAGTGAATGACCTGCAGAGAGCTGGGACCAAAGTAACAAAGGCTACCATCAGTAACACACTACGCCTCCAGGGACTCAAATCCTGCAGTGCCAGACGTGTCCCCCTGCTTAAGCCAGTACATGTCCGGGCCCGTCTGAAGTCTGCTAGAGAGCATTTGGATGATCCAGAAGAGGATTGGGAGAATGTCATATGGTCAGATGAAACCAAAATAGAACTTTTTGGTAAAAACTCAACTTGTCGTGTTTGGAGGAGAAAGAATGCTGAGTTGCATCCAAAGAACACCATACCTACTGTGAAGCATGGGGGTGGAAACATCATGCTTTGGGGCTGTTTTTCTGCAAAGGGACCGGGACGACTGATCCGTGTAAAGGAAAGAATGAATGGGGCCATGTATCGTGAGATTTTGAGTAAAAACCTTCTTCCATCAGCAAGGGCATTGAAGATGAAACGTGGCTGGGTCTTTCAGCATGACAATGATCCCAAACACACCGCCCGGGCAACGAAGGAGTGGCTTCGTAAGAAGCATTTCAAGGTCCTGGAGTGGCCTAGCCAGTCTCCAGATCTCAACCCCATAGAAAATCTTTGGAGGGAGTTGAAAATCCGTGTTGCCCAGCGACAGCCCCAAAACATCACTGCTCTAGAGGAGATCTGCATGGAGGAATGGGCCAAACTACCAGCAACAGTGTGTAAAAACCTTGTGGCGACTTACAGAAAACGTTTGACCTCTGTCATTGCCAACAAAGGGTATATAACAAAGTATTGAGATGAACTTTTGTTATTGACCAAATACTTATTTTCCACCATAACTTACAAATAAATTCTTTAAAAATCAGACAATGTGATTTTCTGGATTTTTTTTTCTCATTCTGTCTCTCATAGTTGAAGTGTACCTATGATGAAAATTACAGGCCGCTCTCATCTTTTTAAGTGGGAGAACTTGCACAATTGGTGGCTGACTAAATACTTTTTTGCCCCACTGTGTGTGTGTGTGTGTGTGTGTGTGTGTGTGTGTGTGTGTGTGTGTGTGTATATGTATATGTATATGTATGTATGTGTGTATATATATGTATGTGTGTATGTGTGTATATATGTATATATATATATATATATATATATATATATATATATATATATATATATATATATATACATAAAATTTTATTTATTTATTTATTTATTTTTTTCCCACAGGTGTGAAAGTATTGGCCCCTTCCTAATTTCTTATTTTTTTGCATGTTTGTCACACTTTTTTTTTTTCTTCTTTTTATTTACCCCTCCAAGCACAGTAAATGAAGCTAATTTCCCTTAAGGAACTCTTTTTAAAAAGGTACTGTGTAATTGTGTTAATAATTGCACAGAACATCAGTGACATTGCTGATAAGTGCATGAAGAAAGTTTTTGACTTAGATTGAGTTAGATGTTTAGTAATAAAGGGAGTGAGTGGGGATTGAAAGTAGGCTCAGGCTATAAGGTTTAAATAAATATGTAGTGTGGAGTGGAACCTTATTAATTCACCTTATTACAGACTTTTATATTAGTTTTGGACTGTCTCTCTCTCTCTCTCTCTCACACACACACACACACACACACACACACACACACACACACACACACACACACACACACTCAGTGTGGTGTAGAGCTCCTGACGCACTCGGAGACTCTGTGTTTAATATAAGAAAAGATCCACACAGCACAGAGGTTCTTCGTGTCCTCGGCTCCTTTACTCATCTCCCAAAGCCAAAGTGACAGACGCTCCAACGTTCCGTTTATTACTGAAGGCAGAGAATAAATATTTGTTTGACCCGACACACTGAGTAATGATGGATTTCCAGACGAACAGGTTATACTGCCCACAAATTTCAAATTACACTTGATGGACATTTGAGAGCAGAGTCGTCCTCACCTACTGACCCCCAGCATTCTGCCCGCCATGGAAAACGGAGGATGCTGGGATGGCTGGAGAACATCACAGAACATAAACTGTTCCTCAGCACTTTCTCTAGTAAAGTACTAAAACTACAAAGTACCCCATAATACCACATAGTACCACAGAGCACACCTCACAAGACCTGCTGTTTTGGAGATGCTCTGACCCAGCTGTCTTGACATCACAGTTTGGTTCTGGTCAGAGTCACTCAGATCCTTACACTTGCCCATTTTTTCTGCTTCCAACACATCAACTTAGAGAACCAACTGTTCTTTTGCTGTCTAATACATCACAGCTTTTCCCCAGATGTCCCAGATTCTATGTTCTGGAGTCCATCATCGTGTGGTCATGTCTCGGACACTACCCTGGACATTATCCTCTGAGCTGTATCAGCACTCAAAGCCGGATTCCGTTTAAAACGTAGTCCATGGTCATGTGGAATTACCTCCACAGCTTCGGAGTACGCTCTGCTTCATATCACGCAGAGTCTGTGCTCGGCAGACGGAATCAGGTTAGCTGAAGCTGAGATAATAATGGGAAGTAGGGTGAAGGCTTGGCTTCTCTGTTAACCAAAACATCACGAGTTCCTCAGCATGTGGACTCTGAGCTATTTCAGAGAATGCTTGTGGAAAGGAAGAAAATCCTGATTCATCACCCTGGAATTCTTCATGAAATAAAATCTCCAGGACGGAATTCATCCAGGAGGTCCAGGAGGTTTTTTCTGGAACCTAAGAATACTTAATTATTCAGTAAATTAAAGAACATGTGAAGAACCAACCCATTTTTCCTAAGAGTGTGTGAGTTAGCTGAGATGTGGAGCCCAATTTTGTTTTTTCCTAAGAGTAGTTTTTGCTCATGATGTTCAGGTGTCATAACCTTCAGGTGTCTAACATTTTAGCTAGTCGCAGAAAAGGGTTTCTGAAGGGTTCTCTATGGGATTGTTGGCTCATTAATGGTTCCTGGAATGGTTCTGCTTGGAATGTGTTCATGTATTGAAACGCTGCTGTAGGATTCTACATAGAGTCTTCACAGAGAGACAATAGATGGAACCTTAAGGGTGCTTAAAGGTTCTAAAACTGTATTTGACTGTGTAGTTCTGATCAATTTCTCACTAGTTAAATGCTGAAAACAAAACCAACAGATCCGGTGATGCATTTTTGGATTTCTAAACCATTTCTAGCATGTCATGATATTTCATAAATCATCATCCTGACTCATGGGGCTGGGCGATGCATGCATATATATATATATATATATATATATATATATATATATATATGCAAATATACCGAACACTAATTCCTTTCTGTTGATGTGAAAGCACATTTATTCAGCCTTTAGGGCTGTGTGGGTGTGTGTGAGATAATGAAATAAAATAAGTAAAAAGTTCAGAGATTTGCATTTTTTTCCATTTGATAAGCAGAGTGGTCATGCCACATTTTACAGTCCCATGCAGGCGAATAGCAAGAGGAATGCGATTCACAATGAAACAGGGAACCGAGCAGTCTGCCACATCATTTAATTACACCGAGATGTCGTCCATCCCTGACTCTGCATTACACTGTGGTGACCGTGTGTGTGTGTGTGTGTGTGTGTGTGTGTGTGTGTTCTGGCCTTTATTCAGACTGATGCCTGATTTAGACGCTCGTCTCCGTTCCCTCCTCTCCTCACCCCACACAGGCGGATCAGCAGCTTTCCCTCTGCAGTAGATATTATTACTCGTTCTGATCGGGTTTCGCCGCACTAGAATAATACTCCCCATTACTGCCATAAATATTTCATGAGTCATTTTTGACAGTCACTGAGGCCATACATCTACGTGCTAGTGTTTTTCTTTTACCGTACCCTCACACTCCTGTCCATCAGGACCTCGTGTCATAGCTGGGGCATCTTCACATCATCTTCACAACATTTACACAGGGTTATATTTATAACTGAAATCCTACTGTCCTACTAGTCAGCATTCACACTTTATCACTTCTTTCCCTGTTGCTTCTTTAGTCAGTTTCTTCAGGAGATACTAACAAGTAATGGAGATTTTTTATCATATTATCATCTGAAAGTCAATGTTAGCCCTCTATCTGATACCTGATCCAATACTTGCAAGCGGAACCCCCCCCCCAAAAAAAACATGTAGTTTGTCTCTTGTGGGCGTGGCTTGTTTAGCATTTTTTTAATGGTAGCAGCTATATTCAGCTTCTGAAGCTAACTAGTTAAAGGCAAATCAAATAAATCAGCTGTTTGATTGACATGTTACGTTTGGCTTTGTTCTAGCTTCTTTCTCAGATTAGCAAAATATGCTCGGTACGTGCACACACCAGAGACACCAGAGACCTCTGCTACAGCCTTCCTTCATTTTTCTTCGTAAAGTCTCTAATCATGTTTAATGAGAGGTGGTGTATTTGAAAACTATTTGCAGGTAATAAGTAAGGTAAAGAAGAAATGTTGGGCCGCACGTTATAGGATTGGATTAAGAGGAATTGTTTAAGCCGATCGTTTGTACAGTGTGACCACAGATTCAGATTCAGCCCTAAAAGATTAGCTCTGACTCAGTGACCTTCCAGGCTGCTGGTATTTGTGGATGGCTGACATGCGTTGGCGTGAAAAGCCATCGGTGGTCTGGTCAGAGCTCTAGTCCTCAGGCTGTGAGTGTGGAGAGGTTCTCACCCTCTAATTAGCCCAGCGTCTGAGGTCAGAACCGTGCTGTCAGCTTCAGGGACCTGCACTGGAGGAAAAAGTGACGGGTCTGTCTGGATTAGACATACATTCACACTGAGGAGCCTCGATATCAAGGTGAAAAATATTCAGACAGTCACTGATGCTCTTTGATCTTTGGGCCGTGCTTCTTAATTAAGACTCTGAGTCGTCCTTTTGTCCACATTTATAGCAAAAAATGTGTCGTGATTTACTGGATCACAATGCTAAACTACCTGTAGATTATCTGTTAGCCTCTCAGCTATAGTGCAGCAATCTTCAGGCATCACATGTCTTTACTGAACGAGTACACTCGGTTCAGGAGATGTTCTAGCCTCCCACACCCACTCACTCAAATAAATTGTGTACATTTACTAAGAAGATGACCAAATCTTATGTAACTTATTTCCTTTTTAAAATGAATGAACATTGCTTTATGTAAGAGGATGGCAGTAAGATGTGTTGTGTGCTTCTGCAGGGTAGGATGGTGTTGGATCTTCTTCAGCCTCCTGCTGAGGTGCTGAAGACCTGTGAAGTGTGTAGCAACACTGCCACCTACAGACAGGGAATGTAGCTACACACAAAATAAACTACAGAAACTTCACATAGATGAGATGGATACTGAGTCCTGGTGAGAGGGGAAAAGAAAGGAAAGTGCCACATTTTTTTTGCATCTACAATAAATAACTAACTAAAGAAAGAAGGTTAAAAATAAAATCTGGGTCTGCCGTGCAACAAGACAAACCTTTTTTAAATGCAAAAACAACAGAAAAATAGTAGAAAAAATTAAAAATGCAGTGTGGGTGTGTAAATGTGTACATTTTAAGGGTAAATTTAAATGTTTGTACTCCGATAGACAGACAGACAGATTGATTGATTGATTGATTGATTGATTGATTGATTGATTGATTTAGCCTTTATTTTTAAGTCCTATATTTTTAAGTATGTAGTAATTAATTAATTCTCTTTTCAGGCATCTATCTATCTATTTTTAAATAATGTATTTTTCAGTATGTAGCAGTCACAGAACCACGGCTCTGAAACACTGTTAACTGAGTTGGGCTCAATCCGAAAACTCACTGCTCACTATTCGGTAGTGCACTATGCTAGTAGTGTGCGGATGCTATTATATGTAATTATCGACCTTTACACCCTTTACAGTGTATATGAAACAGCAACACATTTGGGATGAGCCACCTGTTTTGTACTGCACGTGCTTAATAAACGGACCGTTGTTCTTGAGGTAATAAAACTTTCGCTAGCTAACTTTAAATGACTATTAATATTTAGCAGATTTGAACAGATTTTAGCCGCGCTTATTTTATGGAAGGATATTAAGGTTACTGGATAAGTGTTTAAATGTAATTTATGTGTCATAAAAATCTTCTAGAACCCGTCAGGTCCAGTGGTGAAGACTGAACACACTGTACAGAGCGCTTCACTTTCATTCTATAAATGGTGCTACTGTATGTATAAAGTATAGTCGACGTTATACATATCCTGAGAGCATTTTCCTCCTACACTGAAAAACAAACAAACAGATATAGAAATGAGTAGGGTTTTTTTTTTTCTTCCACTCAGGACTGACATTTGTTTGTAATTACGCTAAACCTGTTTCCTCATATTGATGATGTTATGTAAGGACATTGTTTCGTCCTCTCCACAGGCAGTCTCTGCTCTCTGATGGACACTACAGAGAGATGTATAGATATAATGACCAATAACGTATGCAGGGATGAGTTCTGTGTTTGCTTTACATTAGTTCCAGTGAAAGGAACTCTTAATGCTTCAGCATACCAAGACATTTTGGACGATTTCATGCTCTTTGTGGGAACAGTTTGGGGATGACCCCTTCCTGTTCCAACATGACTGCACACCAGTGACCAAAGCAAGCTCCATAAAGACATGGATGAGTGAGTTTGGTGTGGAGGAACTTGACCGGCCTGCACAGAGTCCTGACCTCAACCCCATAGAACACCTCTGGGATGAATTAGCACACTCCTAAACCTTGTGGAAATCCTTCCCAAGAGTTGAAGCTGTTATAGCTGCAAAAGGCGGGACAACTCCATATTACATTCATGCGCATGTAAAGGCAAACGTCCCAAAACTCTCCGCTCTAAGATTTGGAAAACTAGATCTAAGAAAACTGTTGGCAATGTAATGTGTGTGTGTGTGTGTGTGTGCGTGTATGTATGTATGTATGTATGTATGTATGTATGTATGTATGTATGTATGTATGTGTGTGTGTGTGTGTGTGTGTGTGTGTGTGTGTATGTATGTATGTATGTATGTGTGTGTGTGTGTGTGCGTGTGTATATATATATATATATATATATATATATATATATATATATATATATATATATATATATATATATATATATATATATATATATATATATATGCATGTATGTAGGTGTGTGTATGTGTATGTATGTGTATATATATATATATATATATATATATATATATATATATATATATATATAATGTGTGTGTGTGTGTATATATGTATATGTATATATATATATTGTATATGTGTATATACAATGTGTGTGTGTATATATAAACCTTCTCTGACACACTGCAACACAATTAATGCACAACTTATACTAATGAACATTCCTCTCTCTCTCTCTCTCTCTCCTCACGCCCCCCCTCTCTCTGTGCTATCCGATACCTATCTGTAAAATACCACCTGCATCACATTGGCTAATGAAAGACCGTCACCAAGGCGACTATATACAAAGGTAAGGATAAGATACGCCCCTTGTGTACTTTGTTTCCTACTCAATAATTAAACTAGCACTTCCTTGTTCCTGCAAAACAATCAAATATTTGCCTCTCTCTTTCTGTCTCTCTTTCTGTCTCTTAACTAATGCTGTAATGCTGAGTATAACTCAGTAAAAGGCAGATTTGTTTTTCTTTGTCAGGGCGAACTTACAAAAAAGAAGATGATGAGGAAGAGGATGAGTTTGTTTCCACACCGCGGTGCTCCTTTGGGAAACCTTGATCTGACCAGTGACGAGATCCAAAAGGAGGTTGAAAACGGTGAGCCTTTAGTGTTAGTTTGATAAATATTTAGTTTTGTCTAACATTTGGTTTTTGAGCAGGGGAAGTAACAAGTTACACGGAAAAGCAAGACAAACAATTATTCCTAATGACTAAAGTTATTTAATTGTTAGAAATTAATTATGCATAATTCATTATAATAATTCACTTGGTCACACTCTTTATTCAATAGATAATTAAACTGTAATGTTTTATAACTTATTTATATATTAATTTATAATATATATTATGTTGTCCTATACATTAAACCATGCTCATTTGTCTGTTTGTATGTTTTTGTTTTGTTTTTTAACCTTTCACTCAAAAATCCCATACATTGTAAACATGATCAGATATGAAGTTTAAATATTATAAAAAATCTGAAATGGTCTCTTGCTGCAGATATTTTTTCGAACTCCATGTGTAAATAGATATCAGCACCGCTCACATCGCTTGTATTTTCTCAGACACACGTGAGCTGGTGTCCGAGCTCGTTAATCTCCCAACCAGAGCCAGAATACAGGCCATACGAGCTCTGCCCATGAGTTTCCATGAGCGGAGATATGTCAGGTTATAATACCTTTCTCTCAATTCTTTCAAGAATTCACTGTGTGAGAATGACACATCATTAATCACTCAGTATTTTTTAATTATTTTGTAATAAATTTTTTTTATTTTAATTAACACGCTTTTTCCTCACAATTTCAGGGGCAGAGTGATGTCAGTCAAACACGCAAAGAAGAACTTGCTCCCGACGTGTTGCACTGACTGCCATCAGCAAACCTCACTGGTAATGAGAACGCTAAACCTGAGCAGCTCAAGGCTGAGCTTTTTTCATTTCAACATATTTCCTTGTACTCAGAGACTCCCTGATAACTCGAGGCCTAAGAGCAAACTTTCACAGGAACCATAGAGCCATGAGGATGACACCTATATGAGAGAAAGATTTCACTGAGCTCTACCTATGGACGATTATCAGCTTTCTGCTAAAATTAGTTCCAGGGCTCAAAGCTTTTGTGGTGTCCATAATTAATCAGGTGGTGTAACTTCTCTTGTAAACCACAGCCACTTCTGTCTGAAAATGTGAAATCATTTGGTTTACATTAAATAAATAAAGGTATGTTTATTATAATGAATGTAAGTATAGTTGAGAGAGTAGACATTTCAGGAGTGACTGAATTCAGTGAAAGATATTGAAGAAAAAGTTTATTTTTGTAAGTATTTGGCTTTATTTTAGCTTCCAGTTCAGATCAAGGTTTTAACCAGGAGCTCAACCAGGAGATTTTGTTTCAGGATTAGACTTAACCCTAGACTATTAACACATAACAAACTGTTGAAGTAAAAATTCATTGTCCCCTCCCGCCCCCTCTCTTTCTCGACAGTTTTGCCGCAGGTTTGGTGCTGGCGTGGCCTCGGCTCGGAAGAGCTTGGCGATATGGCAGGATGCTCTAAAGGAGATCGGCGGCCGTTTCGGCACCTCCGTCCTCTCGTACTTCCACTTTTTGAAATGGCTCCTTTTGTTCAACATCATCTCGCTGCTCATAAATTTCTCTTTCATCACCATCCCACAGATCGTCCACAGCCCCAACATCACACACACAGTGAATTTCAGAGGTCTAGAGCTGCTAACCGGAGCTGTGAGTTCATTTCTACTCTGTCCAAAAAACACTAATTCTGGAGTAAAGACTATTTTCATGACAAGAAATCTGCCAATATTCTTACCTATCCTTCAATATTTAGAAAATGTATGATATTTGTAACATGGCACTTCTTCTCTATAACTGTGGTGATGGATAACTTCCGTGTTATTATTTTTGCTAAAACAAGACAATAAAGTTAAAGAGTAGAATTTCAGCTTTGTGTGTTCGTGTGTGTTGACAGGGTTACTTCAACCAGACGGTGCTCTTTTACGGTGGCTATAACGGTGAAGTTATCGTCAATCAGCCTCCTTACAACATGCAGCTGGCTTATTTCTTCACCATAGCAGCTTATATGGTGCTTTGTGGAGTGTTGCTTATTTACAGGTAGTGTGACATCCCTAATTATGTTCAGTGATGAAAATGACCAGAAACATTAAAGGATGTGAGAAATATAATGGATTATTAGCAGCACTGCAACAGCAAACAAACCACTAAGCAAACACTGAACGTTTTATTGAGCGTGATCCTAAGCTGTTGACTCACTGTTAGCAGCGTATGCTGACGCCTGGCTGTATTTTCTGTGTCCTCAGTATGGCCAGATCCTTCCAAAAGAACTTTGTGCTGGTATCGGGCCCTGCCTATGGAGGCGCATGGCGTCTTTTGTGCAGCTGGGACTTCAGCGTGGTTAATGAGAAGGCCATCCAGAACCACAAGAACAACCTGAGCATCCAGTTAAAGGTCTGAGCAAACAGGATAGTGTAGATGTTGTAATTTAACTAGGAGAACCAAAGTAACACAAATTTAAATAAATAAATAAATCTCAGGAAACAGGGGGCACGGTGGCTTAGTGGTTAGCACGTTTGCCTCACACCTCCAGGTTCGATTCCCGCCTCCGCCATGTGTGTGTGTGGAGTTTGCATGTTCTCCCTGTGCCTCGGGGGTTTCCTCCGGGTACTCCGGTTTCCTCCCCCAGTCCAAAGACATGCATGGTAGGTTGATTGGCATCTCTAAATTGTCCGTAGTGTGTGATTGTGTGAGTGAATGAGAGTGTGTGTGTGCCCTGTGATGGGTTGGCACTCCGTCCAGGGTGTATCCTGCCTTGATGCCCAATGACGCCTGAGATAGGCACAGGCTCCCCATGACCCGAGAATAGTTCGGATAAGCGGTAGACAATGAATGAATGAATCTTAGGAAACAGGTGAGAACAAACTTGACAGGTGTAAACAAGAAAAGATATGGCATCATGCTCTGTATATTACTTATACACCTATTATCTCTATATCCTGTTCCTGGTACTGTTATGTCATTCTGTAATACTATGTCATGTCATATGCTTGTTTAGAAATGTGTACCCTGAATGAGGAGTACAGGTCATCCTGGGATTTGAACTCACAACCTCGTCATTCTCATCTGTATTCTGCAGGAGACTTTATCTGAGCGGCTTCAGAGAAAAGCCACATTGTCCGTATCCACCGTTCTGAAACGACTTGCGCTTTATCTGGTGGCCTGGACGCTATGTGTCTGCCTCGCCATTGGCTCCTGTGCAGCCATCTACTTCCTGCAGTCAGACGAGAGCCAACTGGTGAGCTTTTACATTTACTCCACTCTTTTTCTCACAGCTGCATTGAAAAACAAGCAGCATATCGCCATATGTAATCAGTCATGTTATATTTAACACTTTTGTATCTGTTTATTTATGTAAGACTCTTTTTAACGTATAGTTAGAGATGTACGTTAAAATATTAAGTATTTTTGAAAACATTAATGGGAAAAGATGAATAAGTACTGATTTTTTTTCCACCTGGTGACTCAGGTTTCCGGGTTCACGGATGATTTAAATGCGGAGGCGTCCACGCTGATCCTGCCCGTTGTCGTGTCCCTCATCAATCTCGTCATCCCGCTCACCTTCTCCCTCGTTAATAAAATGGAGCACTACACCAACCCCCGCACCAACATCTACATCGGTATCATGAGGTCGGCTCTATAACGCTATTACAGCCGTTCAAAACAAAACGTAAATGATCTCACTTTACTGTAAATGGGATCAAAGGCAGTGTCAGCTCTGTAATTACCAACTGGATAAGTCAAAGACAATGACAGCTCTGTAATTATCCATTTACTATGGTCAAACTAAATAGTTTTATTATATAATTGTCCATTTTATTAATATACAGTAGTTCTAATGTCACGTTTGCAGTAATTGAGTAATCTGTACATCTGTAGTGAGTTTTTAAATTAGCCTTAATGATGAATATAGAGGTCATTCTCTTCTAATCTAACTTTTCAGAAATGTTCTGCTGAAGATGTCCATCCTGGGTATACTGTGTTACTACTGGCTCAATAAGGTTCCCTATGCCACCTCAGTAAGTCTAATTAACATCAATACTCCACAACTACGGATTTCTTACAATGAGCCATTGTTTTTGCTCCTTGCAGTCAAAATACGTTGTCATAAATGTCGTAAATAAGGGTTTATACAGGAGCATCTCAATAAATTAGAACGTCGTGGAAAAGTTCATTTATTTCAGTAATTCAACTCAAATTGTAAAACTTGTGTATTAAATAAATTCAGTGCACACAGACTGAAATAGTTTAAGTCTTTGGTTCTTTTAATTGTGATGATTTTGGCAGTTGTCTTCTGGACAACTGTCAGGTCAGCAGTCTTCCTCATGATTGTGTAGCCTAGTGAACCAAACTGAGAGACCATTTTGAAGGCTCAGGAAACCTTTGCAGGTGTTTTGAGTTGATTAGCTGATTGGCATGTCACCATATTCTAATCTGTTGAGAGAGTGAATTGGTGGGTTTTTGTTAAATGTGAGCCAAAATCATCACAATTAAACGAACCAAAGACTTAAACTACTTCAGTCTGTGTGCACTGAATTTATTTAATACACCAGTTTCACAATTTGAGTTGAATTACTGAAATAAATGAACTTTTCCACCACATCCCCCCCCCCATCTCTCTCTACTAGTAAACTTTTCCGGTGCTTTGTTTTTTAGTGTTGGGAATCGTTTGTAGGTCAGAGTGTGTATCGCCTGGTGCTAGTCGATTTCATCTTCTGCCTCTTCGGCTCATTCTTTGGAGAGTTCCTTCGCAAGTAATTCCTGCCTTTCACAATAAAACTGTGTTTATTAAGAATTTGTTATTTATTAAAAGAGTTGCTTTAGAATGTTGATGCATTTTATGCCTTGTTTTTATTTATTTTCACTTACAGCATAATCGGAACGAAATGCTTCCCGAGCCTTGGCATTCCCGAGTTTGACATCGCCACAAATGTGCTCAATCTTATCTATGCTCAGACGCTAGCATGGTACTTAGTAATCATCATTGTTGAGTCAACGCATTAACCAGTTCCAGTATTTTAACCATAATTTATTCTTCGTTGTAGGATTGGGATCTACTTTTCCCCACTGCTTCCCATCTTGCAAGTCATTAAGCTGTTCATCATCTTCTACCTGAAAAGGGTATGTCACCTGATGAGGTCATCATGTTTTCAGCATGCCCTATATGTGTAGGGGTGTGAGTGTGAAAGCTGACCATGTCCTCCTGGCTCTGATCTGCAGGTCAGTTTGAGTATGAACTGCCAGCCACCGAAGCACATCGGCAGAGCCGCTCAGATGCAGACGGTTTATGTAGCGCTTCTGTTTTTCCCCTCATTCGTTGGAGCCCTCTCCCTGGTAGCCTACACCGTATGGAGGTAGGAAGATGTCCAAAAATCTTTTTTATTCTTTTACTAAAAAAAAACCAAAACAAAAAAAAAAAAAAAGTTGATGGCCTAGTGCCACATATTTCAGTTGGTCCAGTTTTGGGTGCCTACTCTAACAGGGCCCAGTAGTACTTGTGGCTAATGGAAAACAACAGAAAAAAACCAGAATTGTATTTTCTAATAGTTTATCTAATATTTAATTAATCAAATTATTTAATTCAGATTAAATGAATGCATTTTTTTTACCACCATGTGTTTTTATAATGGTTGCAGCCGATACATGAGCTGTTTGATCAAAAACCCATGTTGAACCTCACACTAAAGACTAAAGATCTTCTCACTTTTACTAATGGAAATTTAACTACTGTAGAGCTCAAAGTTCCCGTGTTTCTTACCTGGGCTTTTTTAAACAAAAAAATAAGAACAGGTCTTGTCTTTTCTCAGTGGCCCTTGGGTTCCTTCTCCTTTTTAGATGTACTACACTCCTCCTCTGTTCTTGAAACAAAATCCTGTTATTCCACTGGACTCTTCTAAATATTTCATTTGTTTTCATTTGTGTCTTGTTACAATAGTAAATTACAGTAGAGTGCCCTCTCTGTGTGTTGCCCAGGATTGAAATAAATAAATAAACAAAGAAACAAATGCATTAATGAGGGGAAAAAATCTTATATGACCTGGACCAGTGGTTACTGTTTAAAAAAAAAAAAAAAGGGTCAAAAGAAAAACCTTGGAAAATGTGGACACACAATATGCAGGTTTGCTGTACAGCAGTGCTGGAAAGTTATACATAATAATGCATTTGTTTATTATTAATGAACATTTTCTATAAAAAAAAACCCAAACATTTGTTTTTATTGCCTTTCTAAACAAGATAATGACAGTTCTCTATCGTTAACTAGTGTATTAATCTACGAGTTGCGGTGCTTGTTGGAATGTTCAGCATTGAGCATTTTAAGTTAGAGTTAATGTTTTGTAATTTTAGAGAGATAAGTTAGTTCTTGTTGTCACTTGCATTACAGCTACGATAAACAGTTCTTCCCTCTCTCTCAAAAATAAATAAATAAATACTAGCAGCAAATTAACATATTTATTATTAATATAATGCATTTTTTATTGCGTCTTAAAACAGTAAAGAAACGTAGACAACGTGCAGTAGTGTGAATTATACAGTATATATGGTGCGGTGTACGGTTTATAGTATAACGTGTACGGTTCTGAACACCGCCCTTGTGTTTATATTGTAGCCTGAAGCCTTCTGAGCAGTGTGGGCCTTTCCAGGGTCTGGACAAACCCTTCCAGACTGTCCACCAGTGGATGGACACGGTGCACAACATCCCAGGATCTAAGTGGGCCTGGTGGATTTTCGAGCATGTGTTGAGGAACGAGTTGTTCTTCTACCTCATCACCCTCATTGTCCTGTAAGGTCTTTTTCTCACGGCTCAGCGTCCAAACATTCTAGTGTTTACATCAAACATCCAAATACAGTGAAGGTGATAAAAGGAACATGAGGATCGTTGCGTGTTTCTGGGAGATAACTTTGTGAACGTTTGTAATGTAGTCTCTTCCACTCTATATATGTGATATTTTATTAACATAGCTATTTAATTAACATAGCTATTCTTTAACGGTGACATCGGGCCACTATTTTTATATATTGGTTATGTTCTAAACCTCAAACAGAGTGAAACACTCTGCAACATTTTTCCTTAAAAAAAGAGATAGCATCCATAATGCAAAAGCTAGAACACAGCTCCAGAGTAGTAGAGGAAGTCCACTAGAGGATTCTGCATCTTGTCAAAACAATATTTTTTTAGTGTATTGGTGTGTTGTTGTTTTTTTGTTTTTTTTTTAGCATTTTAGCGTGTAGGTGGGTTTTAACAAATTTTTTATATCTTCAGATTTGCATTTAAACTGGTCTTGTTATCATTTTTCTTCCTCTGCCCCTGAGTGGTGCAGGCGTTATGTTTTCATGTTGTTTATGCGCCTGTCCAAGATTCTCGTTAGCATGAAATGTCAAGTGTTTGAATCTCTACAGGATTCATGTGAATCATCATAGCATTCAGCTGGTGAAGCGATGAGATTTTGGAACTGATTCAGACAGGGGCAAGGTCAAAGGTCAGAAGTAGTTGTCGTTCTTCTATAGCTTCATTCTTGTTTAAATCATATCAGAGCTTGGGTAGCTCTTGGCTCTTGGCTCTTGGGTAACCTGCACACAGAGTTGCTTTTAATGGTATTTGTTTTACACTATTAAAAAATGTCATTTATTTCCAGTCTTCATACATGTTCACGACCTGCATGAAAACAGGTGGAAAGTATTAATATTTAGAATCGCACTCCAGTCTGATAAAGTATGCTCCGTTAAGGCAGGTCTGAAGATAAAGGATTTATGATGCTTAAGTGCACTTTTATGATGCTAATTCAGAAAGTACACTAGCCTAGGATAAGCTTCAAAGGGTGCATCACCTGGGTGGTGAATCATGTACGCAGTTCAGGCGACATGACTCTGTACTCGTGTTGTAAAATGTTACCTTTGGCATTTATTACGGTGGTGGAGAAGTGCAAAACACAATAACAAATCCAAAAACTCAAGGACAGTTCAGACGGAAAAGGTAGGTACAGTTTGCGATTGGAATTCTGACATTGGTCACTCAGGATGTACAGGAAGTAGGAAATTGTGTATCTAACTTTATTTCCTGTACATGTGTGGAGTTCTGCCTTCACTTTAAACCATTTTTTCATTTTTAAATCTTTTAAAGAAAATAATAAACACATTTATCTTTATAAGAAAATGGAGTTCATTCAGCGCTACTGTGAGGAAGGACGTTCATACATGATTTTGGATATACTCATAGCGTATCATGGCGTAAAGATTAGTTTGCGATCTCCAAAAAACACGCCAGCTATGTTGGGAAGACCAAACTATTCCAGATTAAAGGATGTAAGGAGCGCTATAAGAGCAGAGCTGTGTTCATACACACACCAGTCCACTCTCTACTGCTGCAGCCTGCTGGACTTCCTGTACATCCTGAGTGACCGATGTCTTGTCCAATCAGATGGAAGAATTCCATTCAAACACAAAACCTACCTTTTCTGGTTTGTCTGAATTGTCCTGGTATCCTTGGATTTGTTTTTTTCCCCGGATTTGTTATGGTGTTTTGCACTTCTCAGCCACCGTAATTTATAAACAAAAAGAAGGAATTATATCTTGGATATTCTTTAATGTTAAACACATTATGAAGAATACTTAATAAACACTAACCTAAGTAATCATTTGAACCATTCATTGTACTGGAAGGATTTTGCAATTGAGACAGCCCTTAAAATGGCCGACTCCCTGCCCAGAGCTCAGACTACTGAACTAGGGGGCTGATTGAGACACACACGAAGTATACAGGTTTGTGAAGACATTTGTTCTCTAAAGCCAGTGTAAATAATCTTTGTCCTGTTTTAGAGTTCTGACTTACTTCCTGTGGCAAGTCACTCAAGGCAGGAAGCAACTCATCCGGACCCTACGTGAGCAGATTGTCAATGTGAGGGCATTTTTCATTTGTTTTACATACTGCGCAAAAAAGATTTCCTTGTAGAATATACCTTTATTCTCATTTACCTTCTGCTTTTTTGTTAGGAGGGTAAAGACAAGACCTTCCTACTGAACAGATTACAGAGCATCCAGAGACAGAGGAGAGCCACCGCAGCCTTCAGTCCCCAGGTTAGACGTTCATATCTCCATCACCTCACACCTCCAACGCTATTTTAGACTTTGTGCTGAACGGAATCGATTGCCTTGTGTGCATTTCCACAACACTATCAGGGCAAATTAGAAAGACGAACCAGTCATGAATAATACACAATAATACTGAAAGGGCTGTAGGACATGCAGCCCTGCTGAGAAGGGAGACAACGTTCATTGTTGAAGTGCCTCGTTACAAATTTAAAAGAAATTCAACATTAAGAGTGATGTGTAATATCATTCTAGGGTTTTTTTAAGTCATGAATATAATACTATAATTAATATAAGATGTCTTATAGGAGGGGTAATGACACTCTTACCTAAAAAGACGCTACTGTTATGTTTAGGCTAATTTACAGCCATGGCCATGGAAATTAGCAAAGAAATCAGTCAAATTAATTACAGAAGCATCTTTCTGTGTGGGTCCGAATTAGAAGCCAATTTAATATCACCAATTTAAATATGAACAAACTGACTGAAGAGTGAAAAGCACCCAAGCATGCTAGTAATTTCAATCACAACGTGCTCGTGTTTGCTCGCTCTACTTTTAAATTTCATTTAAAACCATTTCCCCCTCTTTCAGGAATGCACAGAGAGGACATACTTCAATCAAAACTGGATAAACACCTTGCCACTGGAAATGTGAGAGAATGTTTTAAAGACTTTTGGCCCTGTGTTGGTGAGTAATTACGAGATTCTTCATGAACTCCTCCATGAGCCAAGGCTCGGACCGTATCTCCGCCGGATCTGGAAGCCCGTCATTAGTCTATTCTGTGTTCCAGCACCAGCATGCTGCTCGACTTTACGCTTACTGAACAAACTTCAACTCTTCTCTAGAGAAGATGATAACAGGAACAGTGGTTCAGGGTGGAGACTCCTTATTGTAATACAGAATTCCGCCCAGCAGGTGGCAGCATTCCACCACACAGCTCATACACTTGAACTCGCTTCACATTATATAAAGTTGTAAAAAAAAAGTTTAGTTTCGATTTATTAATGTTTATGCGTCGCTGTAACACCCAAGAAATAAAACAACAAAGTTATACCGTTGATTATTTTATTGTGAAAAAAGGCATAATTTTTTCCCCATACACTAAGAACTGTACAGTCAATAATTTAAAAATGGTTCGGTTCATCGTTCCAAGAACATTTTACGATTCCTTAAATTACTCAGCAGCTTTCAGCTTACACCCAAGGAAAAAATAGTGTTTACAACGGTGTGCGGACTGCATTCACATTGTTCCACCCTCTCCGTCTACTCGGCCAAACCCGCAGGACATCAGGGAACCTTTTCCACACGCGGATTAAACTAAACCAAAACGTAATAATTGTGAATTGATTTATTTACTCACAGGTTTAATCTGCGTGTGGAAAACGATCGCTGTCATTTCAAAAGCAAACATTTCAAAAAGGTTCAGAAAAGACAAAGATTAAACTAGATGCGTCACAAAATAAAACAGACTCGCCTTACAAAACCCAAGGATTTTTCCTAACTATGTCACAGCCCTCCAAAATGAAGGTTACAGACTCAAACGTGACTGTAGATTGATTTGAAATTGACTAAATGATAACAGGTTACATCTCCAAACATACATCCTCACACCGGATTCTGTCGCTTCTTAGCTCAAGCGGACGGATCACGCGCAGGCGTCCTACTTCACTTTTTCTCTCCGAACGCGAGCACATAAGGTGCATACAGCTTAAAAGGTGAAGCAGATGTTTTATTTATGACGTGGCACGGTTAGCGATCGGGGAGGTCATGAGCAAAATCCCTGAGACAACTATAGAGAGAGAACCTGAAGACTCCGTGCAGTGTTTTCAAGGCTGGCTTGAAGATCTGCAGATTTGCGAAAGGGGGAATTTATTATTCATCAGGATTAAAAAGTCGTCGCTGGTCCTTTCACTAGATTCGTAAATAATTCATCACAATAATTAGGAACACGGTCGTAGTGGGGGTTCTTTTCTGATTGCTCTTTTAAAAAAGGGTGATATAGGGTGGTGCTTAATATTAAGAAGTTCTTCGCTCTGCGTTGTTTTTTTTAGATCAATCATGAAAACGCTGTATTTACGTTCCTCAGAAAACCGTGTGGAGTGAAGAAAGCTGTAACACTGCTACAGAAACACGGTCTCAACTGACATTAAGATAAAACGTCACACTGATCCTGTGCATTTAAAGAAATACTCCAGCACTACTACTGCCAAACATGTGATTATTAAAGACCAGAATCAACATGATTCCCTGCTCTGGGGAGGGGGGGAAATCCCCATAAAACCTGTTTAATTTCTCTAGATGTCTAGCAAAACATGTTTGTAAGTAAGTGAACTTTTTACTCTGCAGATCTTCCTTCTGAAAAAACAAGGAACAGTTCTGCAAAAAGGTGTGTCGCTCTGATGGTGTATGTATACGGCTAACCTTGAGGAAGGTGTGAAGTACCAGTCTTTAATGTATTATTCCAGCTGATCTATAAAAGCAGGTTTTAGAATTAAGCAAACATTAGTTTTGAACAAAAGTTAGACCTTACTGTAATTGTTTTTTTGGTTGTTTATTTAGGGAGCCATGTTGAAACTTGTCAATCACACAGACACTGGTGAGATTTAACTCAAATGCACTGGAGTATACAACTACGTAAAGTGGGATTATAGATGGTTTGGCATAAGGGCTGTTTAGTGGCAAAAATCCAGAAAGGGACGTGTTCCAGTAAAAAATATAATGCAGAACAATGGTGTGTTTTTTTTTTTTTTTTTGGGGGGGGTTGGTAAAGGCAGTTGAACGGAGGCAACACAAAAACGGTCCCCTGAGGAGGCGCTCAAAGTGATGTGAGGTTTTCCAGAAATGACTGACTTTAGGAGAAGAAAATCAAACGAAATGCAGGTCACACACACTATGTTCGTCACAGTGCATGTGAACCACCACCTCACAGTGCAATTCACAGGTATGCTAGCACTTCTAAACCGTGGTGTAGCGCAGCATGCGTGGCATGGCCGTGTTAATTAAAAGCCATCCATTGAACAAAAGAAGCGAAATCTCTGGTGAGTTTGTCCAAACTCTTCAGGAACTGAAAAACATGCTGTTAAGAAACCAAAGCTTAACAAACTGACTGAAGAACCTAGCCACCTCACGCTCGTCCCATCGCTCTGCAGTTTCTCCGCCAGACGTGTTCAGGAAGCTCTGTGTGTAGGTGTACATGATGTTGTAAGTATGACTGACTGCAGCAGTTGTGATCCGTATCCTACCGAGAGTTCCGAGGGAGTGTTTTAGAGGCGGGGTTTGGATCATCCCCCCGCCTTTTCCAGGCTAGGAGATTTTGCAGTTGTTGCGGGTGCAGTTCTGAGGCGGACTCTGTGGTGGCCGGATGGATTTGGAGCGTTTCAAGCTGTTGCCTTTGCTGCCACCGCTGTTGGCCAGCGAGTAGGAGCGTCCGTGCATCATGACAGCGTTCATCCCGTTGGCCATGGAGAAGGATTTCAGATGGCTCTTAATGGCCACGGGAAGCGGCAGCTTGTCTATCAGGTGCACCGGAGTGCACGAGACGATGGCGCGACAGCACAGGTCCTGCAAGCTGAACACTGGAAAGGTAAATAGAGAACAACAGTCGTCTTAGAGAATCTTAGTGGCAACACGGGTCTTTAAAGGGAAAAAGAACTAAACACACTGTCACATAACGCATGTCTCCAGTTGCCCCTGAAGGGCTGAAAGGGTGAGGGACTTGGGTAATCTTTACCTGTTCTATATTTTAATGTCCAAACAGATGCAGTGATGAAGATTCAACACAAGAGCAAAAAAACAAAGGTAAGTAAAAACCTTTTATTGCTCACTTGTCCAACATGGGAGTTATGAGGCTATCGTAACACCATTAATCAAATTCCTGGAAATGATTTGTACTTTAGTCCAAACAATGCATTTCATAAGTACAACTCTTATCCAAGAATTCCAAGTGGCGTAAAATGGCCTTATCACCCAAGTGTTAGACTTAAGTGAGTGATAAAATACTCCACTCTGGAGGTGATCGTTTTCCACAAATGATTTATTCCTCTTATAGAGCAGAAATTTGCCATTACAAGTTTTATTAATTAAAGAACACTTCTTTTTTTTTTTCTAGCTGTTTATGGTTATATTTAAGCTTGTGGAACGTCAGCGAAACAATTTAGCTCCTGTTCTCACTTGTTCGAGCCGCTATACACAGTCTGTGGAAGTTAATGAGACTGAAGAATTCAGCTTGGCTTTGTTTGTTACTGAGAAATCAGAAATTGTAAACTCCTCTGCACTGAATTTGTAAAAGTTACAGCTTTACATCTGACTGTTACAGAATGCTGACAGCTTCACTATGTGACCGAGCTAGTACGTCATCGTTTCTACAATAACAGCTCATTTATTCAGGAACCTGTTCGGCGGATGCTCCACAAATAATAACTGCATTAAAACATCTCTATGAATGATCTGTTATTGTAGAAACAACAAGGTGTTAATAGTCAGTAGAATCTAGTAGTTTATTGCTGCCGCATGCACGAGAACAGGAACTTGTTTCACTGATGTTCCACAAAATGAACTAATTGTAAACAACAAAAAAAACGATGTGTAATAATTTGCAAATTTCTGTAGTACACAAGGAATAAAACACTTGTGGCTGTTACAGGAAGTGACCAACTTCAGGGTGGTGACGGGAACTCAACTTCATCCAACCACACTCCTATTTCTCACAATACAGAAGCAGTAAACTTTTTGAGAACAGCTGTATGCATCTCCTCACTTTGTTACACAGATTGGCATTATGTCTCTAGGCCATGGCCCACGAAATATAGCTGCCATCTTATACACTCACGTTCTGCTTTATTAGACACACCTGCTCGTTTCTGTACTTCTAAATCAGCCAAGCATGTGGCAGTGGCACAGGGTTTATAATCATGCAGGTACATGTGAAGAGTTTCAGTCAATGTTCACATCAAACATCAGTGTGAGCGAATCTCTGTGACTTGGAGATCTTGGGTTGGTTTGAGGTGGGGTTTTTTTTTTTTGCTGATCTCCTGCTGGGATTTTCACACACACAACAGTCTCTAGAGTTTATACAGAACGGTGCAGGTAAAAAACTTGATACACCTGACAGGAAGTCTAAAGGTAAGTCAACTAATCTCTTTAAAGAGCTACAACAGACCACATCAAATTCCACTGCTCAAGCTTGCCTCTCCTCAGCTAAGAGCAGGAATCTGAGGCTGGCATGGGCACAGACTTGCTCACATTGGACAGCTGAAGACTTCCTGATCATGTGAACAAGATCAGCAGTTTCTTTGAAAAAAATAAAACCAACCTACATGGTACAACAACCAACCCATGAAGTCACAGATCAGAGATTCCCTCATTCTGATGTTTGATGTGAACATTTATCTGCATGATCATGTATCTTGTGCTGCTACCACATCATTGGCCAATTAGAGAACTACAGAAACGATCAGGTGTTCCTAATAATTCAGATGTCGAGTGTATAAGATGGCTGCTACATTTTAGGGGCACGTGGTCTAAAGACATAATATCAATCTGTGCCCCTCTTTCTTTCTAACACACACAGTGCCTCACCTCGGTTGGGCCTCCAGAACTTCTCCATGCCGTGTCTCATGAGCACGATGCGCGACAGCTCTGTGAACGACTCGATGACGTTGAAGTTGCAGAGCGGACTCACTTCAAAGAATGTCATGGCATTCTTCTCGGCATAGGAGCGAGCCTGCTCTGTGGGAACCTGACGTTTGAATGCCAAGTGGAGCCGGTTCCCGACCAGGATCCGAGGAACCCCGGGAGCATGCTTCAGACACAAAGGAAAGAAAGATTAAGTGATATGCTGCACCACATGATCACCATCATCACTTTTACAAAGCGTCAACACAAATAAAACTTTTTTACACTGAAATGAAAGGAGCAGTGTGTGTGTGTGTGTGTGTGTTCTACATAACATCAGCATACCGTGTAAGAGATCGCTTAACAAGGAAGACAGATGGTATCTTTAAAAGCTTACATGAGATGCTCATTCTAAAGAACAAGCTAACAACATTTGATAGTGACCATGGACACTGTAAGTGATGAACTAAGACATTTCCATAGAAACTTAAATAATAAATATGACATCTTTGTTCTATCTGCACTATTTGGGGGAAATAAGCCCCTTGACCTCCACCTTCAGCTTCTTACCTCATCAATCTCTCGAATCCAGCGGTCAATCCCATCAAAGGACCAGCGGTTAGTGATATCATACACCAACAGGATGCCCTGCAGAGGACAAAATCATGACTCTGGGTTTAAATTCTCAAACGTTTTAGACCTTTGTGAAATTTAAATCAAGTTGAATTATATAAGGATGGAGGATGATTTGGATGATTAGGTTTAATGGGCACAGCCCCAAACAAACTGATCACTATATGAGACGTGTAATTTACTCATTTTTGTCTATTTCTATTGCATACATTTAATTTTTATAGACCATGTGGATGATTTCTGCTTGTTCAAACATTTCATAAGCGTTTTAGAATCTTTTTTTTTCCGCATTATTACATTTGGAGCAGGACCAGCACTGGGTCACTCACCTGTGCACCTCTGGAGTAGGAACGGAAAATGGTACAGAAGCGGCCTTGGCCCGAAGTGTCCCTGAAAACACAGACACGACATGTCAGGGCATGAAACACTCCCATAACCTTTTCTCCTTCTCTTCACCTTCATGATATTGACAGAATGTCTCAATCCTGCACAGAGCTGTGGGGTTCGTTTTAAATAATGACTCACAACACAGCCACGGAAAACCAGTCTAACAGCCGTCTAGGTCATGTTGGGACCACACAAAAACACACACACAAGGAGCGTACTGATGGGAAACATGTAAAATGCTTGCACATAAACACACTTGCTGTGTTGACTGAAACCGAGGACCAGACATGCCCGAGAGTCTGTCCGTCTCTCTCCCTCTCTCACACACACCCTACTGACCAATCAGGTTCGAGCATTCAGTTTATGCCACTCAACAGAAATTAAATTAAAAAAGTTAAATGCAACAAAACACACAAGAAAAAGGATGTTCTGATCTCTAAAACAGAGCAGATCTCAGGAATATTTGGAATTTCTGGACAGTTCTGGTTATAAAACACTGACACACAAGAACATTACTTTTTTTTTTAGTTACAATGTGTGAAACCTAATAAATATTTTAAAAAATAATTTAAAAATGGTTGAATTTCATCATCTTTTTGTCCTATGGGTCTGTAAAACATTATTAGCTTAAGAGACTTGTTCATGAAAAGACAGCGGTTAGTTCCCGGGGGTGGTGTTGAGTGACAAAGATTTAATGCTACGCCGTCTCTCTGCAGCGCATTAACACGCTCTCTAAAAACGCTCAGCTCTAATGGCTTACAGTGCAACACACACATTACAGTGCACTGCCTTCCTGACTGAGAAACCCATCAGCACTTTCCCACTCCTTCTCACAGAGCCTTACTCAACACGCTCCATCAACAGGAAGTCCACGCTGTTACTTTTCCATACTGAACGTCAACACACGCACAGCCCCTGTTTTTCTATTACAACAGCGCTGAAGCCCCGCCTCCTCATCTCCGGCAGAGCGATGGGGATGTGGAAGTCTGACCGCGGTTGCCATCTGACAGGAGGTCCATCTCGGCTCTGCATCACCACTAAAAGTTCCAACCATCACTCCTAATCACTTTAAAGCCCTGATCTGACATTCAGCAGGCAGAAAGATGAAAAGGAGACATGTGCGCGAGTTACAGAACTCTGCTAAACTTGTGTGTGTGCATGTCCGTATACAGTAACACCCTGAAGATTTAATAGTTTGTTCAACACTTAATGAAACTCTGTCATTGTTGAACATTCAGACCTCTCAGGAGAAAACTAACATTTTAATCTCAAACAAATTCACAGAAACTAACAAAACCACAATAAACATTTTTAGGTATGGAGACTGGGCCGAGTGGGTGGAGACTGGGCCGAGTGGGTGGAGCTGAGAGATGCAAAATAGTTGAGAAGCAAAGTACTGAAGATGATCAGGTGAAGACGGGGTTCATGGCACTTCATTTTTCTGCGATTTTGAAACTGTCCATTTTGTTCGTTTCTCTCTGTCTGAAAATGACTGATGCTAATTTAATTTTAAAGTAAAATTAGACATTTATAACGTATAGAAGTATAACACTTTGGGAGTTTGACTAACTCCTAAAGCATTTGTTTCTGTGATTTTCTGATTCACGTGTGACTATTTTCTACAACCACAAACTCCATGTGTGCTCAGTTGGTTTTGCTCCAATAACACCTTCACATTGTCAGCATCCTGTTAGCATTTACAGAAGTACTGAACACTTCTCCATAGTGACAATGTTTCCAGCTGACCACGCCCACTACAGTTTACACATTTGTGTATCACTTGCAAAAACATTGATAGTGCACCAGATGTATGTCATTACTGATCTCAGATCGTGTGTGTTTTGTTGACACTTACCACAGCTCGAGCTTCACCCTCCTTCCGTCCAGCAGGATTGTTGTGGTCTTGTAGTCGATTCCTGAGCAAAAACAAAAAGACGAGAGAAAATAAAGAGTCTGGAGTTTGTTAAAGGATGAAAGAAGAGGGGTTTTTTTTTTTTTTTGTCATTCTCTGGGTCAGTAACTGATGTTAAGCACCGTAGTGTTCTGTAAGTGTGACTCGGGCTAATTTTATCAGTCTTAAAGGTTTCCTGAGACTGGAGCTGAAATCAGCCATTCTGGACCTGGATGAAGTTAGAATATAATCTAATCTCAGCTCGAACTCGACTTGCTATAAACACGAGAGTTTAAAGTGCAGATGTACGGGACGCTCGGTCACACGGCAGGACGTGAGGAGCTGCTCTAGCCTGCTTTGCATCTTAAAGCTTTCTTTCTTTTTAAGAGAACAGGAACAGGGCTGTAACTGCGTCTTATTTCCGGATCATCTACAGCACAGCGTGAATCCATCAGTGGCAGACATCTGCAAAGTTCATTTACTCCCAAACTACGCTGCACTGCCATTCGTTTATGTCCAGACAGGAAGTGACACATGCTTTTAAGCAGATAGAGTCTGAGAGGGAAAAATAGAACAGATGGGTTTGGAGAAGCTTCATCAAGATTTGATGACAAGAATCTTCAGGCTTTTTGCTCGTCCTCCAGTCTCGGCGGCTCAAAACCTTAACGTCTCTCTGAAATCTGTGTGCGCTTGTTCTTACTCTGATCCGTTGATTTTTAGAGCACAATAAAATCACACTTTATTAATTAAACACTTTCTGTGTTTGCAGAAATACTCAAATGATCAGATCAGAGGGGAAAACATTTAGCATGACCAGCTTCACCAGCTAATTATGCAGCTTAGCTACTTTAATGATGCACAGATGTTGGTTGTCTTGGGAACATAAAATCCCATAATTAAACGTGAGCTAGGCTGCTGATTGCAGAGTTAAGGTAGATAAAGTTAGTGCATCTGGAGTTGGAGGCATTTCCTAATTTGCATAATCATGTTTATTCAGACATTCAGGGTAAATATACAGACACGTTCATTCCATCTGCAGTAACTACATGTTAAAGGTTCTACGTAGAACCTTAAATGACGTTTCCCTCACAAATAGAACCTGAAATTACGGGTATGCAAGACGTCTGTAGTTGTTACATCAAGGTTATTAACACTTCTGAGAGGAGAAGAGTTGATCTAGATCGCCTGTTTGCTTCGGCGGCCGTCATCACGGTAGCTGTTTTACATTCTGGAGCCTAAACAAAACCGACACGCCACGCCACGTCACGTCCGTGGGTGACGGCATCTGTAATTACCGGCTCAATCTGGGCTCCTCCAGACGCCTCGCACAATCCACAAACACAATCCAGAACTTCACAGCATATGAAAATTCAGAAACTCAGTATCTGTCAGTAGCTCACTAAAGTATCTCTGTTTGCTGCAGCAGCTCGGCTCTTTAAATATTTACCAACGCGCTCTTTCAACCCGAGGAAGCCTCAGAGTGTAAACACGCCACAGATACGCCGCTCGCTGCAGATTTTAATGAAGGCTCAGGGGTTCCAATCAGATCTGTCTGTCTGTCTGAAACAGCCGTGGATCAGACAGACACTCAGAGAGAGTTTACCAAACACAAGCACGTGCAGAAAGGTGGTGTGCTTCCTCTTTAAAGGATTTTAGGAAAACACTGGAAATCAGAAGTGTGAAAAACAGAAGACAGAATGCGGTGCTGAGATTTTGGAGGAAGTGAACATGCACACTTATTTCCTATAAAAATCTTCTCCTGCATCACCAGTGGGATTTAACGATCTGACGTTGTCCAAATTCCCGGTGAGATTCTACTGGACGTTTCTCTGTACAGAAGCTAGAGAGCGTTGTCCAGAATAAAGATTTAATCCAGTGATGATGCTTTTTGCATCAAAATTTAACACAAATGAACATTCGCTCTAGTGCCAGTTATCTGACTTCTCTCTCTCTCTCTCTCTGGCAAAATCAGACGCTGCAAAGTAACTTGATTTCGGTAAATTCTCATTGGTAAAGAAATTTCTTGGTAGATTCGAATTCATCTGAAGATTTGCTTCACCATAATCACTGGAACAATGCCAAAAAATTCCCAGGAAGCAGAATTACAGTTGAGTTAAATCATTTATTGCAATTTTTAATAGAAACCCAGGCATTAAAAAAATGACTGAACTCTTAGTGGAACTGGATCCGCAGCCTTTAGCACCAGCGTTCACACACTTTATTGTAAAAACAGACTCTACTCTAAAACCTGTATCATTTATCATGATATCAGTGTTATGTCATGGTAACGTATCGTAGTGGAATCTTTTTTTCAGGAATTACAAGCTTTAACCACAACTGATTTAATGCTGAAAATGTAAGAAACCTTTAAACACATTATTTTCTTATTATTATTATTACAAATGATTCATCTGACTAGAATTTTAAACCAATTAATTTTTGCAGACATAACGTGATGCAGCAGAAATGCTTTCAGGTTTCGTGACAGGATTTTTTTTTAGTCACATCACCGTCCTCCAGTCCTGCCTTTTTCCTTTAATTGCTAAACAAATAAAATTTGCATATAAAAGAAACCCACAAGAGCGCAGGGCACCGAAGTGTTACGCAACACAGCCACACACAGGCAGGTTCAAAACAAAACCTCGTCAGATTACATAATGTTCAGCTCATGATTCTGTTGGAGGAGACGACGTCCTGAGCAGGAGATTCGTCCACGACGCTTTTACACAAACATTAAAGCACATTAAGTCTGTACTGTTCTACACAGGGGCTTAAACTCTTCATTTTTATAGGAAAGAGTTCAGAGCGTACGGCTGAATGTTTCGTCTTCGGAAAAGTGACTCCACACACACACACACACACACACACACACACACACACACAGACACACAATAAGTAACCACATTCGATTTAATATTAGTGTCAGAACCACAAGGTTTTCTCCGTCACCACTGTGCAGACTGAGATTTGGAAAATGTGACCACCGTCTAAAGGAAAACTCCGGCATTTTTCCAACTGGACCACAGACAAGAATTTGGGATTGGAGGAAAAAACCCAAACCAGTGACTCCAAACTTAGTCCTATGTGTAAAACAGCCGTTAAACTGGTAACGTTAAAGCCATATTACAATGTAACAGCTCAAACCTCCACCCTGAAACACGATACATGTGTATACTGGAATATTTCTGATGTTTTAGGGATTCTTGTGGTGACATCACATTGCTAGAACAGCTCACTAAGTTTTATCAAAGAAAAATCCTGTGTAGAAGCGGTCGAGATGTCAGAGCAAACTCTGGACACGAAGTCCTAAAACGCAATGCAGCTGGAACACGTCGAGTTGCTGCATCATCTTTACTCAGCTAGTCAGCGCTCTACGAGACAGTGATGGACAGCTTTAGAAGCTGATCTGTTTCTGGAAAGTGTACAGTACTGATGAATAGGTGGACAGAGCTGGACAGACTAAAAGACTAAAGCGCCGCTGTATCTTCTCTTTACACTTCTGTAACTGCACACCTGCCACCATGTCCAGGCACAGAGGACTCGAAAAGGTTTTTACTCGAACAAACGGAGAGTGTGAACACAAAGGAGACGGTTTATTCACCTTTTTTGTGTACAAAAGCAACCCTTGATGGTGAAGCTGAACATGAACTCACACCTTTATGCAGAATATTAAGAATAAACTCTGCTGGGCTTGAACCCACAACCTTGTGGAGAGTGTTGTTTGTATATGAATAAACCCGTGTGGTGGTGGTGGTGCTGGACTCACCGCTGCTGTAGGCGTATGGACTCTCCGCAGATCCGTCCTGCAGACTGTCCAGGATCTCTCCTTTCCCCACATCACTGTCTCCCACCAGCAGGAACTTCAGCAGGTAGTCGTAGCTCTTCACTGGGCTGCCCTGAGAGCCCATCCTGCTCACATCAGAGCCACAAGGTCCAGCAAACCTCCGCGAGGGCCCAGATGTTCACCGTGTGTCATAAAACCGACTAAATGCATCCAAAACCAGCAGCGTCCAAGCTAGCTACTCCAGCTAGCTCACATTAGCTTCGCTCTTCCTTTCTTCCTTCCTTTTGCTTATATTTAAAGTTCAGAGAAACAACAAAGCAAAACACCTAGAAATAAATATATCTGCAGGAGAAGTCACTTTCCTTAACGAGATAATAACCAAACACTGCAAGTTGTATTTTTTCACGTTACAACCTCCTGTATGCTAGCGGCGTTTATTAGCTTTAACTAGCCTACACGCATACTACCTATTTGGCCTGGGAAACAACACTACAGTATTATTATTATTAATGTTACAGTTATTACTATAACTATAATATAAACCCTCAACACATGCACCTCAAATTATGTAGGCGGTTCAAAGGTGTAGAAATGAAACAGCTTATTTGTCTGTTTGCTAATCAGCTAGCATACTCGCTAAGCATTGTTATCTAGCTAACAAACGCATTTCACAAAGCGCATAGTTTGTTGTCGTTTAGAATTTTTTTTTACAGAAATATTAAACATATATATAACAAATCGGAATTCCTTGTCGTATACAGGAAATACAAGAAATTAGGTCTAAAAAATATATATATGTATATATTCGGCTTATTGGCGTACTATAGCGATGCTAATCTTCCTTTAGCTTGCTAACTAGCTGTCAAAATTAATGCATGCGCAAGACACTTATAGCGTACTTCTGTCCAGTCGATGACTCAATGATGAACTAATGAACATTTAAAGGTTTTTTCAAAAAGTAAAAATAATAATAATTCCTTGAAAGACAACGCGGACAGTTACTACATTTGCTAATTCACAGGCTGTCAGGTTTAATATAAGGTTAGCATAAACTAGCTTAGCTGACTAATATTGCTAGCATTTGTGGAGCTTACAGGATTCAACGTAGCAAATGAACCTGCATACGTCGGTGTTTTCCAGGGAATATGTCCACAAATTTCACCTCCAAATGTATGAAAAAATATTGCAGGTCGCTCCAAAATATCCACGCTTATATTTCTGTTATTAAATCTCGGAAATGTCCAGTTTAATGACGTCAATATCCATCGCTCGACTCGGTGCGTCCGTCTGGTCGCCTGCACTGTCAGTTTGTTGTGTTGATTCCCACGAGTCGAGTCTTTGAATCAATTCCTTTACGTTCAGAGCCGACTTACATACGAGTCCTGCATGTCAATCAGTGTAGAATTAGGTAGTTAAAGCAGCTACGTTGTAATTGATGTCTCGTTTTAATCAAAAGTGTTTCCATTGACCGCTATTTGTTTTCTGTTCGTTACTGTGAACAGTGAGCCATATTTTTGTCGCTCAGCATGAATCATCAGGGAGTATCTATCTGTATCGCACAGTATTGTTATCTTGTTATATGAAGGTTTTAAAAACCTGCCTTAATAAGAAAAATAATAAATCACGGGTTAAATATGAGATAAATCCTTCAGGTTGAGCCCGAAACAAAGCAATGAGCCGTTTTGGACCTTAAAGAGTCGACTCTTACGTGAACTGAAAGGAATGATTTGACTCACTGATAAGAGTCGGAATTCCCATTACTGCATACACACGTCTTACAGGTGCATCTCAATAAATTAGAATGTCGTGGAAAAGTTCATTTATTTCAGTAATTCAACTCAAATTGTGAAACTCGTGTATTAAATAAATTCAGTGCACACAGACTGAAGTAGTTTAAGTCTTTGGTTCTTTTAATTGTGATGATTTTGGCTCACATTTAACAAAAACCCACCAATTCACTCTCTCAACAAATTAGAATACTTCATAAGACCAATAAAAAAAAAAAAACATTTTTAGTGAATTGTTGTCCTTCTGGAAAGTATGTTCATTTACTGTACATGTACTCAATACTTGGTAGGGGCTCCTTTTGCTTTAATTACTGCCTCAATTGGGCGTGGCATGGAGGTGATCAGTTTGTGGCACTGCTGAGGTGGTATGGAAGCCCAGGGTTCTTTGACAGTGGCCTTCAGCTCATCTGTATTTTTTGGTCTTTTGTTTCTCATTTTCCTCTTGACAATACCCCACAGATTCTCTATGGGGTTCAGGTCTGGTGAGTTTGCTGGCCAGTCAAGCACACCAACACCATGGTCATTTAACCAACTTTTGGTGCTTTTGGCAGTGTGGGCAGTGCCAAATCCTGCTGGAAAATGAAATCAGCATCTTCAAAAAGCTGGTCAGCAGAAGGAAGCATGAAGTGCTCCAAAATTTCTTGGTAAATGGGTGCAGTGACTTTGGTTTTCAAAAAACACAATGGACCAACACCAGCAGATGACATTGCACCCCAAATCATCACAGACTGTGGAAACAACACTGGACTTCAAGCAACTTGGGCTATGAGCTTCTCCACCCTTCCCCCAGACTCTAGGACCTTGGTTTCCAAATGAAATACAAAACTTGCTCTCATCTGAAAAGAGGACTTTGGACCACTGGGCAACAGTCCAGTTCTTCTTCTCCTTAGCCCAGGTAAGACGCCTCTGACGTTGTCTGTGGTTCAGGAGTGGCTTAACAGGAGGAATACTACAACTGTAGCCAAATTCCTTGGCACGTCTGTGTGCGGTGGCTCTTGATGCCTTGACCCCAGCCTCAGTCCATTCCTTGTGAAGTTCACTCAAATTCTTGAATGGATTTTGCTTGACAATCCTCATAAGGCTGCGGTTCTCTCGGTTGGTTGTGCATCTTTTTCTTCCACACTTTTTCCTTCCACTCAACTTCCTGTTAACATGCTTGGATACAGCACTCTGTGAACAGCCAGCTTCTTTGGCAATGAATGTTTGTGGCTTACCCTCCTTGTGAAGGGTGTCAATGATTGTCTTCTGGACAACTGTCAGGTCAGCAGTCTTCCTCATGATTGTGTAGCCTAGTGAACCAAACTGAGAGACCATTTTGAAGGCTCAGGAAACCTTTGCAGGTGTTTTGAGTTGATTAGCTGATTGGCATGTCACCATATTCTAATCTGTTGAGAGAGTGAATTGGTGGGTTTTTGTTAAATGTGAGCCAAAATCATCACAATTAAAAGAACCAAAGACTTAAACTACTTCAGTCTGTGTGCACTGAATTAATTTAATACACGAGTTTCACAATTTGAGTTGAATTACTGAAATAAATGAACTTTTCCACGACATTCTAATTTATTGAGATGCACCTGTATGTCTCAAGCAGACAAAGGGAGAGAGATAGACAGATCGATATCTGGACAGATAAACAGATATAACGAGAGAGACATACTTATGGAAACAGACAGACTGATACATACAAACATGGATAGATAGATAGATAGATGGATGGATGGATGGATGGATAGATGAATGCTGTTAGTACTGAAACATAGAACAAAATAAAATGGAACAGATACAAGACAAACACATTCTCAGTCTCATCCACTGTTTTTTTTCTCATGCATTTCTTATCTTACTTATCTGAACACACATTCTTGAAATGAAATTTGCTACATTCACCAAACTAGATGGATTTAGATCTACTGCAGAGATAAAAAATGTAGAACAGGTTGAAGAATTATTAGCAATTAGAATTAAATCTGTTTCCTCAGCATTGTTCACAATTACAGTAACACTATTCTGTGATAAGCACACAAAATTACAAAAAAAAAAAAACCCCCAAAAAAAACCAACCCAACAAAATACAAAGATCAGTTCCTCATTTGCGTTGGTCTCCAGACACTTTATGCACGACAGCTGGAGAGGGTTAAGAGGCCAGCGAGAGGTGAAAGGTCACCTGGAACATTAAAGCACAAACATGCTCCCACTTTCCAGAGAAGAGATTAAAAATGCAAATTGCTGTATGAAGCCTTTGTGCCTGGAACGTGTCTGGATTAGAGAAACGTGATCGTCTCATGGGGCATGAGGGGACATCTGGAGAGCTTTGAAAACACACACACACACACACCTCTGAAACGGAAGGCACTCAGTAACTCAAACACACCGAGGTTGTATGATCGCTTTATAAAGATAATATTTTATAATGCAAACATAAATCACTTAGGAATTTATTTTTTACAATCTGATTTGTTCAGCTCTATTAATATGCTAACGAGTCACTGATTGACACAACAGAGAGAATTAAACAACTTGGCACGGGTCATGAAATATAAAGGAAGAGTGTGTGAAGCAGAAATGATTCATTTATAAACGATTCAGTCTGTTTGAACGAACCACTAAAGGTGAATGAATCAGGACTGGTCATTTGTTTTGTTGCCCTGATACAGACGACCCTCATAATCACTAAATCAATACATTATTGTTTCAGATCTTTATCAGTACACTGAGGAGGCTGAGAGTATTTGTAGCTGTGGAAGTGTAGCTGTGGAAATTTAATAACTGCTGACTGTTAAAAATGGGACCTTCTGAAAAATAGAACACATTTAGTAAATGTACCAAAATAGTGTATAATCAACAATAAATCAATAAGATAATATAAAAAAAATAATCAAAATCTTGATTTTTCTTAGTATTTATTAAGACCATGATTAAAATATTAATTAGTGATGCCTGAGTGAGAAATACCGGACCACGAGAGTAAGGTCATTCAGTTAATTAAAAAAAAACAACAGATACACCTCCGATTCCACCTTAAACAGACACCGAGTGCAGGAAGTCAGAGTGTTATCAGGCTGCTCATGGGGTCATGGGGTGTGTAGTAGAGTTCAGGAGAGTCTCAGGTGTGTTTCAATCAGTCTTGGTGCTTTTCTGCCTCCAGGGGTAAATGAGCTCTCCTACAAAAAGCTTCTTACACAATGTGAGCCACGAGTCTCTGGACGAGCACCCGGACGTCTCGATGCGATAACACTGCAGCACTGTACTGCACTGCAGAGGGTTAATCTGCACACACACACACACACACACACACTTAGTTAGATACACTGATCAGGCGTAACACTGTGAGCAGTGAGAGGTGAAGTGAATAAGACTGAGTATCTCCTCATCATGGCACCTGTTAGTGGGTGGGATATATTAGGCAGCAAGTGAACATTTTGTCCTCAAAGTTGATGTGTTAGAAGCAGGAAAAATGGACAAGCGTAAGGATTTGAGCGAGTTTGACGAAGGGCCAAATTGTGATGGCTAGACCACTGGATCAGAACATCTCCAAAACTGCAGAAGAAGTTAACGCTGGTTCTGATAAAAAAGGTGTCAGAATACACAGTGCATGACGGGTCAGGGCTGTCATAATGTTATGGCTGATCGGTGTATAAATATATATAGACAGATAGATAGATAGATAAAGAGCGACAGAGAGAGAGAGATAGACATATTAATAGAAACACAGACAAACTGTAAGATGAACAGACAGGAAACATAAATATGACCATGCAGTATGAAGAGCAGTATGTACGCTATAAGTGTGTTACCTCCATCAGCAGGTGAAGTGGAGCACCGGGTTCTTCATGCAGCACACAGAATTTCACTCCCTCTGAAACATACACACAGTATTCAAATATTCATGAGTGAATATTAATAAATGAATAATAAACATTAACAAGTGTATAATGAACAATAACAAAAATCTAAGAAACATTAATAACTTTAACAAATGTACTATGAATAATAATGAGCATATGATGAATATTGAGTGTATAGTGAATACTAAGTGCATAATGAATATTTATGAGTGTAATGAATATTAATCAGTGTATGTTATAGTGCCATAAACAGAGTGAACATTGAGTAGAAAGGAAATATAAAATATACAAAAGATGAAAACAGCTGGTAAGATTTATTACAAGACAACATTAGCACCAACACTCCAGTGCAATCACTGCTTTATGTAGCTAGCTAGCACAACTGTGAATTGCTAGCTAGCTTTAACTGGCTATGTAAGTTAGCTGTCTTTTTAAAAGCCTAGCTGATTGATGCGTGTTAATGAATGCAAATATTGTGCCATTCTGGATAAACAAGGTTTATAAGCAAAAATATGAGAAGTGAAGGTAACGTGTACGATGCAGTGCAGGTGTGTATGCGTGTGTGAGACGCACCAGCCAGTCTGTACGGCCTACATATACGCAGCCCCATGGCGAACAGAGGGAAGGAGTTGATGAAGTCTACACTGAGGTGGATCAGACCCTGGAACATCACCACCAACAACCGCAGCTACAAACAAACAGCAGCACTCATGAGTCCACAGAGTCCACATCACTGCTTTATAAATAAAACATACATTTCCTCGTGCATTGAACCGTTTCACTCACCAGGGTAAAAACCAGGTAATAAAGAGCGGTGGTGGGAAGCAAAAACAACAGGATGGTGAAGAGCAGAGTCCCGAGAAACAACTACAGAAGAAGAACAGAATAAAAGACAAAAATATATAAACCACAATACAGCAAATATGATCCGAGACACAGAAATAACCCTTGGTGCTGACTGTCAGAGGAAAATAATCAACGAAGGGTGAAGCAGAGTTATTTTTCACCGTGATCATTTTCTTTTAATGTAATTTTACTAAGAAAATGCAATAGCTTTAACCTCCTCTGTGCTGAGCTACAGCTTCATTCCTGACACTGGAGACTCCTTCCACAAATATCACATAAATAACTTCCTATAAAGAACAAAGTCCTTTCTATTCCATGGAGTAAAATAGTGTAAGTGTGTAAAATAAGTGTGTTACCTGGTCCAGGTCATAGGAGCAGGAGTCCACACGCTGTCTCAGGACGTTCCACTTTTTTCCACGGAAAAGCCTCCAGAGAGACGTCAGGCCGTAGATCTTCAGGCAGTAGAGCCTGCAGAGAGACAGACAGCTCACAACATACATATCTTTTCTTTCTTAACTCTTATGCAAAATTTTAAAAAGCATACCAAGGTTATTTGAATGTTATCAAGGTCGTCACAGAGGATTTATTGCACAACCAACATTTCTGTGCTATAATAATGTCCAGAAGAGGTCAATGAAGGCCTTACAACTGTGCATTTAATCATCATTTAATCAGCTCCCGGCTGCTAAGGTAAGAAACCAATCAGAAAAAAGGATCAACCAATCAGAATCATGTACGGACCCACTTCCTGTTTTACACAGCGAGACATCGACGTGACAATCGATGAAGTATTGCTGGAGGAGAAAAAGAAGCATAGCTCTGGTTTTATGAGAGAAAATGTCATTTCACTTCTATTACTAGCTTCTATTGTCATTTTTTAGTCAAACTGTCAAGAAAGTGTTTTATTATTAATAGTCTAAGGCTGGCTGATGGTAGCTCACGCCTTAAATGATTAAACAGCAAATTAGTGTCATCATAGCTGACACCCAAAATGTGAGCATGTCACATTTATCATTAGAATTATTCAGACCATGTGATGAATTCTTCATCAGTCAAAGAAATACATTTTTAGATATACACTAAGAATACTGTACAATCGTATTTCAACTTCACAGCATTCTTTATTCTCAATATTTAATATTGTAAAAGTGGGGGGCATGGTGGCTTTGTGGTTAGCACGTTTGCCTCACACCTCCAAGGTTGAGGGTTCGATTCCTGCCTCCCCCGTGCCTCGGGGGTTTCCTCCCCCGGGCCAAAGACATGCATTGTAGGTTGATTGGTATCTTTAAATTGTCCGTAGTGTGTGATTGCGTGTGTGAATGAGTGTGTGTGTGTGCCCTGCGATGGGTTGGCACTCTGTCCAGGGTGTATCCTGCTTGATGCCCAATGACGCCTGAGATAGGCACAGGCTCCCCGTGACCCGAGAATAGATCGAATAAGCGGTAGACAATGAATGAATATTGTAAGTCACAGAGTCTCCAGAAAGAAAAGAACAAATGCTGCCCTCTGCTGGTGGTTTATCAGCATGAATATTTCCAAATGCTCCAGTTTTCACACTCTGTCTACAATATAGAGCGAGAGTTTCGGTATTTTTTGGACATCTTTCTGAAAGCACCTATAAACACCTATAAACTCTAACCTGGCCTTGTATTTGTCATTGAATTGTTGCAAAAAAAACAAGACTATCAGGTTCTACCACATCTTCTTATCTCCTTACTAAAGAAGCACAAAGGTTTGAGGACACCAACATTGACATTTTATATGGTCATTATTCCTGAGGTTCTTTACAGAATAAAAACCAAACCAAGTTTCTTTCTCTCTCTCTTTCTAGGTGCACTATGTAGAGTATGTTGGATTCGTTGTATAGATTCATCCAGAATTGATGTGATCCCCCTCTCCTGGATTTAACGCTAGTTTTTTTTGTTTTGTTTTTAAATTAGATTATTTTTAAACTAAACACTAATGTCTCTGCTGTCTCCTGTATCTGAGAGTTCTTTTGTTTCCAGTTTCAGGGTGGGACTTCCTGTACATCCTCCATCTATATCGTCACTGTGCCAACAGTAAGTTATGTAGATGTCATCTTGTCACGCCTTACCTGGCTCCATACACATAAAAGCAGTAGATGTGGAAGGTCAGAAGCGCCACAATGTCCGACAGCACGGAGAGGGCAAAGGTCAAGCCCAAGCATGCGGACAGTCCGACGTACCACAGGATCATTTCGATAAAGGGAGACATCAGACGGATGTAGCCTGAGGACGCAAAAGATGGTTGAACCATGATGTCAGAGTTTATTTTTAAATCCTAATCAAATAACAATCTATTTAAACCATTTTGCAATCACTGGGTATGGATGGAGTAAGAGTAGAAATAATCTGTTTAGTTTACTATTTCCCTATTTTATCCCTAATGAGAGGTGAGGAAAATCTCCCTGAGGTGATATGAGGAAGAAACCTTGAGAGGAACCAGGCTCAGAAGGGAACCTCATCCTCATTTGGGTGACACTGGACAGTAAATAATGTAAATGTAAATAATGTCCTTTCTACAACAGCAACCAGGAGCTCTTGAGGAACTAAAAGGTCAGTGTAGGAAGGGATATAAAAAAAAAAAAAAAAAAAGTGATAATATGCACTATATTGCCAGAAGTTTCAAATCATTGAATTCAGGTGTTGTTTTTCAGGGGTTGGGCTCGACCCCTTAGTTTCTAGTGAAAGGAACTCTTAATGCTTCAGCATACCAAGACGTTTTGGACAATTTCATGCTCCCAACTTTGTGGGAACAGTTTGGGGATGACCCCTTCCTGTTCCAACATGACTGCACACCAGTGACCAAAGCAAGCTCCATAAAGACATGGATGAGCGAGTTTGGTGTGGAGGAACTTGACTGTCCTGCACAGAGTCCTGACCTCAACCCCATAGAACACCTTTGGGATGAATTAGAGCGGAGACTGCGAGCCAGGCCAAAACTGGGATGTCTGCCTTTACATGCACATGAATGTAATATGGAGTTGTCCCGCCCTTTGCAGATATAACAGCTTCAACTCATCTGGGAAGGCTTTCCACAAGGTTTAGGAGTGTGTTTATGGGGATTGTTGACCGTTCCTCTAGAAGTGCATTTGTGAGGTCAGGCACTGATGTTGGACGAGAAGGCCTGGCTCGCAGTCTCCGCTCTAATTCATCCTCTACTCTCTGTGAAAGAACAGTCATCACTCACTGATCCACAGGTGGATATGGTAGAGGAAGAATCTCCCCAGAACCTCATCTAGAGCACGGTTCATCTTCAGACCAGCGGGGGCACCCATCAGCCACTCCAGCAGCTCCTGGAGCTCCTTGGCTACGTGCTGGAAAACAAAACCAAACAGCTTTACCCGTTTATATTACAAACGGCTTAGTATCTAAAACATCCTGTTTCTACTGTAAACCTTCATGTTTATAACATCTACAGAGTTCATTTCCACATGCAGAAGAACCCAATGCTGCTCCTCTACATTTAGATCTTAATAAAATCTGATTAGAAACGAATAGTCTGTAAGACTTTAGAACTTAAACACGTTATAACAGCCCGTGTGTAGATTGCTGATGACTGACAGGTGATATGTTATATTACGACACCAGTTCTGCATCATCGAGGCAGGATTTCTTGTTGGTCAATGCCTACATACCTGATGTTTAAACCTCGCCCCCCTGGTTCTGATTCAAGACAGCCGTTAAACACTGCAATCAGGTTTAGTGGTGTGTCAACAAGCTTCTATCTTTGTGTGTTGTGTTGCGAGTGTAAACAGTGCTCACATCTGCAGCCGGCACTAAGGTGTTAGCAAGCTTGCTGATACGGTTCTCTCTGTAGAGCCACGAGATCAGCAGCAGTCCCAGAGCTATATCCACAAAGAGCGACACAAACATGTTCGCCTTCCTACAGAGAGAAGAAAACACAAACACGCCACAGAAAGTTTAGATCGTGTATAAAAGACATTTTTAAAAAGAATAGAAAAATAAAGGGTTCGAATCTCGGACCTCATGAAGTCCATGTGCGTCGTGGCTTTCCGGGTCGAGAAGACGGTTTGGAAATGATCCGTTCTGTATCCTGCCTGAACGCAGGTGGACAGCTTGCTCGAAATAAAGCGGGCTGGCCAAATATTCAGAACCCTGTATAAAAAAAGGGGTTCACATTTGTAGCATCATAATACAACCACCAGAGTAGAAATGAGATCAGATCGAAAATAAGAATCATTTAAGAATTATTTTTCAGAATGCTTATAGACCTGAACGAATTGTACAATTACAAATACACCAAAGTTTCTCAATTTCCACCCAATGCAATTCAGTGCAATTCACCTCACGGCCATCAGAAGGCACTAAAAACGCCAGCTGTTTAATATTTAAATTATTATTATTATTAAAGTAATAATAAAGGTGCAAGTTATAATTGATGACAATATTTTTTTTGACTTGCAATAAATAAATCTGTTCGATAATACACATTAAAATCTGTGAGTTCCATGCGAAGTATCTGCCTAGTTTTCTTATTTCAGAACTTTGTTAAAATGTCTGGTCCAAAAACAAGGTACTATTAATTAAAACAATGTGTTGGAGTCAACACTTTAAACTGCATTTTAACGAATAAATGAGTGATATTCCACTTTCTCTTTCTAACTTTCAATTTAAAATTGTGCTAAATATTGGATATTGTTATGTATGGTATGTGTTGTAGTATGATATATGTGTTTAAAAACATAAAACACGTGACTAAACCTCTTTGCGTGACACACACAGTGTATGTTCTCTAATCCCGGCTCACCTCAAGCCCCACAGCCATTTCCACCAACACACCAGCATGGTAAGGAGCATGCAGATGGGAACGGAAGCCTGTTTGACCAATTCCACGATGATGCTCGCCTCCCTGCCGTCCGACTGCCAGTGGGTCAGCTTCAGTGGCCCGTCGTCGTACTTGTCAAGGAGGAACAACGGCTCGCTTCGGGAAACCGTGTGAAAAACCGCACGTAGCTCTGAAGACTCCACATCAGCGCCGTTTTCAAGGACGGGATGAAGCTGTGAGAGCATAACCTTCCTCTGGTCATAATGAACAAAGATGATTTTGTCTTCCTCATCGCTTGCCGGTGCGTGGCCGTTTTTGCACACCACCTCACAAGCAAAGCCTCTCTTACCGGGTTCACGGCTCAGCTGCAGCCAGCGTGAGTAAGGGAAGATGGTGCTGAGGTCCTTCAAGAAGCTATCCATTTCCTTCTTGCCGTCCTTGGATAAGCTCCACGACCCGAGAACGGTCAGATCCACCTGAATCTGGCTGCGCAAATCGCTCAGGTACTTCTTCACCTGGCCAGGTATGAAGGGGTAGTGAACGACGGTGAGCACCACGGCAGTGTCTTGGCCCGGGATCCAGCGACCCACCAGCAGACCGCTGTCAGCCATGTTGCAGCATCGCGGGAAGAAAATCTTCAGCACCATGACTGCACTTAAAAAAAAAAAAATCTCCTAGTGACTAAAACCTGTTGATGAAACACAGAAACGTACCTGAATGAGTTATTGTGAATAACAGAAATGGATTGCAGTCAATTATCATTTACACCTTTGCCTATTTTTTTTTTTTAATTGACTGACTTCTAATGATCTGAAATAAAAATTCAGGAGAAATATTTAACATTAAACTCACATGTTTCAGCCACAATAATTAGCTTGCAGTTTATATGATAAACTCCTGTCCTCCTAATAAGTTATTAGAACAATAAGCTAGCAGTTTAAAGGATTCATTATTATAACTAGGAATAACCCGAGTTGTCTCTTAATGCCGTGATATCGTAAAAACCGCGATATTTTCACGTAGCGCAAAAACGTCACTTATTCACACCACTAATTACAGACAGATGATTGATTTGCAATTAACCAACCAAAAACAACACACTTAGTTTGCTTTATATATATATATATATATATATATATATATATATATATATATATATATATATATATATATATATACTCAACAACAACAACAAAAAATCAAGTGCTTACCCAAATGTCCCCTTTTTGTCCTTCACATATTGGATCCTACAGCCGTTTCTATAGAAACCAGAAGCCTCCAGCAAAAATGCCATCGATTTTGTCCTAGATGTTGAACTAACTGTCTAACGCTTGCTACATAAACCTAAAAATATTACACATTTAAATAGGTAATTAAGAGGAGAGACGGTTGTACGCATTCAAGCTAACGCTAATTTAACAAGTTAGCCAACTTTCTAACCGTTCAGTAAGACATTAGCTTTAAATGCTAAGTAAGATACAATTTAACATGCTATAGAGCAGAGGGTACACTCAGAACAGCTCTAGCTATGCTGCGTCCCAAATGCCTCCGTCATCAACTTCGAGTGCACCAGAGCTAGCGCGATAAGAACTACTACTTCTACCCTATATAGTACACCTACTTAGGAAATCTAGAGACATTTTGTATTACAGCCCGAAGCCATTTTGTTAAAGAGTGCGTCGCAAAACAGGCGCCGGATAAAACAACATCCCAAAACTTGAGTTCCGACATGAGTTTTAAAAATTAAATACAATCTAAATATGCGGAAATATGCAAATAAATAAATAATAAGAATATAAAAATAAAGGTTTAAATTAAAATGTTTTATGCTCTCTACTGCATGCATTGGATATTGACTATGTATATAATTAAAGATGCCATTGAGATGCCTGTACATAATATTTTAGGTTTTAATTCATAAGTAAATTCGCAATTTCTTGGAAAAACTTACACACAGGTTCACCATGACCTACAATGGATCATGTTATATTAAATTACTACTAAAATACTGCATTTTCTAATTAATTGTCATTACAACCCATAATAAACGTGCAATATTTCAGTATTTTAGATGAAGTTACTTACTTGTGTGTCCAGTCGAGACTCCAGCAGTCACTCTGGTCAAAGAAAGTTAAATGATACTGCAAGAAAAAATGCGCGCTTTTTTTCTGCAGCCTTTTGTCAGTGATAACAAGCTGCAGGAGATAAGAGTGGAGTTTGGGTGGGAACTAAAGACACATGTAGCCTGTAGAGTTTTTTTTTTTTGTTTTTTTTTGGGGGGGGTGTTACAAAAGATTAAACAGATTATTTAAAAAAGAAAAAAATATATATTTCTTTATTTCTTTCAAATGTAAGTATTTTTGGGACACTGTGGGATCCTCAGAAGAAATACATGGATTACACTGTACATGGATCAATGATAGAAAAAGAAGTACCTTTTTTTTTTTTTTTTTTTTTTTTAAAGAATGTATATAAAAGTATTTTATGCAACTGATCAAATATCAAAATATTATAATATTTAAATATAAATTTATTATAATAAAATATTGATGTTCTTATGTTAATAAATGTATTTTTTTCGGGGGGGGGGGGGTTAAAAAATAAATAAATAAAATAATCATAGCAGGATTAAAGGTAAGATTAGGAATATCTTTTCAACTCTTATTGGCAGCTGCATATTTTTGATGTTTGGTTTTTATTCTTATTCTACTTTATAATCTGTATTATGATAATATGCATTACACTTTTCAGTTCTAACACCCTGAAACTCTAATGTTTAAGTCTATATATTAATTTAAAGCACTTGGATGCAAACATGTGCACTTGACTGCACAGGATTCTAGGGGGAAATGACCAGCAGGTGGCGATGTGCAACAGGTTTTGTGTGGAAGTTCAGGTTGTCATACACAGAACTTTTTTCTAGTTAGATCAAAACGCTCACTACTCATCTGAGAATCCTTCAGGGTCAAGGGTCATCCCCTTCCCTGGACAGCCTCGTTAAGGGAACAAGGGGAAGGTGAGAGTGAGGGAGGTGTTAGGAGTAAGGGAAGTCATTAGGATGTAACAACCCCAGAGAAGGAGAGTAAAGAGAGAGTGTATTGAACTGGGGTAACAGGCAGAGAATGTAAGAGTCTTGGTGGGTCTTTACGTGTCCTTGAGGCCAACTTCCCTGAAGAAGCTGCTCGGATGTGAAATGTTTTGCTCTAACCATAAATAAGTCCAGCTATCATGACTCAACTTCCAGAAAACTGCATATGGATGAGTCAGAATCTTCAAAAACAGGATGTGAGAAAATTTGCATGGATTTTTCTCCTTCTCCTAAGCCACAGAATGAACATTAATTAATAAGATAAATAAGGTATAAAATACAGCAGATATTCCTTCTCTCCTGGCTACTTCAAGCTTTTACAGCATTCCTGAGAGAGGTCTAATGGTCCACGATGGTATACATACACTATAATGCCAAAAGTTTTGGGACATCTGCCTTTACATGCACATGAATGTAATATGGAGTTGTCCCGCCCTTTGCAGCTATAACAGCTCCAACTCTTCTGGAAGGGCTTTCCACAAGGTTTAGGTTTAGGAGTGTGTTTATGGGGATTTTTGACCGTTCCTCTAGAAGCGCATTTGTGAGGTCAGGCACTGATGTTGGACGAGAAGGTCTGGCTCGCAGTCTCTGCTCTAATTCATCCTAAAGGTGTTCTATGGGGTTGAGGTCAGGACTCTGTGCAGGACAGTCAAGTTCCTCCACACCAAACTCGCTCATCCATGTCTTTATGGAGCTTGCTTTGTGCACTGGTGTGCAGTCATGTTGGAACAGGAAGGAGTCATCCCCAAACTGTTCCCACAAAGTTGGGAGCATGAAATTGTCCAAAATGTCTTGGTATGCTGAAGCATGAAGAGTTCCTTTCACTGGAACTAAGGGGCCGAGCCCAACTCCTGAAAAACAACACCTGAACTCAATGATTTGGAGGGGTGTCCCAAAACATTTGGCAATATTAGTGTATTTCTTTGGAGAGTTGAAACATAACAAATCACCACAGAATCTCAGAACACAGTGAATCCGACAACAAGAATCATTACGCCATCTTAGGAAATGTCTAAAGACGGGCTGCTCAGAGAACGGTGCGCTTTGAGGACATGTGCTTTCTAAATATATAGAAATGTAAGAGATTTAAAAAGGATGTTGACAAGGATTAAAACAGTAACAATACACCAAATATGTGTTTGTGTTTAGTTAATAGAGTTGGGATAGAAGTTTGATGAACTGCTATTTTCTATTTTTTTAATTGCTATTTAAACTTTCAGCAGGTCTTCAGTTGTCCTGAAGAAAGGGTTACAATGAGCAGACTTATATGGCCCCAACAACATAAATCATCCAGTAAACTGTTAAGAAATCCTTTATGAATCATTGTACAAGTCATGACCACATCATCCTGCCTTGTGTGTGTGTGTGTGTGAGAGAGAGAGAGACACCTGGGTTCTCTGAGAATTTATCTTTTCTATCAGCAAAAACAGACATAACCCAGAAGTCATGTGATGGCCGGTATATACTGTAATACACAGAGCCGGAAGATGCTGAGTGAGTGATTTACAGAAAGGGCTGAAAATATTCCTCTTAATAACAGTACCAGAAAATGGTTCCTCAGAGTCACAGAAGAACTGCTTATGAACATTTGGATTAGAAGCTAATTCCTAAATATCGATGTTCCCGGAAGGTCTTTTCAAGAGCGTGGAAATAATTTCCCAGATTACAGAATTCCTGTGTGGTGTGGAATTCTGAACTGTGATTGGTCAGAAGCTGCTGATTACTGCCTGTCACTTCATGATGGTGTTTGGTGTTTTGTTTTTGAGTAGCAGAAGTAGTCATGTGGTTTAGAGACACTTCCTGTATTTCCTGTAACCGTCCCTTTAACAGGACTGCATCGTCTTTTTAAATTCCTGGAAAGACTTTTATTTGCACACACCTGAATTTCTCAGAACTCTTCTTCCTGTCGCACTCTGAAAAGCAGAGAGAAGAAAACATTTAACACTTTCATTTGCATCACTAGGGACGTGGTAAAAGGTTCTACATACAACCTCACAACAGTGTCCCCTGATCAAGGACAGAACCCTTACGGTTTTCCAAAGAACCTGCGAAGAAACTTTTTTTTCCCTCTAAGAACACATCTTCACATGAAGTGACCCGACTAGTAAAAAGTTAACGCACCAAGCAAACTGCTTGAGAAACTCCTCACTTCTCCTCTTAGAACCCTTATACTTACTCATTTACCCACCGTAAAGGATCCTAGAGAAAAATCTCATGGTGTTGTGAAAGTGATAGGAATTGAATTTCCAGGCACTGACTCGAGTTGAAAGAAACAAAGCACAAAAGCAGACAGAGGGGTCAAATTCCAACAGACTCCTCTACATAACAATCCATCATGCTAGATGTGCAACAGGTAGAGCGTTACGATAAAGGAAGGGCGCCGACGTGTTTTTTATGGTTTGAGAGTTGAAGGTAGGTCATGTGACTTCTGTTGAATGTGAAAGTGACCGAAGGAAAAGAGACTGAATATAAATCTTATTTTTGTATTCTAAATAAAGCGTCCTATCGTGCTGATTAAAAGAAATGAAATGAAAGGTCTGCGGGAAATTTCTCGGAAACATAGACAATAAATATATTTAAACACTTGAACCTGGATTAAGTAAAAGTTTAGCTGAACTTAATTTTTTTGGGGAAATGACAGAAATTCTCCTCGAAGCTAATCCAGGCAGATAATCAAAGTGACCGACGGCGTAAGATCTTAACCACCAATAAAGTCGGTTTGCTGTGTCATGTTTGGGTGGAGCTTAAAAGCATACATCTGAACACAAAGGAGAACAAACACTAAATGTCTCTGCTGTCCAGAAATGAAACTAACAGCGGTTCTGATCTCATTATAGCCTGTTTATAGCCTGTGTTATAACACAACAGTCTGGTGATACCACACGGCATGAACTGCACATGACCTCCTGCATCTACCTCCTCCTGCACCAGCTCGGCATAAAAGTATCTGATCTGAGATCTTAATGGTGTACGAACAGATACGGTCATGATTAGGAGAAAAAACCAAAAATTTTTTCAGGAAACACTGACATCTGCTGGTAAGATGGTGAAAAACAGCTGCACTTTCACTTTCACTTTCCTGTAAAACAAGTGTGAAATGATAAGACAGAGACCACACACACAGATATATACACACAATCATGCACACACACACACACACACACACACACACACACACACACACACACACACACACACACACACACACACACACACACACAGCTTTTATCCCCACTGTGGCCCAGTAACTTCTTCCTCTAGTTACCTGTTCAGGTTCATGCATGCAAAACTAACTAACTAACTAACTAAATAAATAACTAAATAAATAAATGAATAAATAAAGGATCAAATGAAAACCTTTTTAAACAGCTGTCACATCTGCAGTGCATCAGGTTTAAGGTGAAATCAAAAGGAATGTTAAAAAAATTAATTTATAATATTTATATCACACTTATTATTATTATTATTATTAATAATAATAATAATAATAATAATAATAATAATAATAATAATAATACAAAATAAAATAAAGGAAGATACAAAAAATATTTAACAGAACTAACCTGTATGCTTTGTAAAAGTAAATTCTGTTAAAAATATTATCAATAATAATAAAAATAATTCTAAATAATAAATAAATAATAATAATTCTTAAATGCAGCATAAATCCAACATGTGGGGTTTGAAAGCTAATTTATATGCAAACATATTGCAATAAATGACAAAAATCCCAATTTCCCCAAAAGGACACATTTGCTTAGAAGTGAGCCACATGTTCAGAGGAACTGCAGTTACTCATGCGATGCTTGCTGTGATCTAATCTGATATGCCATATGTAAAAGAGGGATGTCCAATCCAGCGCCAAGTAAACACACGCATTTCTGAGAAACTCCACAGAAATGAAAGCAGCGATATGCAGTAAGGCAACTTGACTCAAACTGACTAGAGATGCCTTTGTGTGTGTGTGTGTGTGTGTAAGGCATTTCAGTTTCACAATGAAATCATTGTTAAAAGCAGCTGTAAAAGAGAAATGACTACATGTATGTACACGTCCTAATGCACACACCTCAAGGCTCATCTTACTGTGTGGCGTGCCATAATTGACCTTGATAGGTCCATAACTGACCTGTATTTACTGTCTCATGTTTGGGTGGAGTGGCCTGAACACACAGCAATTCACAAAAGACTACAATTAAACGTCTCCACAGCCCAGAAATGAAACTAACAGCAGCTCTGTTCTCATTACAGCACTTTTAGCCGTTATAACGCAATAGTCTGGCGACACGACATAGTGTGAACTTCACAGAAATTTCTGCACAAATATCCGCTCGAATAAACATGATGCACAAATAGATACAGCGACATATGATAATCTCCTGCAGTGACACAAGATGAAATGAAACTTGGATAATAAAGCGTGGTGTATGAAGCAAAACTTTACAGAATTAATGTAATTAAACTATAACGCTGTGAATGTTTGACATGCAGCTTTCTGAGTCTCATATTTTATTATTCTTTTTTTTTTCTTTTATTTTTATCTGCATGCTACTTAGGAGCTACTATAGGGCCATAGGATTTAACACACTGTATGTATGCTCCAATAGGCATGCACACACACACACACACACACACACACACACACACACAGAGAAACACATACATTATAAATGTCCAAAGGTTTGTGCACCCCTGAGTTCCTGTCGAACACTACACACCAGATTTCAGTAGTCAGTGTTTCAGTCCATCCTAAAGGTGTCCAGGGCTCTGTGCAGGACAGCTGTTTCACCTCCACGCCATGTTTTTGTGTACTGTTTCCTGCTGGAACAGGAGTCTTGGTTTCAGTGAAAGAGCTGAAGAGAAATTCAACAGAAATGCTGTTCGGAAAAGAATCAGATATGAGTGCAAGAGTAAAGGGGTGCACAAACTTTTGGATATATAATGTGCATCCATGTAAAGGTGCATTGATAAATAAAGAGAAAGGGAGCATGTTTTTCTGGCACACAGGCGCGTTCACGTACTCGGTTGCCATGGCAGCCAGGGATCGCGTGTTGGCAGGGTGTCGCGCGCACTGCGGTTGAAGTAGAGCTTCACGATTTCAGAGAAGAGCTTCAAGCTAAAGCGAAAGCAAACTTTCCGAGAAACGCAGTGTGTGTGTGTGTGTGTGTGTGTGTGTGAGAGAGAGAGAGAAAGGGGTGGTGCTTAAGCTGCTTTATAACGCTGCTACGCTCCTATGCTCAGATTCACGCGAGGACCGCAGGCTTCAAAAGCTAATGGAGTTAACGGAGTGTGTTGTGGAGTTTATACACATCCCGGTCAGACGCCATGTTCCCCCGGTCTCCTGCTCACTGTTACACACTGTGAACGGTAAGAGTGCCGAGATGATTTTTTTTTTTTTCCCGCCCGCCCCGCAAACCCAAATCGCCTAGACACGAATAACTGGAGCCAGATAGCCGCGGTGAATGTGTGCGTGTGTGTGCGTGTGTGTGTGTGTGTGTGTGCCAGGCTTTAGCACAGGTCTAGAATCTGAATTTAATCGATCACTGTTAATATAATCTGAGTTAATATTTGACTTGGTTGTTAGAGTCGAGGCTCACCGCAGATAAACTTTTCACCGTGAAAACAAAATGTTCTGCAAGTTCCTGGAAAAGGCTTTGAGGAGCGCCTCCTGGAATTTTATGAAACCTAAACCCAATACGTCCTAAAAGAAACACTGTTGTTGCTAAGTTTTCTTTAGGGGACAAAGTCCTGTCTGTTCCCACAGGGACGAATTCTTAACACTGCGGATGAAATTTCAGACACTGTGAGATGTTCCAACATCAACTTTATCTCCATGTAGACTGGTGTGTTGTAAGCTGTACCCAGATTTGAGGTCAACTGTGCACAGAATGCTTTGTTCGGCTTAGAGTGGTTTTGTTCTTATAAATGTAATAGACTTGGTTGGAATTATTCAAGTTTAAAAAAAAAAAAAAAAATCCCTTTAAGAGTGTTTTGGACATGTCTGTAGGAGTCAGGAGGGAGTTGATTATTTTAGCCTTACTCAGACAGTGTAATTATAGGTACTGGCCTCTAGCTAACATCCAAACCTCAGAGCGCTGCCAGATATGTAAATCCTGATAATCTTATTCAGTTCCAAACGTCATTTAATTAGAATCAGGGATGTGGTAGCTTAGTGGTTAAGGCATTGGACTACTGATCAGAAGGTTGTGTGTTTGAATCCCAGGTCCACCAAGCTGCAACTACTGGGCCCCTGAGCAAGGCCCTTAACCCCAAAAAATGCTCAGTTGTGTATAAAAAAATGAGATGAAAATGTAAGTTGCTCTGGATAAGGGTGTCTGCTAAATGCCAGAATCAGCTACACTTTAAAAACAAATCCTTTCCATTTCCAGTGAAATGGGAACTCCAGCACTGCTCCTGCTACTGATCTGAAACTAAAGGAAACAGAAAGTGAATTCAGATAGTTCAGACAGTCATTTGCATCTTGATTTGAATATGAAACGCATATCGAATTTGACTTCAAGGCGGTTTAATGTCTGAAATCACAGTCCTGTTCACCTGACTCACATACTTTCTCTTTCCTCCCTCCCGTCAGACCTCAGAACCCTCGCCTAGATGACCTTTATGACGCTACGCTATGGAAGACAGCGCCAGGAGCTGGTCTTCCCTGTAGGATGGTAGCGCACGGCGCCGTGGAAGACACGTCAGGCACTTCAGCGGATCGCCGAGCCCCGCACTTGCACACGGAGAACCGCACTCACTTCCGGTCTTTCAGGAGTGAGAGTGACTTCAAGACCATTGTCGAGACCACAGCCATGCTGGAGGAAAGTGGGTTCTACTGGGGGCCCATGACAGTCGAGGAGGCCCACCACAAGCTCAAGAAGGAACCTGTGGGAACTTTCCTGATACGGGACAGCCAGCAGAAGGACGTTTTCTTTACGCTGAGCTACAGGGCTCCTTCGGGTCCGGTCAGTGTTCGGATACACTTCCAGAGCTCTCGCTTCAGCTTGATGGGGAGCAAGGAATCGTTTGATACACTCTTCCAGCTGCTGGAACACTACTCCAGCTCGAGAAAGAAGAGCCTGCTTCGTCCGTACAGGAAGCAGCGTGTACGCTCGCTGCAGGAACTCTGCCGCAAACGGATTATGGAAACGTCCGGAGCACAGGCTATCAACCAACTTCCGGTCAATTCCATCGTCAAAGACTTCCTCCGCTCTTTTCCGTATCGGCTCTGAAGGCTCGGACGCATTAACGTACCGCTACGGAAACACGCTTGGCATATTTGACGGTTCCGCTCAGGCACTTTGTAGCACCATTTGGAAAGACTTGAACAGTTGGAAGTTTACATCGTCGTTGAATGTTTACACTATTATGCAGGAAGTCCGAGTGCTTCCTGTGATTCTATTTTTGCCATGCAAAAAGCTATATTTCTCTACCAATATTTTTACAAAAAAAAAATAATAATAATAATAATAATAATAATAATAATAAAAAACGTATTTTTAAACCATTGAAAAAACACATCTGGCTTTTTTTTTCTTGTTTTATTCGTCACTTGTCTACACTGGTAGGGGAAAAGGCAAAAAAAATATCGGAATATTAGATTTCCACTGACAGCCAAAGCGCACACAATGAACATTGTTTCTATCACGAAAATCTCAAGTTGTACTTTCACTTGAGAAACTTTGAGGAAAACAAAGCTATTCTTGAAGATCCTTTAGGAGTGCTGCCTGGAATTTCAGGAAGCTTAAAACCTCCCAAGAGAATGAGCGGAATCTTTATGCTTTTACAGATACATAGAGATGAGTAAAACCTCTCCTGTTTAAACCCTATACGTCCCACAGTGTTGAATTTCATTGAGTAAAAGAAAATTTCAGACGCTATTTCGTCACCCAAAAACACTGCTCCATCACACACAGTGCGGCAAATCGATCAGAAAACAAATCCAAATAGAACGGAAAAAATTCCATTCAGTAAACTTTACTGGTTCCAGTGTATTTGGTCTATATTCAATGCCCTTCTTAGTAATTTTGTCACTCAACTGAAAGTGGATCTAGCCCGTCCCGAGAATAGGGAAATGTTCTCACTATGTCATTGTTACTCTCATGCTTTTGTTTAAAGACATCCTCGTCGTCTAGATTACGTCTCTCGATGTACCTGCATTCCTGAAATGACACACGTGCTAGACTGACTCATTTGTGTAGAAGCAGGATAAAGGGGCAGAGCTTCAGTGACCGTAATCTCTTCATGGCTCAGACACACATTTACAAGAAATAGAGGGCGGGCGGAGCCTGTTAAGGAACACACACACCCCGCACACACTCACAGTGGCAATAAATTGCTTTACTCAGAAAGTGAGTAAGACCGAGATAAGGCTTTGTGTCTTGGGTGTTGCCGTACCGTAAACTCTAGCTAATCAGTGGTAATAGTGTTTGACGCAGGAGGAAGTGATTTCTTTCACTCAGATCTGGTCGCTGTGTACATCGAATGTTTCCTGGGTTGGAAGGAAAGGAAAGATACGCTATAGTTACCGATGAACATTTATACATTTCTCTAAATGGTGAAATATTTAATAGTATAGATAACAGATATAGATAAATAGGTGTAGAAGTTTGTTTTAGTGGTTGTAGAATATTTTTTCCCTTGGTTTTTTTCTTTTAAAATAGATTTGAAAGTTTTATGGTATACATTTTTTTTTTATAAGCTGTACAACATACTGTACAGTTGGAGAATTTTATTTTAAGTCATTTTTAAAGTTTTTTTTAAATAGATTTTTAAATTTAATGGTTAAAGTTTTATAGTTTTTATATATTTTGTAAAAAAAAAAAAGTTATAATTTTTTTTTATAGCTGTACAATATACTGTACAGTTAGAGATTCTTTAAGTTTTTTTTTTTTAGCTTAGATTTTTTTTTACATTTTTAGATTTAGTGGTTATAGTTTTATAGTATTTTATTTTTTAAAAGTTGTATACATTATTTTACATAGCTGTAGAATATACTGTACAGTTGGAGAATTTTATTTTAAGGAATTTCTTTTGTTGTACGGGATTTAAAAAAAAAAAAGCATATATTTTTCAATTTATAAAAGATGTTTTTTAAGAGGAAAGATTTATATAATAAGATTTATTTTTAGCTTTTAATCTTCCTCTTTCATCGTAAAACATCCTGACATCAACGACTCGGCCATTCTAATGGTTTTATAAGACGCAGCTTATCTTCCTGAATTGTTTTCCCCATGAACATGCCTCTGAGTCGATGTTACTTACAGGTTCTGCAATGACAATGACAGCGTATGAATTTCTTGTGACTCATGAATGAGTTCTTGAAAGCTTCCTGCTTCTTCTCCTTCTTTTTTTTTTTCTTTTTTTTTGAATCACCACACTATCTTGAAAGCGTAAGTGCTTACTGAGAAGCACCCCAGGGTGAAACTGAGTGTGGTGGCCCGTGACGGAAATCTGCTTGAGAACAAAGCAGCTGTGAGTTATCTTTTTCGAACCTTTCAGGGTCTGGATTGGTATCTTCCGAAGAAGTCAAACCAATGTGAGAGTTCTGGTAAAAGATTTCAGACGAAGAGAGACTCGCCGGATTTTATTTCTGAGTATAATCATAACCATAATCTATAAACAGGTGGAACAAAGTCTGTGTCGAGTTGCGAGTATGCGCACGCTTTTCACAGCATTCTGAACATAAATAAATAAATTAAAATAAATCAGGACGGTTGGAATAAAGAAAATTGATTCCATTTACATCATCGGTTAGTTTAATTTCCAAATATAATTACATTTTGTTTTCAGGAAACTGAGGCCTTGTGAAAAACAAGCTTCCGGATTGAACCTTAAAATATTTAGGAAATAAATCCACCTTTTATTCACTGTATAAAGCACCGAAGAATACATAAATGAATTTCAAGCTTTTCTCAAGCCCCAAGAGGTTTCTCTGTGTGTGTGTGTGTGTGTGTGTGTGTGAGTGAGTGTGTGTGTGTGTAATCGAGGCATCACTCTACCTGCTCAGGGTGAAGAACAGACATGAAAGTGCAAAATCACTTCCAGGAAAGGAGACTGCTGTGTTTCCCTGAAGAACCTCTTACACACACACGCACACACGCACACACACACACACACACACACACACAAAATAAAGTACTCATGCTGTTATACTGCATCTCTTTCTCTGTGTGTGTGTTCTATTCCTAACACCATCACCTGATTGAAAAACTGAGTTTAAATCACGCTACATAAATAAGTTAAAACATAAAGACTAACTTCTTGGTCAGAAGGATGTTGATTAATTTTCTTTAACAGCAGCTCTGTCAGTCGAGTCGTGCACCTGTAGATCACAGGGATCATACGATCGTATCATTTAAAAAAAAATGTAGAGAACAGACAGAGCGTGTTTACAGGTGCTATAGCGTAACTCAGAGCTTACATAAACTTGCTTATCAGAACAAACAGAAATGTAACCAAGAACGGAAAAACTGCATGACGTCCTATTGTTTAATAACAAATACGCCAGCGAACTGTGCATGAAAACACATCGTCATGGTAACGGTGTGATAACAGTAACGTTGCACCCATGCTGCTTCCTTAAAAGGCAGAAAATGTCCAGCGTAAAATATTTACACAGTGCCTATGAATACGTTATGAAGCCTCAGACAAGGTGTTACCTGAAGCACATACATCATAAAAAAATCTAATTTATTTATGACTTTCTTTTTGTGCATCTCCCTACTGTATGTTAAGACATTTAAGAACGCCGCACCAAAGGTACCCAAAAGTATAACCTCGCTATGAAGCTTCGCTCTCAATGCCGAGGCTTCTTAAGAGGCATCTGGATGCAAGCTTAATATCTTTACTATACGTCACATGCATAGAGAAAACATTTCTGATATAAACATCCCTGCGTTGAGAAAACAAAATCAGAATCAAAAAATAAACTTCCTTCTGTGGAAGGTTTAGCGTGATCGATAGGAACTTTTTAACAGTCAGTTTGAACACAAGTGAAATTGAAATAGCTGTATTTTCCACACACACTGAACAAATACATAACTGCACCAGTTGACTCACACTTCGACACTGTAACCTCTTTTCTCCATTTGCTCTAACCACAACTGAAGACCCCCAGGGATTAGTACTTTTCACCCTACTATAATTCAGACCATAAGAGCGAATTCCAGGAAGGCAGCGCATGCTACCACCTTCCTGTTTCATTCACCCACGACCAACAAGGTTTCGTTCTTCTTATTAACCTGCATGAAAGAGAGTAAGATCTCAGGATGTTGGTTCTCAGACCATGCATCTTCATGACCGTACGCTGCTTACTGGATGCAGTTACATCATTTCCTAAAAGCCATTCACACATTTTCATACCATTCACACAGTGTGAAACACTTTACTGAACATGTTACACCGATGATGTTTAACCCTTAGATTTGAGCTTCAGGCCTGAGACAGGAAGTGGAAAGAACTTGTTTTCTAACCAGGAGTACACGAGTCCGGTGAGGTTAAAGCTCTGCTGCAGGACAGTAAAAGTTCAGCAATGTGTTTACCCCAAATCATCCTGCTGGGTGTCTGATGCTGTCTTGTTTTAATTTCTTCATTTTATTTCTTCAGTGATGTCACAAATGTTGACATGGCGATGTGGTTTAGGAGACAGCGGGACTTCCTGTTATCTAAGAAGAATTAAACCTCACTGCGAACACTGAACGTTCTCAGTGAGGCAGCCATCTTGAATAACCGGGATCCAGCACCGTCAGGGAGCTCGGCGCGGATGGTACACTCGGCTGATCGCACCATCCTCTGGAGAGCTCGCCTGTCCTGCTTGGTGCTGTTTCCAAACCAGGCTGTGATGTTTCCCATCAGAATGCTCTCAATGGTGCAGGTGTAGAATGTCTTTAGCATCTTGGAGGGCAGTTTAAAGTCCTTTAGGCGTCTGAGGTGGTAAAGACGCTGCCGGGCCTTCTTCACCAGGGTGTTGATGTGACAGGACCATGACAGGTCCTGCGTGATATGAGCACCTAGGTACCGGAAACTGTCCTCTCTTTCCACTGGGGTCCCACTGATAATGAGGGGCTGGTAATTCCTCTCCTGCTTTGTAGTGAAGTCCACTGTCAGCTCCTTCAGGAGGAGACTGTTGTCCTGGCACCTCAAGATAGGCGTTCTCTTTGTTGTTGGAGATCAGGCCCACCACAGAAGTGTCATTCGCAGACTTGATGATGTTGGTGGAGCTGGAAGTGGCCACACAGTCATAGGTGTACAGTGAGTACAGCAGGGGGCTCAGAACACAACCCTGGGGGGCTCCAGTGCTGAGGGTGAGTGAGGGTGAGACATGTTTGCCCACCCGTACTTCCTGTGAAGAGTCAATGTCTATGATGTATTTAAAAAAAAAAAACAGACATGTTTTTGTTCCAAATCCCTGATGGTTGGTCAGTAAAAGACAAGGCCACCTGCTCTGGCTGACTGCTTAGCAGTTGTTTGTGTGTGTAGAACAGATTAAATGTCTCCATGGAACTGGAGGTTTATGGGAATGTCACTGATCTCACATTCCCATTCTACATGCAGGAATACACTCTGTACAGCTTGTAAGGGGATCCTGCTTTATGAAATTCACAACATTATGACTAAACGCTGTCTGGATGGTCAGAAAGTCATGATTAATTCCCATAACAGCAGTTCTAACAGAAGTGCAGCTGCAAATCACAGGTTTATATTCAGCTTCAGGACACATTGTGGTTTTTTGGTAACATGACAAGCTGCTTTTTTTTGTCTTGTATGTCACTTATTCGAGAGAGAGAGAGAGAGGCTGGTAAAGGAACAACTGTTTATAGTGAATACAACGTCAGCAAGAACAGGAACTAACTTGTTTTAACGATGTCCACACTATAAAAAGCTCTTCTTTTTTAAAAATAAGCTTCTAAGAAGATCTAGATCTATGAAGCATTAATGGAACATGACACACCACACAATTTTTGTGCTGTGGTGAGAAGACTGATCTTCGAGGAATGGCATTAGCTTTCTTCAAGCATTTTCTTTTCAAGTTCTCTCTTTCACAGAATACCACTTGCAGGGTTCTCTCACAATCTCACTTTTTCCTGGAACAGAACCAGCTCTGAGTCATGCAGCCCAGCGTTTGGATCTCGAGGCCTTTTCGTGCTTTATAACAAGTAATTGATACAGATTCCAGTGAATGGAGATGATTAGGATCTTGACCTGCATGGTGATTTGCTCACTTCATGTTATAATCAGGAAGATTTGTTTTATTTCCAAACATGTGGTTAAGTCCATGATGAGCATGCACTGGTTATAAACATCATCATAATTGTTCTTTTTACTTTCAGTGTACGAGAGGCCAGCTCTGTGGAAGGTGAGACATTATCGTCTCTTGCACTGCAGTAGCAGAATGTGAAAACTCAGCAGAAATATATTTATTCTCTGTTTTTACAGAACTGCAACCTCAGCTGGAAACTTAACTTTGAAGGAGCTTTACGTTCCGCCCACTTCACAAAAATAACATTTTACAAAACTTATTTATGGCTCTGTCTGTCAATGATGTGTCATTAGACTACATACGTCAATTTCTTTATAATACCTCGTAAGTCACATTTACTCGAGCGGAAACGTATCTTTGTCATTTGTTATGAATCTTCATTGTCTCATTTATATCACATGTTAATTCCTATTCCTCTTTAGAAAGAGAAAATATATACAAGGATCAGCCATAACATTATGACCTTATAGGTGAAGTGAATAACACCGATCTCCTCATTATGGCACCTGTTAGTGGGTGGGATATATTAGGCAGCAAGTGAACATAGAGATACACTGGATCAGAGCATCTCCAAAACTGCAGCTCTTGTGGGGTGTTCCCGGTCTGCAGTGGTCAGTATCTATCAAAAGCAGACCAAGGAAGGAACAGTGGTGAACCGGAGACAGGGTCACGGGCGGCCGAGGCTCACTGATGCACGTGGGGAGCGAAGGCCCGTGTGGTCCGATCCAACAGACGAGCTACTGTTGCTCAAATTGCTGAAGAAGTTAATGCTGGTTCTGATATAAAGGTGTCAGAATACACAGTGCAGGACGGGTCAGGGCTGTTTTGGCAGCAAAAGAGGGACCAAGACAATATTAAGCAGATGGTCATAATGTTATGCCTGATCGGTGTATAATATAATAATAAGATTACTGGATTTTTGTTGAAAAATATAGGAATTTATCCCCTATAGGAATAAATAAACAAGTAAATAAATGTATATATCCGATGTTTATTGTAAATAATATCAGCTTGGAGTTAAACTTTATATTTTATTTTAATGAAGGTCTAAAACCTTTTTTTTATTATCTTGGGAAAACAATTTATTTGCTTATTTCCCAAGTGCTTAAAAGTAATTGTAAAAGATGGAAGCCAATTTCACATTTTTTAATAAATTGATTTTTTTCTTTTCAATGTGAGACGATGCATTCCTCTATGAATAAAGCTCTACACAGTATTATTTAAAAAACAAACAAAAAAACCCCCATGTCTGTAGGGTTTTTATGAATCATGCGCTAAGAGCAGCACTTCCTTTGCCACATAAAGCCTGGAAAAAAAAAAAAAATCCTAGTTTCTTTCCTGCTTGGAAGTGGGAGCTGCCCATATGAACTTCCTTTAACTGTAGGCAGGAGAACAGACATGTCCGAAACAAGTTGCAGGGTTCTGCAAATCTAGCACAGGTTTATCCATAAATTTTACTTCCTGGATGCTTTTAACTAGAAAAAGCACTATGATTTTTTTTTTTTTTTTTTTAAAGGAAGTGATACAGAGCTCTAAATTGTGTTGCAGTATTTTTTTTTTTAAACACATCCTTGTTTGTTTGCCAAAAAAAAGCTGTTCCAGGACAGCAAGACTGTCAGCTGGAAAAATGTCCATTTTCACATAACAAAATTAAAAGTATTGGCACCCTATAACCTAGTTTGGGTTGATTTATCAATCATAAATCAATGATTATTATTACTGTATTGAATCTGAAGAGGGGGCACGGTGGCTTAGTGGTTAGCACGTTTGCCTCACACCTCCAGGGTTGGGGGTTCGATTCCCACCTCCACCGTGTGTGTGAAGTTTGCATGTTCTCCTCGTGCTTCGGGGGTTTCCTCCGGGTACTCCGGTTTCCTCCCCCAATCCAAAAACATGCATTGTAGGTTGATTGGCATCTCTAAATTGTCCATAGTGAATGAGAGAGTGTGTGTGTGCCCTGCGATGGGTTGGCACTCCGTCCAGGGTGTATCCTGCCTTGATGCCCAATGACGCCTGAGATAGGCACAGGCTCCCCGTGACCCGAGTGTAGATCGGATAAGCGGTAGACAATGAATGAATGAATGAATCTGAAGATGATGATAACTGCATGATTGTTATTCTTGAGTTCGTCAATTACTGATCCAAGGACACTGTCAGAATCGTACGTATGATCATCTTCTTTCGGCTTTTCCCTTCGCCACAGCGAATCATCTCTCTCCACCTATCCCTATCTTCTGCATCCTCAACACTTGCACCCACTAGCTTCATATCCTCATTAATTCCATCCATATACCTCCTCTTTGGCCTTCCTCTTTGCCTCCTGCCTGGCAGCTCCATGTCCAACATTCTCCTACCAATATACTCACTCTCCCTCCTCTGAACATGTCCAAACCATCTTAATCTGGCCTCCCTAACTTTGTCCCCCAAACGTCCAACATGAGCTGTTCCTCTGATGTACTCGTTCCTAATCCTGTCCAATCTTGTCACTCCCAAAGAGAACCTCAACATCTTCAGCTCTGCTACCTCTAGCTCTGACTCCTGTCTCTTCCTCAGTGACACTGTCTCTAAACCATACAGCATGGCCGCTCTCACCACTGTCCTGTACACCTTCCCCTTGATTCTCGCTGATATTTTCCTCTCACACAGAACTCCCGACACCTTTCTCCACCCATTCCAACCTGCCTGCGCTCGCTTCTTTACCTCTTTCCCACACTCTCCATTACTCTGGACTGTTGACCCCAAGTACTTAAACTCCTGTACCTTCTTCACCTCTTCACCCTGTAACCTTACTGTTCCACTTCCCTCCCTTTCATTCACACACATGTACTCAGTCTTACTACCACTGACTTTCATTCCTCTTCTCTCCAGCGCAAACCTCCACCTCTCCAGGTTTTCCTCCACCTGCTCCCACTACAGATCACAATGTCATCTGCAAACATCATTGTCCAAGGAGACTCCTGTCTGACCTCCTCTGACAACTGGTCCATCACTATAGCAAACAGGAAGGGGCTCAGAGCCGATCCCTGATGCCGTCCCACCTCCACATTGAACTCCTCTGTCTGACTTACAGCACACCTCACCACTGTCCTGCTCCTCTCATACATGTCCTGCACCACTCTGACATACTTCTCTGCTACTCCTGACTTCCTCATACAGTACCACAGCTCTTCTCTTGGCACCCTGTCATACGCTTTCTCCAAGTCTACAAACACACAGTGCAACTCCCTCTGACCATCCCTATACTTCTCCATCAAAATCCTCAGAGCAAAAATTGCATCTGTTGTGCTCTTTCTGGGCATGAAGCCATACTGCTGCTCACAAAAGAATCGTACGTATGATATGGTACTCTATTACCTTGCTGTGTCTTGTGTTTTAATAGGGAGGGAGGTAACTGCTGCTTTGACTGGTATTTAAATCAGTCAATTAGTCACCAGACACAACCTCCAGAGAAACTCCTCCACCTTTCAGATGCTGTTTTACTCGACCAGGGATTTGACGGGGATCTCCAGGGAGAGCTAAAGCTTTTGTTAAACAGTTAAACAGTAGAGTGAGAATCACATTCTCCATTTGGATGCCATTAAAACAAACTCATGAACAACAGTGACAGTTTTGACATGGAATAAGCGATAGTTATAATTTACTGTTCAATTAGTCCTCGCCCTGACTCCTCCACCTTTTACTGTTATATATACAATGAGAAAAGGACAGGACAGAGATATGAATCATCTCGGGTTTGTTGCTGAAACTAATAAACTAGCCTCATGACGCTCAGCAGCACATGCAGTTGCTTCACAGCTTTTTGTTTTTGCACTGAAACTGAATTCAATTACGGGAAAAAAACCCCCAGATGTTTCTTAAAACTATTGCAGCTTCGAAAGCTACAGCGACTCTTAAACTGAACACCGTCACTGTCTCTCTCTCTATCAGATAAGAGTATCTTAACTTTGCAATGGTTTTGAGAAACTGCTGTGCAATTCAACAGAATCTGAAGAACTCGGAAGTAAACAGTTATTCAGCAGTTCAGTGGAAGCTGTAATGTGTCCAGAGTTTAAAGTAAGCAAAGATAAAGAGTTTAAAAAAAAAAGAAGAAGAAAGAAAGCGAAGCAATACAAAACATGCGGCTGTTATATATGTAGAATAATTTATTGCATGTCTTTATTAGATTTGTCTGTAAAGCAACTGTAAGAGTTTAAAAGCAAACTGCAGCTTACACAATGTAGAAACGGGTCATCCGATTTAGGGGTTTTTTTTTCTCCTTTTTCTTCATTATGGACATGACATTTACATGACAGTGAAAATACTGCACATCATTTACTGTATTGCTTTAAAGGCAACCTTTTAAAAAATAAAGATAAAAATAAGCCAAGAGAGAAAATATCGAACAAAGAACAGAAAAAATGTCACCCTTTTTTCTATATGCTGCTTTTTAAGAAGTGATAAAAATCCAAACTTTTTTTTGTTCTTTCGAGTGACCTTAAAGTGAAATAAATTAGTTTTTGTTCCCTTAAAATATAAATTACCGTTATTGCAGATCTAAGCTGAAAGGACTCCACCTTCTCTCAACAATGGATGATCATGAGCTCGTCATCCTGCTGCAACGTAAGTGGTGTTAGCGAGACTGAAAAACATTCTGGACAGAAAACAAGGAAACTTCTTATTAAAAGGTAGCAAAGAGTAAGTCATTAATCACAGCTGTACAAAATTTCTGCTGCGTTTTCTCTAAAAAACATTTTTTTGGAGATGGTGGTTAGGAGAAAACTAGTTCTGTGCTGAGCAAAAGTGTCATAAAGTGTCATAATCTGCTAAAAATGGATGTGTTGATTAAATGTCCGCCATTTTTTTCATCATGTTTTTTTTGCCAAATTCCCAGCCTCCCTCTGGCTTTTGCTCGGGTGGTTTAGCCTACGAAGAAGAGCGCCATCCATAATCATGCCTACAACCCGGCAAGTGCTGCTGTGATTGACAGGAGAGAGAGCGTATGCCCCGCCCACACAGAGCACACAGTCAGTTCTGCATGTGGAATCTGGAGCAATAAATGTACATAAATGAGTATTTTATAAAACATGAGGTGTGTTTATCATATCAGTTATAATTCATACCACAAATCCATAATGAACGCAAAAAAAACATGTAGTTTTATTAAGAAAGCAATGATATATATATATATATATATAAATAATAAACTCATTTTCTAATTAAACCTGATGTAATCTAATTGCAGTCTCTCTTCAGCCAATCACATGCCTGCTGTATTAATATTCATGACCTTGAAGCCAGACAAAGATAAACATAAGGCAAACATCAACTAATAAACCAGACCAAAACACAAAATATGACGATCAAATCAAAACTATGAAACTTTCCCGATGACCAAATGACATTTAAATTCTTTGTTATTTTTTTTTTTTTTTAAGTTTATTCCCTGCAATTTTTCCAATATACATTATTTTTTATATATATATTTAAAAAAAAACAACAACATTTCGAACCTTGAAACAAACTCTAAATTAATGGTCACTTTTCCTTCTGAATACTGAGAACCGGTCAGGGGTTTAACATTTAACCTCTTGGAACTTGGTGCACTTATTGAAGGTTCTAAGCCTCCGAGATAGGGTTCTGACTTGGGACCACTTTGTGACAGAGGCCAACTGATGAAGCGCTAATCTGTGGTATGAATGATCAAAGATGGATGGCAGAATATTGAGAAAAATATTAAACGAGCCGTGTTTATAAAATCTGCACTGTTTTAATGTTTTAATCAAAGTGACTTTTTTTTTTTAGATGCATTTTTGATCATTGACATTTTCAGCAACTTCAGCAGGCTGCATTTTGAGTCTGGGAAGAATATGTACGTTTTCCTTGCTCCAAATCACATACAGCTTGTTAGATCAAATACAAAATCCTCATGACTTGTTCGAACGTGAAACAATGATGAAACAAACCGCCTAACTTCGAACACTCGTGCTGAGAATGGGGTGTGTTTAAACACTGCTGTGTGTAATGATGTAGAGCCAGATTTGAACATTTGGACGGTGTGGGATTCGTTGCGGTTGCATACACCATTATAGTTGAGTAAATTTGCTTTGTCGAGTTCTCCTGACCGTGTGGAGGGCGTGTTCACATCCGGATTTCCACTTACAGTCTGAAAGAAAAAAAAAAAAGTAAAAAATCGCGGCTCTTGAAGTGCAAATGTGTGTTCAGTCAAAGTGAGAGAGCCGTCCAGGAGAGAGCACCGCTGGACAGACCCAGAGCTCATGGTACATTCCTCAGTGTTAAGACTGATAAAAGCGAGCGGGTATTCCCTCACCCACATGTTTAGAAAAACAAAACCCACTCTCTTCTTCCCCCGCCCTTTCCTTCTTTCTCACTTCAGTCACACAATCAATCACACAACATACACACACATATCCACACTAATCCCACTCAATCACTCATGCAGTCATAACTCACTCCTGCACACAGCACCACAGCAGAGAGAAAAAAACACACAATGATGCTTAGAGCAGAAACAAAGATGCGCTTTGAAAGACACTATCAATAAACCTACTGTTGTGGGGGAAAAAAATGTTGCAATCAAGAATGTTCTTAAACAAAGAGGAGGAACGACACAGGATGAAAGCCATCGCTGTGATGAACAAACAGAAATTTGACGTTCAGGTTTCAGCTGGTTTCTCAACAAACAAAAACAAACAAAAAAAAAAGTGTCTCAGTCTATCTCCGTCTCCTGCTCCAGATCCAGGTTTTCTTCCGGGTCTGGAGCAGAAATTTCAGTCTCGACCTTCTCTCTTGACCTTGAGGTTACATCAGGTTCAGAAACTTTTGCTGGTTCAGAATCGGGACGATCGGGTTTGTCGTTCTCTCTGGTGCAAGTTCCGTGCTCTTCCGGGGCTGCCGAGATGTCCTTTCTGTTCTCTGCGCTCTTTAGGTCGGGTGTGGTACGAGTGTCGGGATCAGCGGGTGCGGCCTCATCCCGGCTGAAGCGGCGCAGACAGGGAGGGTCTGCTGGGGGCAGCAGGGTGAGCGAGTCGACACTGAGCGAGTCTGTGTTGGTGTCTGATAGCAGCGAGATGGTGGGCTGAGCGGCCGGAGTCAGGCTCGGGGCCAGGGGTGCGGCCGGCGCTAAAACAGTTAGAGCAGGTCCGGTTAGAAACATGGGACGTGTACAATGGGTCTGTGCTCACAGACACAGCAGTAACAAAACAAAACAATGGAAGCCATGCTGCTTGCTGCTTTTGAAGAGTATTGCATTTATTTACAACAACAAAAAAAAATTCTGGATTAAACAGTGATCCCACTATATCGATTAATTGCTACAACTGAATTCACTGTTTTTTCCTAGAAATGCAATTTCCACAGAAGATGGAGGTATTTAGTTGGTAAATTAGTCACTGGTGTGTGGTGGAAGGTCAAGTGCCGAAAATATTCCAACATAATTTGTTCAGAAATTATCTTAAAATATTCTCAATGTGGCGTTAAGCATCATATGTCTGGAAGCAAGTTTCTTTTATTTCCTCCTTTGCTAGAACTCAATCAGATCCAACTATCCAATTCAGTTTAAAGTAAAGCCCATGCAAGCTGTTAACACGGTTAAAACTGTAATAATACAAAATGAAACCGGAAAAAATACCAGCCAAGACGTTCTCATAAAACGGCTATTGAAAGTTATCTTTGAAATCATTTCTAAGGTAAAGCTTTGCCTTTAAACTTCAGGCTACGACTCCTACTTAAGGTCTAATCTTGATGTGCTGAGGAAAGTGACTGAGAAAGTGATACAACTTAGAGATAAAATTGTTCTCTATTATCTTTGTGTTTTATTCCTGTTTACAGAGGAGTCAGAGGTTCTATGTGGAAAAGAGATGTTCAAAATAATACTGTAAAGTCCCACAGATACTCGTAATAACGACGTTACTCCACCTCTACATGTAGAATTAATGCCGTCTGAATAGGGCTAAACGGTGGCAGAAGTTACATCGGTGACAAATTTTAAACTGGTCGTAACTGGTAAACTGGTGGAGCGTGCATTACCTGTTACCAACATTAGCTCTGACAATATGTCAGAAAACTAAGGAAGCAAATTTCATATATTTAAACACATCTTGGCTGATCTGATGTTAATAGTTAGGGTGAAACAGTGCTGAATAAAAACAAAAATTCTTAAAGCGTTAGCGAGCATGTGTTCTGGGAAATATTTCTCTCGTTTTATGCCATTTCCTTTAAATACGAATGGTTCATGCAAAAAATTCCAGGCACACTGATGATATACTTTATAATCTGAGAGGAAACGAGAGTGTTTCGTTTTTTTTTTAATTTATTAAGTATCACCACAGGCAAATTGAGGAAGTATACAGGATGCTAATGTACACGCTCCTGAGGGGCTGAGGCAGAGGTACCAAGCGGCATGCCGACATGCCTGAGTGCGGAGGTCTAAACCCACTCTCCGGCATCGTCCGAGAGAGAAAACGCACACCTCCGGCCCTCGCTTCCAGACCTGACTAGAGGAGAACAGAGGATGGGAAAGAATGAAATCATAAAACAGATGGAAAAAAGACAAATCAGCACAAACACTACAGTATATGCCCAAAATTATGTGGACAACACCCGGATCTGCTCATACTTATCCCATATCAGATTTATTTATTGGCTGGATTTGGATTTGCTGATGAACCATAACACATCATGTCTTCATGGAGCGCTCTTTGTGCACACTGTCATGCCGGAACATTGTTTGTACATAATGTACACAGAGACATTCTACACAATTGATTGTCTCCAACTTTTAGTAACAGTTCAGAGAATAACCACATACAAGTGTGCTGGTCAGGGGTGCACATACTTTTGGACACATGGTGTAGCTTTAGCATGCAAAGTTATCATGCATAAAAAAAAAACCCAGTTGCATAGTGATGCATCACCATAGCACCAGCCCTGTGTTTGAGTGAACTCATCTTCAGAGAAAGAGCTTCCTGAGAAAGCAGGCAGGAGGAGGAGGAGCCTCAAGCGTTACCTAAAGGTCACTCTGCTTTTTTGCTAAGCCTAACTGTCATGTCTGTACAAAGGTTTAAAAAAGAAAGATTACCAACGAAATAAAACAGATGTGTGAATCAGTCAAACGCCTCCGGTTCAGAGACTGAAATTGTGTAGGAGACGTGAAAGAAGCCACAATATACTGCCTTATCTCATCAAACGTCTTCTCCTGAAGATCTGCAGTGTCTAGATGCTCAAAGGTTTTTCAGGTTTTTCCAAAACCACACACACATTAGGACCCGGTGTGAGAGGAGCAGATAATAAACACCCTCAGACTGGTGTCACTTCTACTAAGATTAGCACATTTTTTAAAATTTAAAACTATTTTACATTTTATTTGCTCTACATCATACGCTAGCCGTTTATTTCAAATGCAGATCCAGAATTCCTCGGTATATGATCACTATTCATGGATTTATTCATTTCTGGTATTTCATTATATTTTGATATATTTTTAGTACTCTTCTCTGTTGTTAATATTATAAATACACAAATGGGAAAAAAAAAGTCATCTGTTGTCTTGTAACAGCGCTGTACTGTGGAATCCTTAGAAAAAGCATCTGGCATGAATTTGCATCCCATATTCACCACAGTGCATGAAATTGGATATGTCTCAGGGTGGAAAACTGGCAAAGTGACAAAAATGTGAAACAAACAAAAATGTAAAACAAACATGCATGACATTAAATTAATCTGGACAAAGAGCTGTACACACTGAAGCACAAACAAAGAGCAGCGTTAACTCTGGAAATGAATTTTTTTTTCCTTTTAATTGGTCAGTGTTATAGACCCTTTCCGGGCCGAGGTCACGAATACGTCACGGCGCTAGCTGGAAGCAAAACAAAGGGAAAACTGGAGGCGGTCAATACAAACCAGTACAGAGTCAGCTACACGAGGAACACAAATGTTATCTTGTTGTGTAGTTGTGTGACAGAATCGACGGGGTTCAGGCTCCAATCTGAAGTTTTATCGCAGACCTGCTGTGACTGCTGGACAAAAAAAACCTGACGACAGCTGTGGTCAAACGCAATAAAACGAGCGGACTGGACAGAAACTATCATTAAAAATGCTCGTGTTTGCAAAAGAAACTATTGTTTATCGTTGGCATGGTTTATGGCTTGGATTCGTGTCTAAATGTTTCTTATGCAGGTCCACCTCATCAGAAATTGGGGAACAAGTTCTCATGTAACGCTAACTTTTTAGCATGTTAGCTAACTGGTAGCTAACGACCGGAGACTAGACAAAGGAAACTGTTTGTGTTATCTCCCTTTCTACAGCTGCCACAAGCGCTCGGTTTTTCTATCAGATTGATGTAGATGTCAGGTCACTCAACCGGAGGTCATCCGGTCACATCGTCCATCCATCGAGTGAGCATGTACGGGTCGGATAATCTGGTTCCGTCCATTAAAGTTAATTTTTCCAAATAACATTCGCCGTCCTGGACAGTTAGTGACCTAACATAGTTTGTTTTTAAACAATGACTGGTCAAAATCCGAATTTATCTGACTAACAAAACTTGATAACTACCGCTTGTAAAGCGGTCAGGGAAATCTTTCTGCCTCCACCTAAGCTCTCCCCACAAAAAAAGCTCAACAGAAAAAGGGTCTATTGTTAATGTTGTCCATTATATTAATTCTGCACTGTAGGCAATTACACTAATTTAATTTCCTAATTTCTTTAAAAAAGTAAAATGTTAAATTGAACAAAGATATTATAAATATTTTAAGGCCACAGGAACTAGAGCTGCACTTATCTGAGCTCAGATGAATTAAAATCTCACATTCGTCTTACTGAGTGCTGGAGGACGTTTGTCTCACTCTCTCACACACACACACACACACACACACACACACACACCACTCTGTACACAATGCAGTTTGTTCAGCAGGGCGTTTACGGTGTTAATAGGTATATTTTACTGCCACAACAGTTCCAACTAATCACACAAAATTCCTGTTTGTGTGTTAGATGTCAAATAAAATAAATAACCCGTGGGAAATTTGTCGAAGTTTGTCTAATAGATCTGAGGGAGTGCGAAGAGTCGAGAGTGGCAGCTGAGGCAGCTAACGTGTGTGGTGTGTGTGTTACCTGGAGTGATGTGTGTAGACATGCCACTGGTGCTGATGGAGTCAGACTGGGTCATGTTGCTGGAGCTGGAACTCAGGGAGGAACTGCGCTGCTGGGCCACTGCAAAACCTGCTTGCACACACACACACACACACACACACACACACACACACACACACACACTTTTTTAAAAATATCAAAAACATTTCCTCTGGTAATTCATTAGTAAGCCTCATGCAAATAAACTGGAATGAGGTCTAGCACTTCTTGGAATGGTTGTCAGCTCTCACTATTCACACACAACAAGCTCTGAGAAACTGGTACACTCTAGTCAAATTAGATCACTGTTTTTGATAAAGACTTACATTGTTTTTTTTTCAATTACTTCATGCCGTTTCTTCATGCCGAGATTAGCTGAGTTTCTAAACACTCTGCACATCAGTCTCTTGCAGAAATTATTCAGTAGTAAAAGATTACCAAACCTCAGGCAACTCTACTGAATTTCCAAAGAAACCATTAAGATAATCAACCCATCATCTTCAAAACTGCAAAATTACCATAACTGTGACTTTTTTAAGGCTGTTTCAAGCCTGCTGTTGAGTTGCCAGATGTTTACTTCTGCTGATTAAAGTCGATTCATAATACGCAACACAACAGTATTAAATAATAAAACAATCGGCAATGAACTCTACTTGTAAAGTGTTTGACACGCCATTGTAGAATCTTCTTCGGTTAAATGTTCATTTTTTCCCCCTCTCTTGGAGTTGTTAAACCAGATGTTAACTATCTACATGTCTGAGAAGAACACACAGATGTTATGTCACATCAGTGCACCAGGAGAGCGAGTGATCTGGGGGAGAAGTGGGTAATATGTAAAGGTGATAATTGGCATTTGGGCTTGTTTGCCCAAAATGTTTGGAACCCCTGCACTATATAACTAAACAGTGTAAAGGTTTTTACCAGGGCAGATTACCAAACCCACTACACACACACACACACAGGAAGACGGGGTTTTTTCACTTCATGCTTGTACTTTTTCTTGGTGATTTGGTGCTGGTGGTGAACATGTGGTGTGTGTAATGATAAGTGTCACGTCACTCCTGAGATGAATCAGTGTTTTATTTCAAAGTTAAGCCAAAAACCTGAGGACTTCCCTACGCCAAATGTCTACGTCAATGACAAAAAAACACCACAAACCAAAGTATCAACACATTTCTTAGCATTATTTTAACCAAAACTGAAACAATGGCTCACTTGAAAACACCAGATCAGTATCGGTGAAGAACGGCACAGAGATACGCATCAGTTTATAAAGTTGCTGATACCTCTTATCGTCTTAAACAAAAATATATGCCTTTTGTTTATTTCATTTCTTATTTCATTTCTTAAATACAGAGTATAAGTCTCTGCTAATCGTTAAATCACCAGAAGAAAAATCTGCTGCCTTTTGAAGGCTTCAAGGTGAACTTCCATTTAAAGACCAGGGTGTTTTTTTTGTTTTATTTTTTTACCTCACTGCTCTGAGGCTTAAAAAAGAGGAAATGTGAAGTAGAGACAGGGGATCTCAGTAGCCTGTGAAGCCAGAGACAGATTCAAAGGAAGCCGTGAAACAATACGCTGAAAACCACAAGCGTGAGATGGAGAAGTGCTTCAGAAATTCTGGAGAAATCTAAAACAGTGGGTCACTTCTTTGGAGACTGAGAGGAAGAGATGAAGCTTGCAGTAAGTTGTAATTGTTGGAAAGGAGAGGTCACCGGTTCACATTTATTTAATAAAAACAACTGCTGTAGTATTTGTGGAATGGACATCAAACTGTCTAAATGAGGTCAGTGTTTAAATTTAGGAAGTGATGCTTTCTGTGAAGAGTCCTGGTATTAACACACCACCAGAGAACAGGCTAAAAAAATCCCAAAGGACGACTGAAATGAATTGGGGTTTTTTTTTTTTTTTAATCTTTTTTTCCTCCAAGAATTTAAATCTGAATCTGAAGCAAAGGGTAAAAGAGTTCGACACAGTACAGGTACAAGAGAAAATAAGATCTGAAAAATATTTGAAAGTCTAACAATTAAAAAAAAAATAAATAAAAGGAGAAAATTGAAAAAGGAAGACATACTGAACACATAAAAATAAGTGTGTGTGTGTCTGCATAAATGTGTGTATTAATCAATCTATTAACAATATTTACAATTTTTATTTAGATAAATTTGATATATTTAAAAAATTTTTAATTATACAGATTGTACATTAGCCTTGAGTGTAAGAAAGGTACACGCACACGTGCACACACACACACACACACACACACACACACACACACACACACACACACACCCCACACACGCGCGTGCACACACGCACACAACAGCTTTTACAAAGAAGGCTATTTTAATCAGATTACCTGGAACTTTATCTACGGAGGCGAACGCTGGGCCTCGCCGTGCCTGGTCGTAAAAGCGGAAGGGCAGCTGGGACGTGGACGAGGACGAGGAAGAAGAAGAGGACTGGCCGAAACCTAGCACTTCAGATGAAGGCTGGACGGGAAGGTCCAGAAGCGCTGAATGAACAAGGGACAAAATGCTGATATTAGAAACACTAAAGCAGGCGCTGTTCTAGGAACTGATGCAAGTGTGTATAACATTACACACTATACAAATACAGTGAACACTTATGTTATGAGGATCGTGCTTGATGTTTATTATATGACATGAAAAAGTGGCCTCATACACTGAAAATAGGGTTTAAGCAAATAAACAACAAACTGATCTGAATCAGAGATCAAGAAGAATTCAACGTTTAAACTATTTGTAAAGATTCACACATCCTAAGAGTCAAATGAGCCTGTTAATAAGTCAGTATAGTAAATAAATCAGTTACATGAAAACATAATAATTTAATTATAAACAGTTTGTAAAAGATGAATAACAAAGTAAATATTTAAATAATAAAGACATGCTGGAGGTGAGGGACTGACCCGCTATCCTCTGCATCTTCATCCTTCGTGCCTGGATGCGTCCTTTAGCCAGTCGCTGCTTCGCGATGATGCAGCGGATGTGATCGGCGAAGATGAAGGAGGCCTGCAGGATGGGTACGGGTTTGGCGTGAGGGTTGGATGTCGGTTTGTGGATGGTGATGTTCAGGGCTCTGCTGTCGTCCTCCACACCGGACACCTGCATGTCCTGCCATAAAAAAAACACACACATCTAGTTCACCACATATCTCTTAAACCTACATAACTAAAGCGGTGAAAGTCAGAAAGTTTACCTGCAGAAGACCTGCGAACTTGACGACCCCCCAGCCCAGGCGCTTGGTCTCGGGTTCCACCAGACTCATTTGATAGACGTCCACAGCCAGGAACCTCTGCGCCTGAATGCCGTCTTTACTTACCACCATGCAAGCGATGAGGTCACTGTTATCTGCGTACAAAAACAAACACTAGAGTTTTTTTTGTTTTGTTCTGTTTCCAGACTGCATGATGAGGATTTCCGTTCACCGAGTATTCCATTACAGCAGCTGAGAACAGGACAGGAAGTGCAGCTCAGATAATTACATACAGTATACAATCAAATACACTGTGCGTACATTACTCAATGAAATTAGGCCTTGGAATTTAGGTCACGTAAAAAAAAAACAAAAAAAAAACAAAAGACGACTATTCGAGTAGAATAACGTGAAATGCAACCAAAGGTGACTCATACATTCATACAATAACCACGTGGAGAAAATGTGCCAAAGTGAAAAATAAAGCCTTTGTCATGCTCACTTGTGTTTTGCTTCAGAAACACTGTGTACTGATTTTGTAGTTAAGAAAGTAAATGTTCTGAATTTGTGCCAGAATGAACAACAATCTTAGTGAAAAACAAACAAGTAGACCATGAAACAAAGTACGTGGATAAGTAAGTAATCAGACAAACCAATAATCAGGTTAGAAGATAGATAAATAAATTAAGTTAACAAACAAAAACAATTATTTCAGAAGGTAAAACAGAAAGTAAAGCCGGGAAACAGCAACACTTAAATACATAAGTCAGTGAACAAAAAGAATAATAAACCAATAAATAAACAAACAATCGAGTAAGCAGGTAAATAAGTTCATAAAAAACAATTTCCTCCACCTTCATGACAAGGTTTAGATTTATATATCCGATTCTTCTTTAATGAAAAACCTAAAATCAGAAGTGATCGGAAGAGTGCGACGATGACGTTATACCTTATCGACATAATGTCTGTACTTTAAATGGAACGTTACCATGGTAACATGTCTCATGAACTTCCATGTAATTTGTGATGTTCCTATAAACTTTCAACTAAGTTATTGTTTCAAAGTAACACAGCCGCAGCACCCACCTATTACCCCCCCCACCCACACCCCCCACCCCACCCCCTCCCACCCCACGCTGGCTCAAACTACAAAAAGTCAGACGTCTGACTTGAGCTCAGACCGGTTTGGCTCACACTCAACACAAGGAGTTTTCTAAACACTCCGCTGAGTCATAAAATGCTTTTCACAGAAACATTTGCATGTTCTCCTCAAGAGCCACCTAAACACTCTGAGTGAGTGAAGCTCTCTGTAGCTGGGTGGAGGAACAGAGCAGGAGAGAGAGAGAGAGCGAGAGAGAGAGAGAGAGAGAGAGATTCATTTATAATAATCATGATTCAGAATAAAGGGGAAATAAAATGAATCGCTTCCTCACACGTCAGGCCGATCAGGTGATTTCTGTTGAGACTCATGTCTCTCAGTGTGACTGACTTTCAAATGAAGTCACTACATTTCACTAGAACTGCTAACCTGATCACGTCACGTGGGCGGGGCTAGCCTTCCACTTTCACCAGTCACAGGAGTGATGGTCGGTCTCACGCTTCTTGCTTAAGCGCTTACTTGAAAGCTGAATTAATAAACAAGAGCTAACCTAACGAGAGAAAGCTAGGAAGTCAAAGCTTAGCTAGTCAACAAAATCTAAGCTAGCAAGCAAAAAGAACCTAACCTAACATTGTAATTAAACATAACCTGGTGACTAAAAACTCATCTTGTCAGAAGAATCTAAAATAGCACAGGAAAGCAGACGCTGTGAGCAAAAATAAACATAGTAGAAACCTAACAAGCATAAAGCATTGAGTAAAAGGTAACTTAGCAAATGAAAGCTAGCATATCAAGTAAAAAAAAAAAAAAAAAAAAAGTTTACCAAACAAGTGAATGCTAATCTGATCAACAGCTAGCTTAAAGGATTGAGCTAATCTAAGTAGGAGATGGCCTAGCTAGCTAACTAAACTGATGATAGTGATCAACACATGGTGGTTGCTATGGTAACAGCACAGTTGGAGGTTAGAATAGGATTTGGTTCACAGGAAAGCATGTGGGTTTTTTTTGGGCTAATTTACATAATCATGCATATTAATATTCATTTATGACATTTGGAAGACACCCTTATCAAGAACAACTCATTTATACAACTGAGGGTTAAGGGCCTTGCTCAAGAGCCCCAACAGTGACAGCTTGGTGGTCCTGGGACTTGAACTCACAACCTTCTGATCATTATTCCAATGTCTTAACCACTTTGCCATCACATCCCAGTTATTAGCATGTACACTGTTGTAAATTTTAAAAAAATGTTTTTAAAAACAAATTATTTTAACAGTTTAAAATATCACTTAAAGAATCTAGCCATGGGGGTCACAGTCCAGTGACTTCTGTGCCGGTCCCAAGCCCGGATAAATAGAGAGGGTTTGGTAAAACATTGCCAAATTTAACCATGCGAATCGTCAGTACGAATTTCATACCGGATCGGTCGAGGCCCGGGTTAACAACGACCGCCATCGGCGCCATTGACCTACAGGGCGCCGGTGGTAATTGGGCTACTGTTGGTGGAAGAAGTAGAGGAGGGAGGAGAGTGCACAGACAGAGAGAGAAGAGGAAAGGTAAGAGTGTAGGACTGAGAATAGGAACTCTGAATGTTGGTACTATGACAGGGAAAGGTAGAGAGCTGGCTGATATGATGGAGAGAAGGAAGGTGGATATACTGTGTGTACAGGAGACCAGGTGGAAGGGGAGCAAGGCTCGTAGTATAGGAGCAGGATTCAAGCTGTTTTATTATGGTGTGGATAGTAAGAGAAATGGGGTAGGTGTGGTCCTGAAGGAGGAGTTTGTGAGGAATGTTCTGGAGGTGAAGAGAGTGTCAGACAGGGTGATGAGTCTGAAGTTAGAGATTGAAGGGGTGATGTTGAATGTTGTTAGTGGTTATGCCCCACAGGTAGGTTGTGAGTTGGAGGTGAAAGAGAGATTCTGGAGTGAATTAGATGAAGTGATGGAGAGTATTCCCACGGGTGAGAGAGTGGTGATAGGAGCGGATTTTAATGGACATGTTGGCGAGGGGAACACAGGTGATGAGGAGGTGATGGGCAAGCTTGGACTTAAGGAAAGGAACCTAGAAGGACAGATGGTAGTGGACTTTGCTAAGAGGATGGACATGGGTGTGGTTAACACTTATTTTCAGAAGAGGGAGGAGCATAGAGTGACTTACAAGAGTGGAGGTAGGAGAACACAGGTAGACTACTTCCTATGTAGAAGAGGCAATCTGAAAGAGATTAGTGACTGTAAAGTGGTAGTGGGAGAGTGTGTAGCCAGACAGCATAGGATGGTGGTGTGTAGGATGACTCTGATGGTCTGTAAGAAGAAGAGGTCAGAAATAGAGATAGAGAAGAAAACCAAGTGGTGGAAGCTGAAAAAGGAGGAATGTTGTGAGGAATTTAGACAGAAGTTGAGGCAGGCTCTGGGTGGTCAGGTAGTGCTGCCAGATGACTGGGAAACTACAGCAGAAGTGATCAGGGAGACAGGGAGAAAGGTGCTGGGTGTGTCATCTGGAAGGAGGAAAGAAGATAAGGAGACTTGGTGGTGGAATGAGGAAGTTCAGGATAGTATCCAGAAGAAGAGGTTAGCCAAGAAGAAGTGGGACATGGACAGGACTGAAGAGAATAGACAGGAATACAAGGAGTTACAGCGCAGAGTGAAGAGGGAGGTGTCTAAGGCCAAGCAGAAGGCATATGACGAGTTGTACACTAGGTTAGACGCTAGAGAAGGAGAGAAGGACTTGTACAGGTTAGCTAGGCAGAGGGATCGAGATGGGAAGGATGTGCAGCAAGTTAGAGTTATTAAGGATAGAGATGGAAGGGTGCTCACAAGTGAGGAGAGTGTACAGAGGAGATGGAAGGAGTACTTTGAGGAGCTGATGAATGAGGAAAATGAGAGGGAAAAAAGAGTAGAAGGGGTGAACTCTGTGGAACAGAAAGTAGATAAGATTAGAAAGGATGAAGTCAGGAAGGCTTTGAAGAGGATGAAAAGAGGAAAGGCAGTCGGTCCTGACGACATCCCGGTGGAGGTCTGGAAGTGTCTGGGAGAGGCAGCAGTGGAATTTTTAGCTAGTTTGTTCAACAGGGTTTTAGAGAGTGAGAGGATGCCTGAGGAATGGAGAAGAAGTGTGTTAGTGCCGATCTTTAAGAATAAGGGTGACGTGCAGAGTTGCAGTAACTATAGGGGGATAAAGTTGATGAGCCATACAATGAAGCTATGGGAAAGAGTAGTGGAAGCTAGGTTAAGGAAGGTAGTGGAAATTTGTGAGCAGCAGTATGGCTTCATGCCCAGAAAGAGCACAAGAGATGCAATTTTTGCTCTGAGGATTTTGATGGAGAAGTATAGGGATGGTCAGAGGGAGTTGCACTGTGTGTTTGTAGACTTGGAGAAAGCGTATGACAGGGTGCCAAGAGAAGAGCTGTGGTACTGTATGAGGAAGTCAGGAGTAGCAGAGAAGTATGTCAGAGTGGTGCAGGACATGTATGAGAGGAGCAGGACAGTGGTGAGGTGTGCTGTAGGTCAGACAGAGGAGTTCAATGTGGAGGTGGGACTGCATCAGGGATCGGCTCTGAGCCCCTTCCTGTTTGCTATAGTGATGGACCAGTTGTCAGAGGAGGTCAGACAGGAGTCTCCTTGGACAATGTTTGCAGATGACATTGTGATCTGTAGTGAGAGCAGGGAGCAGGTGGAGGAAAACCTGGAGAGGTGGAGGTTTGCGCTGGAGAGAAGAGGAATGAAAGTCAGTGGTAGTAAGACTGAGTACATGTGTGTGAATGAAAGGGAGGGAAGTGGAACAGTAAGGTTACAGGGTGAAGAGGTGAAGAAGGTACAGGAGTTTAAGTACTTGGGGTCAACAGTCCAGAGTAATGGAGAGTGTGGGAAAGAGGTAAAGAAGCGAGTGCAGGCAGGTTGGAATGGGTGGAGAAAGGTGTCGGGAGTTCTGTGTGAGAGGAAAATATCAGCGAGAATCAAGGGGAAGGTGTACAGGACAGTGGTGAGAGCGGCCATGCTGTAAGGTTTAGAAACAGTGTCACTGAGGAAGAGACAGGAGTCAGAGCTAGAGGTAGCAGAGCTGAAGATGTTGAGGTTCTCTTTGGGAGTGACAAGATTGGACAGGATTAGGAATGAGTACATCAGAGGAACAGCTCATGTTGGACGTTTGGGGGACAAAGTTAGGGAGGCCAGATTAAGATGGTTTGGACATGTTCAGAGGAGGGAGAGTGAGTATATTGGTAGGAGAATGTTGGACATGGAGCTGCCAGGCAGGAGGCAAAGAGGAAGGCCAAAGAGGAGGTATATGGATGGAATTAATGAGGATATGAAGCTAGTGGGTGCAAGTGTTGAGGATGCAGAAGATAGGGCTAGGTGGAGAGAGATGATTCACTGAGGAGACCCCTGAAGGGAAAAGCCGAAAGAAGAAGAAGAAAATATCACTTAAAGAAGACTTTAAAAAAAAAACCTTTAATTAAATAAGATTTTATATAGATGATTTAAAAAATGTTAAATGCACAGTAGATGCTGATTAGCTGTAAGCTTCACTCTAGGGGTGTGGGTGTGAGCACAGGAGACAGAAATAAAGTGACATTTCCTGCAAGTATATAAATAGCACAGATGACATCAGTAGCATCTGCCTGTGTGTGTGTGTGTGTGTACATGCATGTTGCCCAGTCACTGAAGGGCTTTTTCCATCCACAAGCCCATTTCTGGAGGTCCTCAGGGGCCTGTATAGTAATGCACATCCCTCATAACAGATCTGAATTGACAGACAGCATTGAAGTGGTGAAGAACAATCATAAGAGGATCAGCTCTTGCTGTATCATTTCGAGAAATGGAAATCTGATAAATTTTCCTTTTTTCTTTCTTTAACACCAGTGATGCAACAGATGCTCAAAAAAAGCAACTGAAAAAAAAAGGACACCTACATACATACACACACACACCCCAAAAAAACCTGTGTTATTTTGGTTTAAGCTTTTTATTATTACTATCATTATCATCATTCATTCATTCATTGTCTACCGCTTATCCGAACTATTCTCGGGTCACGGGGAGCCTGTGAGATGAGATGCCAATCAACCTACCACGCATGTCTTTGGACTGGGGGAGGAAACCGGAGCACCCGGAGGAAACCCCCGAGGCACGGGGAGAACATGCAAACTCCACACACACATGGCAGAGGCAGGAATCGAACCCCCAACCCTGGAGGTGTGAGGCAAACATGCTAACCACTAAGCCACCGTGCCCCCCATTATTACCATTATTATTATTATTATTGTTATTATTATTATTATTATTATTAACAACAACAATAATAATACTTAATGATAAAATAATATCAAATAATAACTTCCTGTTTCCACAAACAGAGCAAATTAGCTTAAGACACGTGTCGCTAAACGTTTCTAAATTCCTAGCGTAATGATAACAAATCAGACGACTGGCTCACAGCCTGCTACATTTTGTTCGCTGCATTTTAAGGAGCGTAAGATTTTATAAGATCAGGTTACGATTTCTTAGAAGCATATAGAATTATATTTAATATTTTAGGTGTGGGCTTTAAACAGTGTATGCAGAAAGGAAGGAATAAAACAGCAATGTGGTGAAAACAATCAACAACAGTGTACTGTAATGAAGCAGAGCTACTCTTACCACCAATGTGCAGGTTATTGTTATTATTATTATTATTATTATTATTATATATGCCTCTGTCCTGCAAATGCTGTAAAACTATTAAAAAAAAAAAATTACACAAAAGGAATCTATCACCCCATCAGGTCAATCAAGTGTGTGAAGTCAAAAAAAAAAAAAAAAAAAGGCTGACTGAAATGATTTGTTGTTTTTTTTAGTGTGTGTAGGTGCAGCTTTCAACACTTTTACTGTTAAAGGACTGAGGTCTACAGGAAAAAGGCTTGATGCTAACACTGCCCACGACAGCGCCTAATGCTAAATCCAGCAAGCCCCTTGCCGTGGGACGCTAGCGGTGAGTCATTTCTCCCACACACCCACTCGCTACCTGTAAGAGTGAGAGCTGAGTGTCTGAGGGGGCATCACACCTGAATACCTCACAGGAAGTGACACAGAGTGGAACAGAAAGGGTTAACAGACAGATAGAGCCTCACAGTGTGAAGTGGCCTGGATTTATTTCATAGTATTCATTTTATATTAATTCGTATATTGTTTATATTTATAAGTAAATCAGGTAACCTACAAATGAAAATATTTACATGATTATTTTTATGCTATGGAGTTGAAAAGCATGCACACAAACTATGATGTAAAGTCGTATGAACAATGACCTCCATCCAAATGCATCCGATTTTCCCACCTGGAACTCACTGGCCTTGGCTTATTTCCAGGTACAAGAAAAAAAAAAAAACCTTCCTTTTTGCCTGCTACACATTTACATCCCTTATAAGGTCCTTGGATCAATTTGCCTCAGCTGAGGACTGAAATAAATGAAGGGGATGTGAGAGGTGGGTGTGTTTGGGTTGTACAGTATGCAGATGTTCATTGACTAAATGGAAAAATGATGGTGCGCAGACATGAAAGAAATATTCAACTCGGAGAGAGACACCACAGACACAGAGAGGCGATGACAGAAGAAGAAAAATAAAAATAAAAAGAGAGTGGCTTGGAGATGATCCAGGAAACAGAACGCATAGGCGGAGCATGGAGGTGTTCGTTTTACAGCAGAAGCACAAAAATAAATAAGTCACGACTCAACCCGTAATTCACTGCAAGTCGAAACAGCAATCAGGCCAAAGTGTGGGAAAATTTAAATCAAGAAATAAACCATTCATGGCAATTTATTTCCACATACATTAACATGGAAAGGGAAGTTTAGGAACCGAAAAAGAATCCGTTCTTGGATGGTTCTCAGAGGCTCTGCCCACATCTCATACTTATCTGGCTACGAGGTTTCGAACCCTTCCCTACTGACTGTTCAGAACTGTGACAGAATGATCTATTTCCCACAAGATAATAATCACAAAATGACTGTTTTTATATCAAGGGCTGGAATAAATTTAAAACCGTTGGCACGCAAACGTCTCCTTCCTGTAAAAGTAGGCGTCTCTCTGATAACAGATAACGATGATATCGAGTCTCAAAATAATCTACAGAAATGATTTCTTATAAATCAGCTTGCAGATCAATCAAGAAATGCTTGGCTTAGAAATCTGCCTCATTGATAAGAGGATAAAGTGGATAAGAGCTGATTGAAGATAAGGACACCGATCTGATAGCTCTGATAATTATCAGGGTGAAAACAGGGTCGGATATCAGAGCGGACAAAAAGAATGAAGTAATGCAAAATTTGTGGCAATCTGTTTTTTTTTACTCCTAAAACATGCAATCTGGACAAGAGAAATTAAATTATAGTATAAAAAAAAAAGAAAGAAAAAAAAAAGAAGTGCATAACCAAGTACAAAATGTTGCAGAAATACAGTAAGTTGAGGGTTAAAATGATTAGAGGAGGAGGGGACGAACTCAACAGTTCTGAAACATACATCTCTAATTAGTATCTGAAGATTCAAATGATATGTTTCTTCTTCTTCTTTCGGCTTTTCCCTTCAGGGGTCTCCACAGCGAATCATCTCTCTCCACCTAGCCCTATCTTCTGCACCCACTAGCTTCATATCCTCATTAATTCCATCCATATACCTCCTCTTTGGCCTTCCTCTTTGCCTCCTGCCTGGCAGCTCCATGTCCAACATTCTCCTACCAATATACTCACTCTCCCTCCTCTGAACATGTCCAAACCATCTTAATCTGGCCTCTCTAACTTTGTCCCCCAAACGTCCAACATGAGCTGTCCCTCTGATGTACTCGTTCCTAATCCTGTCCAATCTTGTCACTCCCAAAGAGAACCTCAACATCTTCAGCTCTGCTACCTCTAGCTCTGACTCCTGTCTCTTCCTCAGTGACACTGTCTCTAAACCATACAGCATGGCCGCTCTCACCACTGTCCTGTACACCTTCCCCTTGATTCTCGCTGATATTTTCCTCTCACACAGAACTCCCGACACCTTTCTCCACCCATTCCAACCTGCCTGCACTCGCTTCTTTACCTCTTTCCCACACTCTCCATTACTCTGGACTGTTGACCCCAAGTACTTAAACTCCTGTACCTTCTTCACCTCTTCACCCTGTAACCTTACTTCAAAATTCAAATTTAAATTAAATAAAAATTCTCAGAGCAAAAATCGCATCAGTTCTACTCTTTCTGGGAATGAAGCATGAAATTTCCACTACCTTCCTTAACCTAGCTTCCACTACTCTTTCCCATAGCTTCATTGTATGGCTCATCAACTTTATCCCCCTATAGTTACTGCAACTCTGCACGTCACCCTTATTCTTAAAGATCGGCACCAACACACTTCTTCTCCATTCCTCAGGCATCCTCTCACTCTCTAAAACCCTGTTGAACAAACTAGCTAAAAATTCCACTGCTGCCTCTCCCAGACACTTCCAGACCTCCACCGGGATGTCGTCAGGACCAACTGCCTTCCCACTTTTCATCCTCTTCAAAGCCTTCCTGACTTCATCCTTTCTAATCTTATCTACTTTCTGTTCCACAGAGTTCACCCCTTCTACTCTTTTTTCCCTCTCATTTTCCTCATTCATTAGCTCCTCAAAGTACTCCTTCCATCTCCTCTGTACACTCTCCTCACTTGTGAGCACCCTTCCATCTCTATCCTTAATAACTCTAACTTGCTGCACATCCTTCCCATCTCGATCCCTCTGCCTAGCTAACCTGTACAAGTCCTTCTCTCCTTCTCTAGCGTCTAACCTAGTGTACAACTCGTCATATGCCTTCTGCTTGGCCTTAGACACCTCCCTCTTCACTCTGCGCTGTAACTCCTTGTATTCCTGTCTATTCTCTTCAGTCCTGTCCATGTCCCAATTTATTCTTGGCTAACCTCTTCCTCTGGATACTATCCTGAACTTCCTCATTCCACCACCAAGTCTCCTTATCTTCTTTCCTCCTTCCAGATGACACACCCAGCACCTTTCTCCCTGTCTCCCTGATCACTTCTGCTGTAGTTTCCCAGTCATCTGGCAGCACTACCTGACCACCCAGAGCCTGCCTCAACTTCTGTCTAAATTCCTCACAACATTCCTCCTTTTTCAGCTTCCACCACTTGGTTTTCTTCTCTATCTCTATTTCTGACCTCTTCTTCTTACAGACCATCAGAGTCATCCTACACACCACCATCCTATGCTGTCTGGCTACACTCTCTCCCACTACCACTTTACAGTCACTAATCTCTTTCAGATTGCCTCTTCTACATAGGATGTAGTCTACCTGTGTTCTCCTACCTCCACTCTTGTAAGTCACTCTATGCTCCTCCCTCTTCTGAAAATAAGTGTTAACCACAGCCATGTCCATCCTCTTAGCAAAGTCCACTACCATCTGTCCTTCAAGGTTCCTTTCCATAACTCCAAACTTGCCCATCACCTCCTCATCACCTCTGTTCCCCTCACCAACATGTCCATTAAAAACCGCTCCTATCACCACTCTCTTGAGACCGGCACAGAAGTCACTGGACTGTGACCCCCATGGCTAGATTACTCAAATGATATGTTTAAATATTGTAATTGTTCTGAGGACTTGCTGATTTGGCAACTAAACTTGGAAAAATGTAAATAAACTTCACGAGAGTATGAGACTCACTGAGGTCAAGGACGTCATCAGTTTTGATGAGGTCTTCGGGGCGCGTCAGAGGCAGCTGTGTCTCCGGCTCCCCCTGCAGCTGCAGCGACAGAGCCCGCAGCATGAAGAATACACGGATGGCCTGTGGAGGGAAAAAAAACAGTTAAATAAAGCATAAGTGTTAGTTAGTTCTTAAGTGCTTCAACAGAAAAGAATTTGCCCTGTGACCCAGAGATCATCAGATCAAATCTCGATAAATACACAACCTGGGAGTCTGAGAAGCAAAATTAACCGTGTTCTCAGTGTGGGAGGGACATACGCTCGGTCCCTGTCCATCACAGCAACACTAACCAATCGTGAGTGTCTGTGAAATTAGGTATGTGGAAGAGGACGGACATAGCTATCCTCCGAATCAGTTACGTGTTACGGACCGTAATTATAGCTGTGCATTTTTTCCACTTACAAGCGCATTTCAGCTCCCCTCGTCCTAATCTCTGCTATATTCTTGCTATTCCTATGTTTACTTTTCCTTTGGTGGGATTCTGTATGTTTATGCTGAAAGTTTATGCCTGTACAGCACTTAAACATGCTCTCTAAATAGACTTGCCTTGACAATGAACATGCTCTCTCAACTGCACGCTGATGGATTTTTATGGAGAAGCTAAAAGCCTTCTTGATGGTTTCCCTGGAAGTAAAGGGCCAAGCCAAGCCAAATTTTGTGAGCAGGTGGAGACACAATAATGCCTTCAAGAGTGAACAGAATGAATCCCATCAGGAATTCAGGCAGCTCACAATTCTCAGAACTAAATTATAGCTGGAGTTCTCTGGAAGCTTTTCAGGGACACGCTGCACTCCGCTGCTGAGCCTCTGGATTAATTAGCTCAGACCACAGGGGAGGAGAAATTCGGGCTCTTCACCGTTGAGCGTTAATTGCTTGTTTAGTACTTGTGTTTCTCAGATACTAGACAGGTTTATCCTGAAGCTGCTCCTTTTCTCTGTAATCAGCGTGTAGTGACCCATATCCAACCTTTGTGTTTATAAATAGCTAGTCTCTTTTTTCTTTCAAACCAAAAAAGGTTTCGGAGCTAACAGACTGCAGGGACTTTACGATCGAGAGAAATAAAATCCAATGGATAGATTCATACCAAACATCTGTTAGTTTTCCTAAGAATAAAGAGCTGCTAACACAGCAGAGAAGCATTTCTCATAATCTCAATTTTTCACCAAGATGCAGAGATATGGCTTCTATTAAAATCCTAATCTTCAATTATTTTTATCAATTCATTCACATCGCACGTGCAAATAAATAAAGTGACCTCCAAATGCCTTCCATGTTAATTGCATGACAAGGCAGGGTGGAGACATTAACTACAAACTACAAAAAATTAAATAAATACATAAACAGGGCTTAACAGACTGGTTTCTACACTCACTGCAGACAAAGGGTTCATTCACCTCCTCAGGCTCTACTTTTTTTTCTTTGTTAGGGCATAACCCTTAACGAACATAGCCAAAGAAAAATTATCGGAAAGAACAAAAGATATCGAAACAAATTCGGGACAACGTTCCGGAAAAAGATCAACCAAGTGTAACCAAATGTAATGTGTATTGTTAAACCCAAAAATAAATTTCCTGTGACCTTTAACTGCCCAGACCACAATACACAACTTCCTGACTGCTAATTGCCTTCTGTACAAAAATAAATATATACCTGAAACTCTAAAGACCGTTAAATTAGTCTTGAATAATGTAAAGATATGGCACCACCATACTGTGACAGGCAGCAACCTGGGAAGGGGGAATAACTCAGAGAAGCAGCCAAGAAGACCAAGGTGAATATGATGCTACCACCACCATGTTTTACAGGTTAGCTGTAAAAGCTGCTGTATCTTGGGTTTAGAAACAGGACAGTCCTGAACAAATTACAGTTTTAGAATTAGTGCGTGTACGAATGTCTAGTCAGAAAAAAATTCTGTACAAGAATGCAGAAGAGTGTGTTTACAGCTTAAAAAAAAGACATCTAAATTTTGTTATTGTTAGAAAAAAGAATTTTTATAAAGTGTTTTTATAGTACTTTACACGGATAATGCATAACATTATGACCACCTACAGGTGACATGGCATCGGATGCACTATGGGAAGAAGGCCGTCGGAGGCAGTGTCATACTTTGGGCAATGTTCTGCTGGGAAACCTTGGGTCCTGCCGTCCATGTGGATGGTACTTTGACATGTAGCACCTACCTAAGCATTGCTGCAGACCATGTACACCCTTTAATGGAAACTCTATTCCCTGATGGCTGTGGCCTCTTTCAGCAGGATAATGCGCCGTTCCACAAAGGAGAAATGGCCTCCAAATTCCCCAGATCTCCATCCAGTCCAGCATCTGTGGGATGTGCTGGACAAACAAGTCTGATCCATGGAGGCCCCACCTCACAACTTACAGGACTTGAGGGATCTGCTGCTAACATCTTGGTGCCAGATACCACAGCACACCTTCAGGGATCTAGTGGAGTCCATGCCTCGACGGGTCAGTGTTTTGGCAGCAAAAGGAGGAACAACACAATATTGGGCAGGTGGTCATAATGTTATGGATGATCAGTGTATAAAGTCATTTTTTTTGGCTTGCAGCAAAATCAGCATTAGAGCTGATTTCTGAACCGTGTTTATACATTGCCAAAAAAACATTGCCAAAAAAAACCATAACTTGAGTTGGGATTGTATTAAGTGAGAGAAGTGTTTATTACGTTATGACATTTCTAACTAATGTCTGGAGACCTCGGGTTATATCAACAGTCTGCAGACTGTTTAAATAAACAAATATAAATAAAATTAATAAATCTCTGAGTCTCATCTTGTACAAGAAGGTCAGTATTTCAGCAACTCTGCAAACTACTAGGAAATATCACAGAAACATGACCAGGCAGATTAGATGTCTGATATCACACCTGGCACAGTGGTATCTCTGGGGATTTCTGCAAATGGAGAAGGTCTCATTTTTCCCACAAGAACTGTGAATTTGAACTGTATGTGTCTGAGACAGACCATGTTTAGTAATAACACACTTTACCTGATTTATTTATTTATTTATTAATTACTGTGCTGGCATCTTCTGCTGTAAGCTCCGCCTCTTTCACATCGCAAGACAGCAAAGTACACGAAACTTCACCTGTCTAAAAATCCTCCTGGACTGGATTTACCAGTGTAATAATGTACTATATATAGAACACTATAACTTTTTACTTTTTAGTTGTAGTCTAAGAGCTTTTTAAATATATTTATCCAAATTCATCAGAAATTTCTAAATGTCGTAGACAAACATTATTTTTTTAATTATGTAACATTTCTTAAAAATGATTTATCAGTTTTCTGAACATAGCAGATGTAAACAAGTTGTGTAAAAAAAACAAAAAACAAAAAAAAAAAAACGTCCTTATTGCGGTGATACAATACGACTGTGCCTATAAAAAATGTAGAGAATATTATATGGAACACGTGTTGAATCTAATCAGAAAGTGTGTGCTTTGCATACCAAAAAAATCATCTAGAATAGTATGTAAAATATGTACAGTATGTGATATGTGTAGGTGGTTTTCCGGCGTCCCACTCACTCTACGCGTTTTCTCCATGTCTCCGCATGGAAGCCGCTTCACAAAGTCGATACCGGTCAGTGGCGTTCCAGTCGGGGGCAGGAGTATGGACGCATCCATCATGAGATACTCCACATTCAGAGGTTTGCTCTAAACACACAAACACACGGAATTGAAACAAGGATCTCAAGAAAACACTGCATATGTGTCCAGTTAACAGGTATCAAATGTTTTATTTATAGCAGTTCAGATGTTTACACCAGAAGCCCACAGTCATGAGTGACTGGCATTAAAATATGACAAACGAATCCAATGACACACTTGTAAATCTGACTCACTGTCATGCTCCTGTACTCGTCTTCAAACATATCCAGGAAGATCTCCTCTCCCTGTGGACAGGAATAAAACAGTTCCAGAGAACAAAGATTGTTGAAAAAGAAAATGCAACACAAGAAGGTCTGATAAATCCTGACAGAGACAAGAGCTTGGCTTTTTTCCTAGCTTCATTTAAATTAAGATCTGTGTATGTGATTTTATATACAGAGAAAAAAGAGGAACTGGAATTTAATTATTATCCATATATCTGTGCATTATGGATGCGGTGTGATTAGGAAATATAAAAGCAGGAAAAATGCAGGAAAAATGGACAAGCGTAAGGATTTGAGTGAGTTTGACCACTGGATCAGAGCATCTCCAAAACTGCAGCTCTTGTGGGGGTCTGCTGTGGTCAGTATCTATCAAAAGTGCTCCAAAAAAAGGAACAGTGGTGAACCGTAGACAGGGTCATGGGCGGCCAAGGCGCACTGATGCACGTGGGGAGAGAAGGCTGGCCCGTGTGGTCCGGTCCAACAGACGAGCTACTGTTGCTCAAATTGCTGAAGAAGCTAATGTTTGTTCTGATAGAAATGTGTCAGAATACACAGTGCACGATGGGTCAGGGGGGTTTTGGCAGCAAAAGGGAGACCAACACAATATAAGGCAGGTGGTCATAATGTTATGGCTGGTCTGTGTAGATACCTTGTGGCAATGTGTATTGTTAAACACATTAAAAAAAAATAAAACTGAATTGGACTGAACTGAATGCTGGCAGTGCCAATTCAAGACCTCTAAATCATTTTAGAAACAATATTATAACAAGACAATCGCATTAATATAAACCTACAGAACGGTTTTGAAGCCATAATACTGATCACCTTCTGACCAATCAGAATCCAGACTTCAACAGCGGAATAGAGAGTGTCTTTAGTAATTGAGGAAAATGCTGTAGATATAAAAGAATAATTACTGCCACCAGTAGACTTTCAGGAAAGACTAAAGGAGGTGTTCACAGCAAGCAGGGTGTGTTCTAGCACATAATACATGCTTTCGTTTTGAAATACTTTCTGCCCTGACCAGCAGCACGTTTCAAAAATGGATGGCCCGGGCTTGCTCTTGGATCACACCACTGTGAATCGCTTCAGGAACAATATTCTGTTTCACTCTGCCAGCTTGTAATCTTAAGACAGATATTTTGTTTTGTTTTTACCTAATGGAGAGCACAAACATATCAAGTACATGGGAAAAAAATGTCAGTTCCTTTGTATATCCACACTTAAAGGTGAGCTTTGTGAGAATGAAATGCACTGAAAGTGAAAGAGTAAAAGGTCAACTTATCAGTTGGAGATGATTATAAAAGGAATTCGGTTTACAATTACTGTTTTGTTTTTTTAAGCAGACCCAGATTTCGGTAAACCTGTTCTGCAAAGCATAATTAATCGGGGCGGTGGTAGCTCAAGCGGTTAAGGCTCTTGGTTGCTGACCGGAAGATCGGGATTCGAGCCCCAGCAGTGCCAAGCTGCCACCGTGGGGCCAATTTTAGATACAGTAAAATGTATTGACTGACACACACACACTTATGAGCAGTGTGTGTTGTCTTTTCTGACATATTCGGACAGTGAGCTGCCAGGGTTATCCAAACCGAAATCAAAAGAATTGCACTGTGGAGATGAGCTGAGGCGTGAAGAATTAAATATTATTATTACTGTTAAAAATACAGGAACTAAATTCCAGACGAGGTGACAAAACAAAATATTTTTTAAATCATTTAAAAAAAAAAAAAATGAAAGCATGTTTGAAAAAACAAACACTTGCCTTGTAAAATCGCCGTAGAAGATGAAGACTCTCTTCTCTTGCACCCTGGAAAAGATAACATAACTCAGATAAGTAATGTATACGTTTGTGTGTGTGTGTAAAACGGCTATTCATCATTCCCAGAGGAAATTTGGCACAAAATTATACAGGGATTTTTCCCATCATCCATATGCCTTAGACATGCTGTAATACGATCAAAAATTATTCGTCGTCTGTGCTGGTCTAAGGTCAGACTTTCTAAGATTAAGGCCGATGCAGACCCCACGATCGATGTAAGCAGGCCCCCGCCACTCTGCTCCACATGTTCTGGACATGTCCAAGGCTTTTCTGGGGTATTTGGAGAGGTAGTAGAACCATCCCATTTTACTGTGTTGTGTGGTGTGGCACCGGAAAACACCCTTCTCAACAAAAGAGAAATTAGCATGTTGGCCTTCGGTTCTCTTTTGGCTAGGAGACCGATACTGTTTAAATGGAAGGACCCTGTTCCACAGACACTTGTGGGGTGTTCCCGGTCTGCAGTGGTCAGTATCTATCAAAAGTGGTCCAAGGAAGGAACAGTGGTGAACCGGCGACAGGGTGCACTGATGCACGTGGGGAGAGAAGGCTGGCCCGTGTGGTCCGATCCAACAGACGAGCTACTGTTGCCCAAATTGCTGAAGAAGTTAATGCTGGTTCTGATAGAAAGGTGTCAGAATACACAGTGCAGGACGGGTCAGTGCTGTTTTGGCAGCAAAATGGGGACCAACACAATATTAGGCAGGTGGTCATAATGTTATGCCTGATCGGTGTATATGGTCTGTATGTCTGGTGTTTGGGGGATGTTGGGTTAGTCATGTGTTTTTCAGTTCTGTAGAATCTGTATAAAAAAAAAAATAAAAAAAAAAAAGAGTAATGGTACTGTGAAATTTATCCCACCGCACTGCAGGATTCTGGATCCTGATTGGTCAGAAAGTGGTTAATATTTTCTTCAATAACAGCAGCTCTGAGAGCAGTGAGGGTTTCTATTATTGCACTTCTAATATGTTATTCTTTAATGTTTTTTTCTTTTAAGAGGGGTTATTAAATGTTTATGGAAGTACTCTCCAGTATCAGAGCTTTCAGAGGCAGAGAGTAAAACTGTACATTTTCCAAAATATTTCCTTAAGTAAGGAGTGACAGTATAATGTGTCACTCTGATTACAGTAAACTGCTGTGATCAAAGAGAAAAATAATCCACTTCAGAGTGGGACCAGTAGTGGAACTTTGCTTCATCACCCCACCTCAGTACTCTTCCTCTAATGCATGACACATGCTGTGTTTGGTCAACATTTGCTTTAAAATTCCCGCCAACATAAACAGAAGCTCTTTGTTAGCTTACTTTGTTTACAAATCTGAATTGCTGGATCATATAGGATTCTTCAAGATGGATTTCTTTTTATTTCACTTTGGCTAGCAGGAAATCACGAACTTACAGGAAATGCATCATGCTCCTCGTCTCATCAAATCCTTTCTTTTGAGATTGCTTATTCATTTTGAAGCTCCTTCAGTCTTTTCTCCCTACTGCTAGAAGACTTTACAATCAGAGCTGCTCCCATCACAATACACACTGTTGTGTGTGATATTTTTAAACTGTGCAATCACAATAACTTAAATTTTCTGCAATAACAACAATTTAAGATGTGCAATAACCTAGTGCAATGGTTTGTTTGTGAAATTACTATTATTGTTTTTTTTTTCTCTGTATCTATATAGATTTTTAACCTCTGCTTCATATTTGTTAAAGGTTTATCGTCTTTTACTTAATTTTACATACATTTTCATATCCGTACCTTTTGTAATATACACTGTAATTATTTCAAATAGAAATGCTGTCCTTTGCATGACAGTATTTTTGTCTATTTTATTCCCTGCTCTTTATGGTAACAGAGAAAATGTTCAATTTCATTATTATTAAAGGTGCTTTACTACATCTGCATAAGAAACTTCCTGTAAACACCCCTTTTCTTACCAGTAAAAAGTAAAAGTAAGAGTTTTAAAGAAGTCATTAAAATAAGAGGGACTTTCCCTACAGGATCAAGAAATTCAGGTTGAAAAATTCCTGCTTTAACTTAAAGTAGACTCAGTGACTCATTTTCTATGTGTGTATGTAACACACACAGGCTGTTTAGTGAAAGATCTGATCTGTTCAGAAACTGTACTGCAGCGCTCCCTGAGGTTACCCGACAGCCACTTCCTGCAGGAGCGGTTCTGGTGGATGCGTACCTCCAGACAGGCCAGATGGACGTCCTTGATGATGCACCGGGAGCCGGACAGCACCGAGTGCTTCAGGAGAAGACAGCTCAGCTCCAGGGTGGCCAGACGCACCCTCCCGTCTGACAGACGAGAAACAGAAACAGCAACAAAGCAGAAAATATTCATGTAAAAAAAATCACTCGTTACTAATCAATCCAGTTCAAACTGTTTTTTCTTCTTGAACAGCAGAGGCAGCTGTTCAGGTTCACTAGAGGACACACCTTAGGGAAAGTACGTTATTATAAGAGAGCCACATAATTCATTGTTGTAGTGTTTTATTAAAGGCAGTTTATTCTCTTTTAAAGTGATGAGATTAGCTTTAACTTGATAAACAATTAAAATAAAATAATAATACATTTTCCAAGTTTTTGGTAATGATCTAAATTCTAACATGCAAAATGTCTTCATGTGTTAAAATTAACTTTTTTAGTTGTTTTTTTCTTTGTTGTTGCTTGTGTGTGTGTGTGTGTGTGTGTACGCATGTGTGCACCTGGGAGAGCAGCGTGGTTCATGACTCTGATCACTCTCTCCACAAGAACATGACTGTAGCTGCTCCGCTCCTGACCTAGAACCGGCAGCTGGATCTTCTCCAGCAGCTCTGGGTTTATACCTGGGTTTTACACAAACACACACAGACACACACACACAGAGGCATAAGTCAGATGAATGGGACAAGTCTGGACTAAAAATACATGTTCATACAAGAAAGAGGCATTTTTTTTATTTTTTGCATATGCACACATTTATAAATACTCTCATACTTGATGTGTAAATGTTCTGAGGCCATTTTCTAGACAGTTATGTAAATAAATATGTATTTAAGAAGTGACTGATTATTTTACCTAAATGATTAAAGTGTTCACTCTTGTTTGATGATCCAAGTTCTAACATGTCAGCAGGACACAATCATTCTCACAGCACTACAACCTTCAGGCGAGTTGAAACAAACCCTGTCCTACACATTTTATGGTTTTTTTATTCTGGAGTTTATGTTTATAGATGATTTGATCATAGGGACTCGAAAACCATCCTTAGCAGCATAGTTCAGCTCTACTGGAGGTCAAAGGTTAGTAAAAGTTCCTTACTATATGGAGGTAAGGCACATAAATCGGTTGTTGATGTTCGATATTTCACTAAAGGCATGTACATTATAATAGTTATCTATTATTATGATGATGTTAACGCTATTATTTCTATTACAGAGTAATGAGACAGACAGCGTTTCATAACTAATGAACACTATTTAAAACCACTTTACAGTGAAATTAAATGTTATTTAAAAATTACAAAGAGGAGAAAAACATGCTGCAGATTAGGCACAAACTATTCAAATAATAATAATATAATAAATTCACAGACCAGCCATAACATTATGACCACCTGCCTAATATTGTGTTGGTCTCCCTTTTGCTGCCAAAGCAGCCCTGACCCGTCCTGCACTGTGTATTCTGACACCTTTCTATCAGAACCAGCATTAACTTATTCAGCAATCTGAGCAACAGTAGCTCGTCTGTCGGATCGGACCACACGGGCCAGCCTTCGCTTCCCACGTGCATCAATGAGCCTTGGCTGCCCATGACCCTGTCTCCGCTTCACCACTGTTCCTTCCTTGGACCACTTTTGATAGATACTGACCACTGCAGACCGGGAACACCCCACGAGAGCTGCAGTTTTGGAGATGTTCTGATCCAGTGGTCTAGCCATTACAATTTGGTCCTTCATCAAACTCGCTCAAATCCTTACGCTTGTCCATTTTTCCTGCTTCTAACACATCAACTTTGAGGACAAAATGTTCACTTGCTGCCTAATATATCCCACCCACTAACAGGTGCCATGATGAGGAGATACTCAGTCTTATTCACATCACCTCTCACTGCTCACAGTGTTATGACTGATTGGTGTATGTATTGCGTGTGTATTTGTGTGTCTACCTTTGCTGTGAGACATGGCGAAAAGGAGGCAGAGGACAAAGAGGGCATGGTAGTCTTCCTTCTCACAGTCAAGAGCATTGTACACCATGTCCAAGAAGGGCCTGCCTCACACACACACAAAAACCCATTCACACATTCTTCCCATCAGACACAAAAAGCTTATAATTCAAATTGAATGTGAGAATGTGGATGAGAAATCTGACAAAATTGTAACATGACTCTTGAGACAACTAATTTCTAAAAAAAATAATAAAAAAAATAGACAGTCCAGGTCAAATCAAGACCCAGGTAATTAAAAAAATCTGTGAGATTCCTATGTTGATGTTTCTGACCATAGCTTTAAAAAAAAAAAAACTGGCATGAGTTATGGCATCATTATTGAGCACATACAGTACAGTGAACAGGAAATGATTTGGGATTCAGCTAGCCAACTCATTTATACATCCTAAAATATTTCTTAGACCATGTTTAGCCATCGATTCATTTATAAACACACAATTTCAGTTGTTTGTGTGTGCCACAGCTACATGTTCACTTATGTTTGGGCCTCAAGCTCATGAACAATCACTGTAAACATGGCGCACCTGCTCCTCTGTCCCTCCGTTCCTGCAGCAGCTGCGGCGGTTTTCTCCTCATCCGTGATGTTCTGCTCCGTGAGTGTGGATATGTCTGAGATTTTGCACTTCTCCATCACCACCATCTCAATCTCTGTGCACACACACACACACACACACACAGAGAGACAAATACAGAGGCTAATCACATCACACCACAAAAAACGTCACTCAGGATTTTTGTTTACTAGCTGAATGTACATCACTATAAAAAAAAAAAACAGAAAACAGCCCCGTAAAGTTCACACAGCAGGACAGAGATGGACGTGTCATTATGAAACTTTTGTGCTGCTTCACTACGGTGTTATTTCTGCAGAACTCCCACAGTACAAACCACAGACAGACAGTCTAGACGTCTTCAACAGCCTCACCTTAAAATATTGTTTATCAACAGGACAAAGTGCCCACTACATCAACCACAAACCTTTTTTCAAACATGACCTTCTCACTATTATTTAAAATGTCTATGTATGTTGGTCTTTTCAACTGGAAGATTTCTTTATCTATATACTCTCTCTCTCTCAACACACACACACACACACACACACACACACACACACCTCACACAGTTCTCAGGATGTTATCAAGACATCATGAGTATGACGATGAGGTGGACAGCACAGAATGAATGTAGACCACTGGCACATGGACAGAATGGAGTACTGGTCATGGAGGGCTGTGGGAACTGACTCTGTTTGGACACAATTCAGTAGAGTTCCAGTGAAAATCCAAAATAGGTTTCTTACTGGGAAATTTAGAGGAACTGTGAAATCTGTAAAGTCTGGGAAAGTGGAGAACACACTTGTGTGTAAAGTAAAAATGTCATGGTGAATTATGAGAAACATTACATTTTTAAAGACTTCTGAGTTATGTTATTCTGAGTGTCTAAGCAAACTATTTTAGTAAACAAGAGGGATATTACGCAACTTTTATTCCTATTATAATTTCTGAATTGCAGCAGTGTTGGGTCAGTGCTTCTCAGTTCTAATAATTAATGGTAGGAAAATTTATAATGTTCTTTTAATCATATCCTGTTATAGGAAATAGAGACAATATGTAGAAAAATAAAGTGTCACCCTTTACTGATCTAAAATGCGAACAAGCTTAACGTGATTTTTCACACTGAATAATGAGTTACTTAATTTACTTAAGTTACTTAAAGCTTACACTGTTACACAGGCCACGCCCACAACTGACAAAAATACCAGTTGAGCCACTCCCTCAACAGACAAAAGTACACAAGCGACTTGTCACATATTAGTGTCTGGTATATTCATGTAAACTAGCATTTTTTTTAAAAATAACGTTATACAGCTATTTTTCTACTGCTTTTTCATATAGGTGGACACGTAGTTCACTGCCCATCGTGTAATACCCTTATTAGGGTGAATAAAAGCAGGAGTAGTTTCTGCAGAAGCTTCTGCAATTCGTATGGGTTACCTAAAGAGTGACCTCAGATAGGTGTAAAGTGTATCCAAGGGTTAAACTTTGGTTAAGGTGAACGTGTGACGTTGCAGAGACTCAGCAGTGTTTATGACTGTGTCCAATTCAGAGAGCTGTAGGGGGCGCTCTGGAGAACAGAGGGTCAGTCAGTGATAGTGGGACATTCATCCGGGGCCACTCACCTTCCGTGTCCCCACTTGTCCTGCTGGCCTTTGAGCTAGCATCTGTACCTTTAGCCTTCTCCTTCTCCTCGTCAGGGCCTTCCTCGGTTCCCCTCTCCTCCTCGTCCTCTTCGCCCACGTTCTTGTAGTTGGGTCGCTTCTGTGTCTTCTTCCTGCCTCGATGCCGACTCATCTCCAACGAACGCTCCAGACTCTCTGGTGGCTTGGTGAAGCGTCGCACTGCAGCACTGGACTGGAGAAAAAAAAAACATATATTTAAAATGTCTATAAAATACACAAAGTACAATTAATTCAATGTACAAATAAATAAAAAAAAAGAAACATTCAGTTTGAGTCATGGTTCAGATTGAAATGAGTGAAAGCCAAATGTCTTCAGAACCCACTGGTCAAGCTCTTATCAAGTGCTGTGTGGCTCATGGGACAAAAATATAATTTAATTTAATGTCATACATTAAAAAAAAAAAAAAAACAACAAAGGGCAGAAGAAAACAGGACTCCCTGAAAACATGACTTCATCAAGGCGCTTCATGAAGAGAGATGAAAGAACAAAGTGTGCAAAAATTAAATCCTTTGATCCTGTACAGACCGAGTGTGTGGACTCTTCCCTGTGTAATAATAAATCTCCAACACAACATGAAACAAAACGTGCATTCTGCAAAGACCTCAATCACGCCAGGAAGAATCATACTGGACGCTGGTTCACACATCAGGTCTAATTTTTATTGTTTCTGCAAAGACACACAGGGGAAAAAAAAAATCAAGGTAAGATCTTTATCACGTACACACTTCCTTTGTTTTCTTCCTGACAAACACACACACACACACAAAAGAGAGAGAGAGAGAGAGAGAGAGAGCGAGCAGAATGCAAAAAGAAAAAAAAGAAAGAAAACGGTCCACCGAAATAGGCAGAGGACCTGAAAAAACTGTTTGAAACTGAAATTCTGTAAACCGCACTGTAAATGACAGTGGCAGCCCTGATAAGCGCGATGCCACATGAAGGACTGGTGCTAGGAACCCGGCTACTGGCTTCTCAGAAACGTGCACGCGTGTGATCTGAAAACAGGAAGCAGATGGGGATGAGGATCAGGGCATGGAACGGTGATGGAGAACAACCCCGCCTCACAAAACCCTGAAAATCTGACAGTCATTCTGAGACGAGGGGGCAGACCAGCGGCCCACACGGGACCTCGCGGGGTCTAGCTGTTCGCAGAACACTTCAAAAGCGTTCACAGGAAAAGGAAGTCACCGGTGAAATGGTGCGAGAAATAAAAATGCACGGGGACCCGTGACAAAAGCTGAGCATGCTGTGGTGGTGCATTCGAAAAGATTTTCCACGCTGGGATAAAAAGCAGAGTTCGCACACCTGTATGCATGCAAAGCCAACTCTAAATCTTTGCCAGGAAAAAAAAAAAAAAAAAAAAAAAAAATTATATATATATATATATATATATATATATATATATATATATATATATATATATATATATATATATATATATATATATATAACATACATATATATATACATACATATATACACACATACAGATGAGTTCTGAGTCAAATCACTTTTCCGACAGAGTTCGCTTGGAAGTGCACCACCACGCTGTGTTCTCACTTCGGTGTGTGTGTGTGTGTGTGTGTGTGTATATATGATATATATATATATATATATATATATATATATATATATATATATATATATATATACATACACACATATATATACACATACATACATACATATATATATATATATATATATATATATATATATATATATATATATATATATATATACACATATACATATACACACACACACACACACACACACACACACACCCTGGAAACTCCTGCTATACGTGTTAACTCTCCTTACTTATTTTTTTAAAGCATGCGTGAGATTTGTGGCTACACTAACGTTAGAGAAAATGAAACGGTGACCAATCCAAACACCACCAGCATCTCCACCAACCACTCGTGTAAAAAGTCGGCATCCTGTTTAAAATTGTATGTTAAATCTATATCTACATATATTTTACGAATTAAAAAAAGGTCTAAAGAGGTTGAATATTCCAGCAAGTAAATAAATAAATAAAAATCAGCTTGTGGTTGCGGCCGTTTGTGTTGTTCGAGTTGTTTGAGCTCGGTAACCAAAGGCAGCGAGCTTATGGGTCATGATGACACGGTGGAAATGGAACAGTGCAGCACTTCACTCATAACAGCTACCTGTGGCTCGAATGCGGTCACACATCTAATGCTGTGTTCCTTTACAGGTGGCAAAGCTATTTACCAGCAAGAGAGATTTTTAAGAAGATATGCACAGGCTAAGGAAGTGAGATCACACCCACGGAGTGGTATGTGCTGATCTCGTCTCTATGAAACTTTTCTGATCTTTTTTTTTTCTTTTTTCACCATTTACACCACAGCAAGGGTTCACTTTTGTTTTTAAAGTTCGTTTTATCTTTTGACGTCACAGCGGTTTTCTTAAGCATGCCTAATAGCGATGAAGGACTGATTCTTCAGTATGATGGAGACTGATAAATAAAAAGAAAATTAAAAAAAGGCTTCTGTAGGTGTGCTAATCTGATGTAGACTTGCAGCGTAGTTGCTAGAAGTCTGTGAGACAGACCACATCACCTTTTCGTTTCGTGATGAAAGAGTCAAACTAAAACTATAACCCGAGACTGAACCAATCTATTCTAGAAACTAGTAAGTGACGTGACGTCAGTGGCTATAAGCACATTTCCAGCAAGCCAGGCAGGAGGTGTGAGCCTCATAGACAGAGGACATGTGAGAGCAGTTTGTAGCGCTGGTTTGTGTGTAAAAAACAAAGCAAGCGTGCTTGTTAAAGTCATGCTTCCTGTGTTTGTCTCAAAGTGAAGATTAATAATTCTCTTTTATCTATAAAGTTCTGGCGTATGTCCACAAAGCATCATGGGTACTGATAGTCACATGATGTACATGTGTGTGTGTGATTGCTGAGCAGAGAGAAGCATCTGCTTCTTCTTATGGGAAAGGCAAAGTAGGTTAGAGGTGCTATGCTGCATTCAGCTGCTGAGATCTGAGCAAAAGGCAGAGCAAAAAAAAAAAAAAAACAAGCTTGAATGCTTCCAGCTCTCACACACACACACACACACACGCATGCATGCACACACTTTCTCAGCAGCTGCTTCTCTTAACTAACATGCAGAACTGAAATCAACAGCCTGATTTCACAAGTTCATGTCTCACGTCCATTTCTGGATTCTAATTGGTCAGAAGGTGTTGATTAGTTTCCTATAACAGAAGCATGAACGTTAGTGGCATGTGCTCGTCTTAACACCGTTTCTATAGTAAGAGCTTATTTGCAGCATGTGTAATAATGTGATGAGTTGGTGAGGTTTACTGTAGGATTATTTAACACTGAAGGATGGAAGGAGTTTCTAGTGTCAGCGCTTCGGAACAGTCAGAGTGAAAGCTGTACATTTTCTGACATCATCACACAAGTCCTTAATAAATAAATAAATTACTGAGAAATTTACTCCATTTACAACACAGCCATCTGTGAAAGATTACGCGATTGGAGTTTGGGAAAAGAAGCACTTATTTTTGACAACGGATTAATCCCAAAACATTCTCACAACCCTAAATCACGTATGACTCAGATGCCTGAAATAAAGCTGCCTGAAATAAGCTCCGCCCTAAAACAGAGAGTAAATCACAAGCATGTTGGCATGTGCCTAAAAAACTTTGATTTTTAGACGCAGCAAGAAAGCTTCCTCTATTTTCCCAATCCTGACTCAAGTGTCAAGCACATCTGCTTTATTATTATTCAGATTTTTCTTGAGTGTGTTGAGGAACTGGGGCGCACTCACGGGTTCCTGGTAGGTAGTGAGCAGTGCGCGGCAGAGGCTGCTGCGGTTGAGGCGGTGAGACAGGAAAAGGGAAGAGGTTTCTGATCACAGTGTCTCTGAAGCAGCCCAGAAATGAGGTGGTTTCTGAGAAACCCCAGTTCCTTTCACTCCTGTTTTAACCAGCAGGATGAAGCTTGCCCAAGTGACACAAGCTCATGGCACAATTGCATATAAACACACACAAGACAGACTATGAATATGCATTCACTGTGGCGCCTTTCTTTATAATTTACTACAGTTTACCCAGTTAAAAAAACCAAACAAAAACACATCATCCTTTACATCAGTAAACAATTTCTTGACTTTTTTTTTCTTTTCATTTTTTTTAAATTATTCTCTCAATCATTTCTCAGTGGTATGCGTTTCCTATTCTGAAGTACTTTCTTGAAACCTAACCACAAAAAGGTAATACAGTAGGTTCAAAACCTTACATGTATAATAAAGAAGGAATTAAAACACTTCAGGTCAGACATCTTATCGTTTCTCGGAAACACAAGAAGTCTTGAGCTCAAAAGAGAAGAAAAAAAAAAAGAGAAGCTGGTGAGGGAAGGATTGTTTACAGCTGCAACATAGTAAGTGAATACAGGAACTAACCCGTTTCACAAGATTAATATAAGAATAAGTGGAGAAAAAAGTCCAAACTGTCATGATTTAATAAATAAAAAGTGTAATCATCGTCATGTTGCGTAGTATAAGAGGAATAGAACACTTTCAGGATGGTGAGGTAGTCTGCTTCATCACACCGGCACATCGTTGGTTAAATTTCTGTAATGATTATAACTTTATAACCTTTTAAAAAATTAATGTTAGAGTTTATAAGAGGCGAAGTGAAAATAAAGCTCAACTATTTTGTTCGTAAAATGGCAAACGAGATTTCAAAACGAAGCATAATAGTAACGATGATGGCTGTTAGCATTTTGGCAGTTAGCTTGCAGGCAGGCCTAAGAAATATCTACATACAGCACGAAGGATGACAATCTAACACCAGGCAATAGGCTAAGTATTTTGAATGCTGCACCTGCTTGAAATAAACAATGAAAGTTTGCACAAAAATTCCACTTTGTACAAATAAACAGGCAATTTAAATTCTGCTAGCGAGTCTTCAGCCTACATGAAACATCTGGGACAGCTCGACTGTGTGATTTTCATATCTGCATATGCATGAAAAACACAACCTGTGCGCTTTGGGACGGCACCACATCACCACTTTCAAAGCCTCCTACACGCAGTTCGATGAGACAAGACGCAAAAAACAGTCGACGGCATCAGTGCAGCTTCGTGTTACCTCAATGTAAATGCGCTCTGGAGAATAACAAAAGCTCACACAAAGCCACAAGCCTGATTTCATTTCCTGCTGTCTGGAAGCAGCGGTGAGTTTCTTCCACATGGGACTTGAACGTGATGGATTACTATTAGGGATAGATTTAGCTAATTAAACAAAACAAACACACACACACCATGCTATTCCTGCTGATTCTTCAGATGCAGTTTTCATGCTGTGAATCTCTCATTCTACCCCATCCCAAAGGTGCTGAACTGGATTCCAGTCCAGGAAGTAGTCATAAGAAGAAGGTAAATTGTGGTCATGAACTGAGGCACACAGTCAAAAAGAATACTCCGATAGACTCAGGTATTTAAACGATGATTGATTGGTGTTATGGGGCCCAAATTGTCCAAAGAAAACAAAAAAAGAAAAAAAATGAACCTTTAAAAGATTAAACAGTCATTTAACAAAGTGCTGATGATTAGAAAGTGAATTTTTCCCCTCTTTTGTCAGCCATGTGGACATGAGACAGATGATTTGTAAAAGAATTGTACTGTTGTAAGAGTGTACTGTTATCATCATTTTCTTATTTTTTTTAATGCATGTAGCATCGCTTAAAAATAAAAACATCCTTCTTAGTTTTCTCAAATGCCACTTCCCTACTGCACAGATCATATTATTGTGTTATATATTATATTATTTTGCTGTTGCTCTTCCAAGAAACTGTGGAATTTATGCTATCGGACCTGAGCGATTTAATCAACAAATCTAACGCAGGATAATATCTCAAATCCTAAGGTGTCCTGAAACTGTGATATGGATGTGTGATTAGAAGCTTGAGCTAAACTAATCCTAAACATTAAATAAGCAATGAGCGAGTCCAGAGTAATTAGACGTTAGTGATAAACATTATACACTGCATGTGGTTTAAGGTGCTGACACATTCCGAGACTGATATCATATTTTCCCTCCGCTTACTGCAGGGAAATGTGGGTCGTGGGTGCACATTTAATGTCAATATGACAAAAAAATTTAATAACCTCTACCACAAATACCTGGAGGTGTGATTAACTGCAAAAAAATGATCCATTCAGAAGAAGAAGAAACAATCCGAACGACGCAGCCGGAAAAAGCACTTCATCAGTGTTAAATGACTCCTGAGGGACTCTATAATAGGACTCTTTCTTCCTCAGTATGCGTGTGTGTGTGTGTGTGTGTGTGCATTCAGTGTGTGGGTGATGGGCTGGTGGTGAGTGGGCAAACCTACAAAATCAGCAAGGGATCAAATATTGATTCTCCCCACTGTATGTATGTATGTGTGTGT